>CM042138.1:80379375-80394375 GCA_023376005.1 Doryteuthis pealeii | reverse complement strand
TAACCACTCCTCTTCCTCTTCCTATCTATATCTTATTTAACCTGTTCAAAATTTCAACAAATTCCCAACCGTATATTCAAATAAGTCAGACACTTTATGAGTAATAAATTTACAACCACAAATAAAAGTCTTTAGTGTTCTTCCTTTACTCTTAAGTGCTGAATAAAAGTGTGAAATTTCATCATCATCATCATCATCATCATGTTGTGCTGAATGTCTCTCTCTCTCTCTCTCTCTCTCTCTCTCTCTCTCTCTCTCCGTCCCTATCGGTTATAGCTCCTGCTAGGTCTTCCGCATGGCATCCAGTATTCATACAGAACTGATTGATGTAAGTTTTTGCTGATCGGCCTACAATGGCGTGTCCCTGTGTCAGTGTCCACAGGACAACGTCACTTAAGAGTTAGTCCTTACTTCTCCAGTGGTGTCCAGGGTTATTTCCAAGTTGAGTAACAAGATATTACAGGATGACCCAGAAAAAACAGAACCCACACATTTTGTAATAAAACTGTTAATTTTAATTTTGATTTAAAAAAAAGTTTAAACGGGGTTAGGGTTAAGGTTTCGGGTTAGGGTTAGGGTTGGGGTTTAGGGTTAGTTTATTGGGAAAATAAATAAATAATTTATCAGTCAAGAGTGGTTTGATCCTGTTAATCAACTAGGAAATTACCGTGTCCAGAATTTCTTGTTCGTCTAATTTGAATGATTTATGTGATAGGAGGTAAGTGTCCGCACAGCTGCTCTTTTGTGGGTTGCTGATTCCAGGATTTGTTCAAGACACAATGTTACATCCTTGTGTAAAATCATCAGAAGACTGATTCCGACAACAGGCCACTCCGTAAATTTTACTTAGTTTCCTCTGGGTCAGTTTATTAAAGACTTCTTATTCTTGACTAGAAGTTCTTTGCATCTGCTGTTGTTGGAGATACAAGTTATTACCGACTTTTATGGTGGGTGGGTCTGGCTTGGATTAAATTACACGGTCAGATTTTAACCCTCCATCCTTGAAAAAAAAATTATTCACGGATTTAGACCAATTGAAAAAAATGTAATTAATAAAAACAATTTTTGTCTACGAGTCACTGTGACTACTTTTCTTTTTTTTTTTTTAAAGAACAGACTAATTGTTGAAAAATGTGTAAAGTATTTTCCTCTGTTGTAAATTATACGGCATGTATGTAAAAAAATGTGTTTGATTTTCGAAAGGTAAAGGGGTCAATGATTTGAGCGGTGAAAAATGTCCCCTACTTGATTCCTACAAATTGGAGTGTGCTTCAGCCGCGCGGTCCTTTTGGGAGGACTTTAGTATGCATTATACACACACACACACACACACACACACATATATATATATAAGGACCTACATGAGTCAGATACTATCTACCTAGGTTTCACCCGAATGGTTCTTCAGGATAATTCTGACTGAAGGAGATTGTTACAAATATTTTTATTATTATTATGGAATTGGGTATCTGATAGGGTAAAAATTAGTATAAAAAGTTAAAAAATTAAAAATTCATAAAAAGGTTGTGTTATAACTATTTTTTATTTGTATCTTTATTTTTATTGTCGAAGGAGTCATGCTTTTTTTATGTCTACATGTGTTTCTGTTCTATGGTTTAATAGTTCGCGTGCCTTTTTTTGTAATTAGCTATGGCGAGTTTTTCCTCATAAATTCATATTTACTTGCACTTTTTTCTTCACACACACACACACACACAGACACACACACACACACACATATATAAATATAATAATATATATATATATATATATATATATCTGTGTGTGTGTGAAGAAAAAGTGCAAGTAATTTTTTTGTAAAATTACACCCACCCCACACCCACACACTCACACACTTACACACACACACACACACACACACACACACAAACACACACAAATATATATATATATATATATATATATATATATTATATTTACGATTTTTATGAATTTCGATCATATTTAATATTTAATGTAATCTCCATTGTACATCTTAGCCCTGTCGGAAACTACTTGTTGACCATGGGTGGCCACCCGTGATGCTTAAGGACGGAATCCTGATGGCTGAATAATCCACGACATGCAACACTCCACTTTGGCCCTTTCTTGGGTTAGACGGCCGGTCAGAGAGGCACATGGTCACGTCAAGCCCTACCACCGATTATCCCCACCCTTATGCCCTTCTGTCAACCCCACAACTTTTTATCCCATATATGCTAGAAGGCGGTGGCTGAGGTTTTTAGTATCCTGTGTATGGCTTTAAACTGCATCTAGCGGTAAAGTTCAAATTCTCGAACCCTGAGGAGGGTGGAGTACACCTTCATCGCCATTACTCCCAGGTCCACTCTGACCCGGAGAGGTCAGAGTGGTAGTACCTTTTAGGATCCTATATATGGGTTAAATAGATGAAAAATGAGTTCAAAAATGTGTTTCAAGAAATTGAGTTTGGAAAAAAAATTGAATACCCAACAAGAATGAATAGAATGAAAAACGTTGTGGCATAATATAAACCAACAAGGGTTGTCATGCCGTAAAATCCAACCAACCAACCAACCAACCAACCAATGTCCAACTTAGCTGATAAAACAATTTCATCCCTTATCAATGATAATCTAACTCCATAGTTCCAATGGATAATGCAGGGATGGTCCATGAACTTCCAGTCAAGCTGCCTTTTTATTATTTTAAATGTTGGTTCTTGAAAGAAAAGAAAAAAGAAAGTCTAATAATGAAAAAGAGAAAAATTAAGTTCCAGGTGATTTTAAAAAAGCTTGAATGTTGAAACCAAATGATTAAATGGATTTACTGTTTCTAACTCACATGATTTGATATCATTTTTACTAATGTTTTTCAAAATTAAACCTCTGACAGTTTCGTAGAGGAAATATGTTTTTCCATGTGGGCCCAAGACGTTAGACTCTAAGTAAAAAAAGAAAGAAAAAAAGCTTGCGCTGTACTGATGATTATTTAGACAGACAATTCCTGTAAACTTTGAAGACAGGCATATTTCCTACTATCATTTCGCACAGTCTAATAATTAAAATTATTTACCAAACCCCAACGCATGAGCAGGATGTGACGCAAGGTTAGTTTCTTAAGCGGAGTTTAACAGGTTTGAATTCAGTCTTTTGCTGAAATCATTTTCGATGAGAAACCGTATACAAAGGTTAATCTGTTTGAACATGTTTTTATATTAGGTTAATTCCATGTCATTAATCTATGACATTAATTTTTGAAATTGCACATGGGTAATTCCAAGTCAAATCATCCAGGCCGTGACACCCACTCCCTTCAATTTTTCTGAAATTTTGTCCAAGTGTGGATTATGTTAAAGTCAAACTGTCTTTTTGGTAGAAATAATATTCAATATATATGAAATAATAATAGAAAAAATCCTGTCAGATGCAGTGCCACATCGGGATATTGATCTTGCGATGAAAAGAACAGAAATCATCAATAACTTAAAATTGGCTAACTTTAAGACTTTTTTGATAATATTTTGGATTCCGTGGGTAAATTTATAAACCAATTTTTATTTGTAGGGAAGCTCTAGAACTCATTTTACAGACAAAAATAGGTCATAAAAAGTCGCCATTTTCGCGACCCCCTCAAATTTGGAGAGCTAAAACTCGACATAAGCCAAACAATTTTTCTGGAATTGGAAACTCAAATTTTCGGGATTGTCTAGCTTTATAATAATCCTCACTTGTACAGATTTTCAGAAAAATTGAAGGGGGTGGTGGCATGGCCTGGGTGATTTTACATGGAATTACCCATAACCTAAGCATAAAGTCTGAAATTTTGTTGAGGGGAAGGGTGATAAAAGTTCTACTCTCGCTAGTTCCATTCAAAGACCGATCCACGTTAATAAAACAGTCACCCGTCTTCAAGGGTTAAAGCTGACTTTAAATCGTTTCATCGATTAATAATGGAGATTAGGTTTCTATTTGTCTGTAACCGAAACTACGTCACTGTTTACGTCACATTACCCCAAATCGTCATAACATAGAATAAATACATTCAAAATTTGAGCATACAACCTTAGACGAGCTTCATTGTTTTTTAAAACAAGTTTTAATAAATCCACGCCCTGTTTATATATATTTGTTTTATCTTAGTATATATTCGAAGTTATCAGAACTAAGTTTCCATTTCAAATTGTTTTATTTTTTTACTCTGTTAATAAATTTGATGATTTTACTTAATTATCGTGCAAACTTTCTGATATTGAAATTTTAACCCCCATCTTTCAATATCTTGAATCAAAATTAAGACTTGCTAAGAGTGATGACCAATAGGGATGGATGTCGAGAGAGAGCTAGAGGAATTAGTATTGTCAGCACGCTATGATGATATAATTATATTATGCTCACTATTGTTTGGTTTAGTTTGATTTGGTCTACTGAATGGCATATCAACCCTGTGGGTTATTTAATGCCAACTTTATAATATTTATAAAATAAACATAATATATAATATAACAATGAATAATATAATGATTTGGTTTGTTTGGTTTGTTTTGTTTTACGGCATATCAACCTCAGTGGGTCATTTAATGCTGATAAAGTTTTGAAATAAATCAATTCTTAATGCATAATACAATTTTTTATAAATACATTTTTCTATTTAACCCATAGATGGGACCCTAACAGGTACTACCACTCCGGGTCAAGAGTGAACCAGGGAGCAATGGTGATGAAGGGGTGCTCCACATTCCCCAAACCTCCAAAACTGGAACCTCACCATCAGATAGAGTTTAACGTCATTCCCAGGACATGTAGACCCTCAGCCACCGCCTTCTAGCACCCATATGATAACATGAGGTTGGGGCTTGCCATAAGGGCAATAGGGTTGGGAAAATCATATAGGTGCTAGGGCTTGACGTGACCAGCTGATTGATCGGAGGGGGCCTCTCTGACCGCTCGTCTAGCCCAAAATAGGGCCAAAGTGGAGTATTGCATGTCATGAACTGCTCATCCACCTGGGCTCTATCCTTAAGCATCACGGATCGCCACCCACGGCCAACAGATGGCCCCATTGGGGGAGTCTTACCCCTCTGCAGAGGTGCAGTCGGTGCATTCTAACGCCCCAGCCGACAGGGCGGTAATATAATGAGTAATATAACAAATAACAATAAATGGTATAACAAATTAATTTTACACTGTCCGGATTTTTTTTTGGCTAGGATTTGTAAAAAAAAATTGCGGAAAACTTTCACACGACTGATGACGTCTGCATGACGTCATAATGAGGTCAAACGTTTTTTTTCTGCCTCCTAAGACACAATTTCATCGATTATCTGAAAGATCTGTGGTAGCAAGAAGCTGTATTTTTTATGCTTTTTTTATTTCAAAATACGTTCCTCCAATTCGGTCGAAATTGATAAAAACATGTCGGCTCTCTATTTCCAACTTTGTTTTTATAGCGAGCTCAGATATACGTAGTCGGAAAGAAAGAGAGACATTGTATCCTTGCCTGGGCCAGAATCTATCTATCTCAGTCTGTTCACATTTATATATCTATCTAGTACTATTTACTATCTATCTATCTATCTATCTCAATCTAGTACTATCTATCTATCTATCTATCTATCTATCTATCTTGTTCCTGTTACGATCAAGTCACGCTGAATGCACCGGTTTCCTCACGATGAACCAGTTAAATACTTGGGTGACCACTTAAAAGTACAAATGCAGAATAGCGCGCAAGAGATAATATCATTAAAATCACACTTTACGTATAAATAGTATCAGATTATGGAAATTCCCGAAGTAACCTAACCCTAACCCTAACCCTAACCATAACCCTAAAACTAACCCTAACTTTAACCCTATCCTTAAAACTAACCCTAACCCTTACTTTAACCCTAATCCTAGCGTCTGAAAGGTTTCGGAATCCAATGCTTTTTATACGTAATCTAATGATATTATCTCCTGCGCGCTATTCTGCATTATTACCCACTTAAGCAACAGCAGGTACTGTAAGCAACCTGATATCAAAATGACTTGATTCGGCATTAAATGACCCGACAAAGGTTGATATGCCGTAAATCAAAACAACCAACTATATTGTATCTGTCTTCCTGTTACTCTACGTCTTAATGATTATCAGACTACTCTCGCCGATCAATTAGGAGTGAGTTTGATCCCCCCCATGAGATTTCCCATACTTGTGCCAAATCTACGCTAAACTCATTTAAAAAAAATAATTATGGCGCCCTGCTTGGTATAATGATTATAGGGTTCGACTCTTCCTGGGTGCTCCTAATTTCTAACCTTGTGCCAAACTTAAGCTAAATTTAGTAAATGACTTTATTCATATTTTCCTTCCAAATATTTATCACATCTATCTATCTATCTATCTATCTATCTATCTAGTTTCATATCTATGTATTTATCTATATCATTTCATATTTATCAATCTATCAATCTATCTAGTTTCATATCTATCTATCTATCTATCTATCTATCTATCTATTTCAGTTTATATCTATCTATGTATCTATCTGTTTATCTCAGTTGGTTCATATCTGTCTATCTATATATCTATCTATCTATCTATCTATCTATCTATCTAGTTTCAAATCTATCTATCTATCTATCTATCTATCTATCTATCTATCTATCTATCTAGTTAACAATCTATCTATCTATCTATCTATCTATCTCGTTTCATATCTATCTATCTATCTATCTATCTATCTATCTCAGTTTATATCTATCTATCTATCAAGTTGTTTATCTCAGTTGGTTCATATCTATCTATCTATCTATCTATCTATCTATCTATCTATCTAGTTTCAAATCTATCTATCTATCTATCTAGTTAAAAATATATCTATCTATCTCGTTTCATATCTATCTATCTATCTATCTATCTATCTATCTATCTATCTCAGTTTATATCTATCTATCAATTTGTTTATCTCAGTTGGTTCATATCTATCTATCTATCTATCTATCTATCTATCTATCTATCAATCTATCTATCTATCTAGTTTCAAATCTATCTATCTATCTCTATCTATCTATCTATCTATCTATCTATCTATCTATCTATCTATCTATCTATCTAGTTTCAAATCTATCTATCTATCTATCTATCTATCTATCTATCTATCTCAGTTTATATCTATCTATCTATCAAGTTGTTTATCTCAATATCTATCTATCTATCTATCTATCTATCTATCTATCTAGTTTCAGATCTATCTATCTATCTAGTTAAAAAATCTATCTATCTATCTATCTATCTATGTATCTCGTTTCATATCTATCTATCTATCAATCTATCTATCTATCTATCTATCTCAGTTTATATCTATATATCTCAATTTGTTCATATCTATCTATCTATCTATCTATCTATCTATCTATCTATCTATCTATCTAGTTTCAAATCTATCTATCTATCTATCTATCTATCTATCTATCTATCTATCTAGTTTCAAATCTATCTATCTATCTATCTATCTATCTATCACGATCAAACCTATCTCCGACCCCCTTTTTAACCCTTTCTACTATGCCTCTACTTTTTTTTCTCAGAAAGCTTCCAACTTTAAACATTAAAATCGGGTCAAGAGCTGCTACTTTAATACAGCCCAACTACCCCAATGTCCTTTGATGTTGTGTATATTTTTCTATGCGACTGCATATAATCCTTATATATTCACATGTAAACACATTGTTAAATGTATATTAACGCTGGTGAGTTTGCAAAATCAGACCAAATCAACAATAATACTTAACTCATAAATCTTGCAACAAGTTTAAATTCTATTGGTCGATCAGTTCCCTTTACGTCAAACTCGATCTTTAAAAGATTTTCTATTCATGCTTACAACCAATAAAAATATTTACATTAGCGCTGCGATAAATAACCTTTTTTTTTTCTTCCTCGCTATGATGTACCAATTCTTCTGGGTTACGGTTGGTTGGTTGGATTTTACGGCATGTCAACCCTTGTTGGGTTATTTTATGCCGAAGACATTTTGTTTGGTTTTTTTTTTCTTGTTCGGTATTCAATTTTTTAAAACATATTTTTAAGCCATGTCGGTTGTGGGTTTAGAATACACCGACTGCACTTCCAATGGGCCCACCTGTTAGCCGTGGGTGGCGATCCGTGATGCTTATGGATGGAATCCTCGTGTATGAGGAGTCCATGATCTGAAATTCTCCACTTAGACCCTTACTTAGGCTAGACGGGCGGTCGGAGATGCCCCCTCCGATAAATCGGCTGGTCATGTCAAGCCGTAGCACCTATATGATTGTCCCAACCCTATTTGTCCTTATGGCAATCTCCAACCCTTTTTATCATATGGGTGCTAGAAGGTGGTGTCTGAGGGTCTTCATGTCCTGGGAATGACGTTAAACTCTATATGATGGTGAGGTTCCAGTTCTGGAGGTTTGGTTAAGTACCCCTTCATCACCATTGCTCCCTGGTTTACTCTAACATGGAGTGGTAGTACCTGTTAGGGTCCCATCTATGGGTTAGATAGATAGATAGATAGAGAGAGAGAGAGAGAGAGAGAGAGAGAGAGAGAGAGAGAGAGAGAGAGAGAAGAGGGTATAGTTTGAAATAAAATTCGACAGTATGTAGAAAAGATGACAATGTGAAGATTATTCAATATTATTTTTTTGATATTATTTTCATACAAGCTTTATGCAAAAGAATCAGATTTTTAATAAAGAAAACAAAAAAAAAAAGAAAAAAAAGAAAAGGAAATGAAGCAGGCGTCAAATTTATCTTTAGTTCGACTGAAATCTTTCTAATCGTTAATTAGAGATTAACCCTGACCTATATCACGTGCCGTGAATCATCACAGATTAGATAAATAGACTTCAAGTATCTTATTGTGCAATATCCACCGACACGGCTTGACCAAATAGGATCAGGGTTGACCGGATTAAAGGACGCGTCTTTTATATTTAGTAACATGACTAAATTAAAAGTAAACACGACATGTGACAAACTAAGTACACGACGCTAAGTGCTGATGTAAAGTACTTATAAAAAACGCATATATGATTTAACCCGTAAGCATTCGCAAAGGTTAAAGAGCCCATTCGTTTTTAGCTCAGCCGGTAGAGCGTCTGCCATGGTTCCTGTTTTGATTCCGGCCCTCGCCAACTCAGCGTATGAGTATCACAATCTGTGCAGTGACGTGAGGAGCTGGTGGTAGGTGTGGCGCTCCACCGCAGACGGTAAAATAATCTCCTTGGTCTAGCGCTATGGAAAAGGGGATAGACTCCGTCGCTGTGTGGCTGATACCGACATTAAGCCACCCCGACGATTTTACTTACTTTTTTTCTTCATTTCCCTAAAGCTGGAGGGAAAATAGTTGGATGCTTATCTTTTCCAAAGGGATTCGTGCTGTGGGAAATGCTAACAGTCTCCTCCAGTATTTGAACACGTCTTGCTAATTTCTAACGATGATAACCATTACGTGTTAATTCTAACGATGATGAATATTACAGAACGCACATCCTCAATTCTGGACTGTGCAGGGGGCGAGAGATCCAGTCACGTAAAAGATCAAGTGGTTTTGGGTTTGTAATTTCCAAAACCGAAAAAATGTTGGATGATGCTGTTGGACTTATCTCACAGTATAATAACACGCCGGTGTACGGTCTTGGTTTATCGAACGATGCTCCGGCTAAGTATTACAGTCGTTGGATGGGATGATACCAAATATAATACTATAGTGAGACATTTCTTCTAATGCTGGTCGTAACACAGATTATAGTATCATAGTGTCCTGAAGGAGAGCTGGTTTTGTTCCTTTACCAACTCGGCTGAAATATGATAACCAAAAGCTGTCAACGGGGTCAAACAAAACAAACAGGAACGCCTTCTGATAATTATATACAAAATATATACATTTATTGTTTTTTATACAATGATTAATATTTTTGTATAATATCAGAAGAGCGAGGTAATTTCTCTGTCAGTTGACTGGCGATCTACAGCTAGTTGTTTTAGGATAACTTATTAATTTGGTTTGTTACCGAGTGACAAGACGTCAGAGTGCAGTATGGACGGTGACAAGGGATCAGACGTGTAGCGAGTCTTCTGGTTGCGGGGTGCCAGACTCTGGCGGACGTTTCTCCGCTTTTATCTCTTCTTTCTTCGGTCTGTCTTCTTGGTCTTTTTTCGGTCTGACGGTCTGTTATTTATGGGATCCAGACCTCCCCACCACCCAACATTCCTCTCTGATTGGCCAGCCACTCGATACTATTGATACCTGTCTAAATGGCCTTGTGTCAGCCTTGGTTGTAGTTTTCCATTGTTTTTTTCAAATGCCATAACTCAAGGCCAACCATTGTTTCATTTATTTAAGTTTTTGAAATTGTTGACCAACTTTTAAAAACTGGAATCTTATTTGTTAAATTATCATTTTATTTTGGCAAAATTTAAAATTCCGATGATATATGTCAAATTCCATAATTTAAGGAATTCCTTTGTCTACGTGAAAATTCTTTGTTTAGATAAATTTATATTTTTCTTATAAACATTATTATTATTATTATTATTATTATTGTTTTTCTTATTTTTACAGTAACTTTTAACTTTTAACAAACTACCACAATTAATAATTAGGGTAGTTTTAATTAATTAGTAATTAATTAACAGATCGCCAATCAACCCATAACACTTTAATAGTGTTATAACAGTATAAGATGCACACAAAATCGTTACTTCTATTAATAAACTTTACCAACTACAGCAGATACTTTCGGTAAAATTTAGCCAATGAGAGACGAGGGTAAAAAGCATTTTAGATCGTTTACAATTATCCTCAATGATCACCAGAGGAATACTACAGACATAGATATTATAGCGGAAACCAGCAGACTAAGATTACCAACTTTCTACAGACTTGGACTTATATATTAGATGAAACCTACAGACTAGGATTAACCAACTGGATCCTGTGAACAATAGAATAATTGAACCCCTACAATGGCGACAAAAATTCTAACACGCCCAGTAAAAAAACGTCCCCACAAGCTGAATGACAGAGAATTAGATATGAAGAGGGATATTTCTCGAAATGATTCCGATGAAACCCAAGCAACCGCGAAAAAAAAAAAAAGATGTTTTGGTACTCTTGAACTTTCTCGACCGTAGGAGCCGTGTTCAGTAAATTCTTATACCTTAAAAAAATAAGACTAATAAACTATACATAGGTTTGAATACTGCTTTATAGTGAGACAGCTATATCATTAAGAATTTTTTATTTTGTCAACGCAAGTTGGGAAATTTAAGAACACTCCGCCGTATACTGGTTAGAGTTAGGGTTAGAGCTTAGGCTTAGGCTTAGGGTTACATAATTCAAGCAGATATGCTAGATTCATATATTCATGAATTCTTGTGGTGAGAGAAGAAAGTAACACTTTCAATGAAATTCTTAATAATATTGTTCAGGGCTCTCCAAACTACGTCGGATCAGTTCCGCGAAGGCATTTTATCAGACTCGCCGACTGTACTTGAATTTGTAATGTTTTTTATAATGTTTTGAAAATAGATATGTTGGTTAAATTTGTTTTTGTGTATCTTACGCCACTCATCCATGAATATAACATGGAAAGAAAAAATTTGTTTTTACATCTTTTTCTTAGTGCTTTCGTTCTAGCTAGCAAGTATTGAACACAACTATCCGGCCCGCACTCGTTATTTTTTTAATTATCCGCTTGTTATTTATATCATATTATAGTTGATTTACAATAAAGCATTTTTTTAACCCATCTATTGCTAAATGATCTTATTTTTTAAGGTATCAGAAGCTACTAAACACTTATGATGATTATGGTGTCGGGTTAAAGAGAAAAAATCAGATGAATGGGAAATATGCTAAAGTGAACATGGTTAGTTTAGGTTATTTTATTTTATTTAACCTTTATTAACAACAAAATTAACAGTCTGTGAAATGATATTTTGGCTCTCGCCAAATCATAGGTATACCAAATGCCAACTTTTCACGTTCCCTTGATCCACATCAGTAAAGTCTCAACACACTGCTTGCACATCTTTTGAGAGACCCAAGATTGGTCTTAATTGCCAAGTTTTATTCAAGATATGCAAAATAGTCTAGTTTCACAAATGTGCTGATATTTGTTTTTTGGCTGGGAATCAACCTAATCACCAGATCTAAAACATTCTCTTTCCTCTTTAATAAAATAATCAACAAAATCAGTTACTTACAGACAAACGATACAATTGTGATTATTTGGGGAGTAAGCTGTAGAGAAAAAAACTTAACGTGATAGAAGAAAACTGACTGCAGTTTTGAAATCAGTATGCCAATATTAGTCTAAATCAAATGAAAAATCAAACTCAACAGAAATTATGACCAAAATTGTTCCGCAGTGTTATCAAACCTCATCTCAAATATTCAGAATTTTTTTTTTAATTTAAACCAGGCTTAGTCTTCTTTATTATTTAATGTCAAATATTGTCTTATTTATAATTTCATGTGTATTAATAAGCTGATAGAAATCATTTTCATTAACTTCATACTTATAACTTATTGGTATAAACGGATTGTTATTGGATTAACTTCATGGTTGGTTGGTTGGTTGGTTGGTTTTTACGATATGTCAAAATTTGGGTTGTTTTACGTCGAAGACGTATTGTTTTATTCATTGTTGTTGGATATTCATTTTTAAACACTTACGATTTTGTTGCCATCCTTAGGCTTCAAGCAAGAGCACTGTCCAGTGGAGATCCCTTGTGTTAAGTAGAGCGCGATCCTTAGTGAAGAAACCTTTGGTTGCCCCTTGGTGTCCATTAATATTGGGTATGATTCTTTGGTTGTTCCTTGGTGTTCCTTAATGATTTGGATTACAGTAAGCCTTATATACAGAAAAATATTTCAACAAACATACTTATTGAAAAGTCATTTTTTAATCTATCCAACCCATAGACGGAACCCTAACAGGGACTACCTCTCCAGGTCAGAGTGCACCTGTGAGTTATGGCTATGAATGGGGTACTTCACACTCCCCAGAACTCCAGAACTGGAACTTCATCAATTAATGCAGTTAAATTTAACGCTGATAACAGTAAGACCATCAGCCACCGCCTTCTAGCACATATATGATAAAAATGGTTGGGGCTTTGACATAAGGGCAATAGAATCGGGACAGTCATATAGGTGCTAGGGCTTGACATGACCAACAGATTGATCGGAGGGGCCTCTCCGACCGACCGTCTAGCCTAAGTAAGGGTCAAAGAGAAGTATTGCATGTCGTGGACTGGTCAGCCACTAGGATTTCTTTCTTAAGTATCACGGGTTGCTCGCCACTCATGGCCAACAGGGGGCCTTATTGAAGGAGGGTCTTACCCCTTTGCAGAGGTGCAGTCGGTGTATTCTACTGTCCGAACCGACAGGGCAGATTAACTTCTGGTGTATCAATAAATTAGTAGAAATAATGTTGATTAACTATTCATTGACGTGACCAGCGGATTTATCAGAGGGTGCCTGTCGGACCACCCATCTAACCCAAGTAAAAGCCAAAACGTAGTGTTGCATGTCATGGATTGCTCAGCAACTAGGATCCTGGGTCGCTTGCTAGACATAGTCAACAAGTGGCCCTATTGCCGAGGGGGGGGGAGTATCATACCCTTCTGCAGGGGTGCAGTCGGTATATTCTACAGCCCCACCGATAGGGCGGCGGATAAAAGAAAAGACAGGGTTTGTTCATGTAAGTCAAATTTACGTCATCAGTGCGCTCGAATAGAGAGAAATTTATCAAACAATCTCAGCTATCAACGAGAATCGTAGTTAAAGCATTTTTTAAAAGCTTTTAGCGACTATCTTTTCTTTCTTTCTTTCTTTCTTTCTTTCTTTTTTTCTTTCTTTTTTTTTGTTTTCTTCTCTCTTCTACATTCACAAACTCCCCGCCACAACTTTGCCCAGAGCCTCGGGCAAGGGAAATAACTACTTCTTAAAGCTACCACCGTCAAACAAACACCCAACCAACCATCCGACCAGACCCACCAACCCTGCAATCCCAGTTTCCAGCGAGTGACGGTAAGCCCAGCACTGGCGTTGGTGCAGCTGACTGGTGACGTCACAGAATTCGCGGGATGACGTGGCAACATCGCCAGTCGCAGAGCGCGAGGTAAACTGAACCATCCGTTTTATTCACTTGCTGAGTTATTAGCAAAGACCTTATCGTTTTAAAGAGGAGGGGGTTATTTCCCGTCGCGTTCTCATACTTCGTGACGTCACAATAAGAGGACAACACTGCAGCTCTGTGTGTATGTGTGTGCGCATGCGCGAATGCGTGCGTGCGTGTATGTGTGTGTGTGTGTGACACAAGCTAAAAATAGTCGGCCGGGCAGATTAAGAACTTGTTGCGTGTTTCACTGGGGTTTTCCCAAACAACTTGACAGCCTTCGCACGCAGGCACCGACGCAAATACTTTCGCAAAAAGACGACCGAGAAATGGAGGAAAAAAATGTCTTCCATTGTTTTAGCATGAAAAACAAAACAACTATTAAATGAAAGCAAAGATTGAGAGATAAGAATAGTCAGAAATCTATCTATCTATCTATCTATCTATCTATTTAGATCTATTCTTATCTCTCTATTTATCTACCTCAGTCTATTCTTATCTCTGTCTCTGTCTCTGTCACTGACTCTTTCTCTCTCTCTGTCTCTGTCTCTGTCTCTGTCTCTCTCTCTCTCTCTCTCTCTCTCTCTCTCTCTATATATATATATATATATATGTATATCAGGATACTTCACGCGGTTTAATAGCTAGTATATCTATCTATCTATCTATCTATCTATCTATCTATCTAGCTCACTCTGTTCGTATCTCTCTCCCTCTGTCTTTCTGTATGTCTGTATGTCTCTGCCTCTATCCCTGTCTCTGTCTCAGTATCTGTCTGTCTGTCTGTCTCTCTCTCTCTATATATATCAGTTTATACCTATCCATCAATCTGTATATCTATCTATAAAAAAGAGGGTTTAAACATCAACAC
>CM042138.1:80374375-80376875 GCA_023376005.1 Doryteuthis pealeii | reverse complement strand
AATAAATCCGTCTGCATGTACAAAATAGAAAAACCTGAAGTATTCCGAAAAGATGTATTTATTCTTCATGTTGATGTTTACGTTATAAAATTTCGGTTTTAGTAAACTTTAATCAGGACTATATATATATATATATATATCTTATTATAATGGAGATTGTGTGTTTTTCTGTCTGTAACCGAAACTATATTCCTACTCAAGTCACAATTCCCTTAGTTATTTACATCACATTATCCATGATTTTATTTTTATCTAAATCTCAATTATTAATAAAATTGTCTTACATTATTAATACTGTTAACTATGTCTACGTACTGATAACATGCAATTATATTGATATATACAACAAAATAGCGGTTTACAGTGTGAACGGGAAGGCTAATTTGCATATTAATATTAAAAAATCGAATTTAATAAATATGTGCTTAGTATTATTGATTTCTAACTGTTTGGTTTTATTTTAATGAATATAAGCAAAAATCTCTTCAATAAATCTTAAATGAAATCCATTAACAAGATAAAATAACTGACATTTTATTCTTTACTTCCTCTTTTAACTAAATACTTAAATTAGAAAAAATAACAATGAAAGACGAGAGTGATGGAAGAGTAAGTTTCAGTTGTTCCATTTTTTATTATACTTTCTCTGTTTCAAATCTTTTATTATACTTCCTCAGTTTCAAATCTTTTTATCTGTATTCTTATTTAGTTTCATTAGCCTTTCTAATTTAATACGATTTTATTACATTAAAACTTAAATACTTGCACCCGGAGGGTGCATATATTTGCTAGTATATATATATATATATTACTGGACGCTTTTCTTTAGGTTTTAACTAAAAGTGTCGAGTGTTTTTAAAAACACATGAAACTTTTATTAGTGGCAAAAAAAGAAGAGTGACGTAATCTTTTAGCTTTCATGTTTTGGCCTGTTCAAAGACTTTATTGTTACTTGAATTCATTATCTTTTGCATAAAGACAATGGGACTTGTTTAAAAACAGTGGGAGGATGGTTAGATGAAAATATTCATGTAAACTGGGACATTATTCCGCTCTCTATAGGGTCAACATTCTTAACTTTCAAGATGGCTGTCCCGTCCTGGTGTAGTATTTAGTCAAACTCTGTAAATCCATTACTATTGAAAAGCGAGTTCGATTCTCGCTGGATGCCCCATATTTGTGACCTTGTGTCAAATCCCATCTCTAGGGTAAATAATCTTTTTCTTCACTTTCAGGATTGAATATAACATATATAGTCGACGGGGCGGCCTAAAGTCGGTATCAGCCAGTCATCGAGGGAGTCTATCCCCTTTTCAATAGCGCTAGACCAAGGAGATTGTGTTTTTAGCATCTGAGGTGGAGCGCGCCATCAGCTCCTTACTTTACCGCACAGATCCCTGTGCTACTCATACGCTGAGTTGGCGGGGACCGGTATCGAACTAGGAACCTTGTGGTTTCTAGCCGAACGCTCTACCGACTGAGCTAACCCGGCCCCTATATATATATATAACATATATAAAACATTATTATTTTCAAGTTTGTTGTAATTTAACTGAACCACTCGTCGTTAAATAATGTTATAATTTTCCTTTTGGTGATATATTCCTTCTTGTACCATACTTCTTCTTCAATACTGCAATGTCATTATCTCTGTATAAGCCCTCAATGTAGGTCATTTCTTTAACAACTATATGTTAAATTCGATCTATCATAATGATTAATCAACCCACCCTGTGGACTGGAACTGTAGAACACACCGACTGCACCCACTATAGAGGGGTAAAATCACCCCTTCAATAGGACCACCTATTGGTCGTGGGTGGCAATCCCTGATATTTTAAGGACGGAATTCTAGTGGCTGAGCAGTCCATGATATGCAACACTCCACTTTGGCCCCCTCTGATCAATCGGCTGATAATGCCAAGCCCTAGACTGTCGGCTAAGACGGTCGGCTAAGACGGTCAGAGAGGCCCCTTCCAATCAATCGGTTGGTCGCACCAAGCCCTAGCACCTACATGATTTTCCCGACCCTATTGCCCTTATGGCAAGCCCCAACCTCTTTTTCATATGTGCTAAAAAGTGGTGACTGAGGGTCTAGGTGTACTTGGTATGACGTTAAACTGCATCTAATGGTGAAGTTCCAATTCTGGAGCTATTCATTGCCATTACTCCCAGGTTCACTGTGACCCGGAGTGGCAGTAGCTGTTATGGTCCTCATCTATGGGTTAAGTAGATGAAAAATAAGTTAAAAAAACATTAAGAAATTGAGTTTAAAAAATTGAATACCTAACAAGAAGGAAGAAAGCAGAACGTTGTTGGTATAAAATAACCCAAGGGTTGACATGCCGTAAAACGCACGTAACCAACCAACACCCATATTGATTACACTGGTCCACAAAACTTTTATTGCATTGATATCAACCATTGTTATTATATCTATTTCTATTAATAATGGAGATTCGCTTCCGGTTTTTGTCTGTAACAAAAACTACGTCACTGC
>CM042138.1:80356875-80364375 GCA_023376005.1 Doryteuthis pealeii | reverse complement strand
AGAAAAAAAAAGAATGTAATGAATTATGTGCTGTGATATGTTTTAACGTTTCTTTTTTTATAATGAATTTTTTCTTTGGCGTCATAAACTTGGAAACTTTTTAGTGAACTTATTAACATAAACATATCTGAAACTCGCTGGTACCTAAAGTGTTAGCTCTCAACGCAAAGAAAAAAATCGACCGAATGACAGTACGTAATTCGGAAAACTCGTGAGTTGAATCACTCGTAAATCAAGGTACCACTAATAGATCAGAATGAGTTACAGAAACGATCTTTAAATCTCTAATAATAAATGTTAGTGCGTCACATTTTTCGACTTTACTCCTAGATGCCGTAGTCCAACATATCATACCATTTTGGAATTAGACCGACTCCATAAGTAAATTAAAAACAATCCAGGTCGAACCTTCTTTTCGTAATCGGGAGCCATCACGGAACTTTGAACCTAAGACTTAATTCAGTCCACGGGGGTATCCTGTTCTCATTCCACTAACCATAGCTGGGGGAGAGGCGTTAAGCTGTGTTAATTATTATTCTATGTTACTGCTGCCCTTGACCAGGATTGAACCTGCAGTCTACAGATAACTGTTATTTAGAACTATCTTAACCTAAATTCTTTATTCACTAGGCCATGTGTCCAATTGGACAATCCAGTGTGAATTTTGGGAACTTATAAACCTAATGTTTTATTTTGGCTAGACAATCGACCTAGTCACTTATGTATGATTTTTTTTACCTAGACTCATATTGTTTTTGTTTTTCTAATCTAGCCTTTTTAATCCGAATAACGCAGATAATACTAATCTTCAAGCCTCATCTCAAACATCCAGAGAAAAAGTTTTAATTGCTACAATGGTTTTCAGCTATTTTTTTACGTGATTTTTTTACGGTAACAATTTTTATAAATGGTAGGGCAGACTTGGCTCTTTAGCCTTAGTACGGCAACCGATGTAGGAGAAGGAAAACTCAAAATTTAAACCAGCACTACTACGCTTAAAAAGTGACCTTGTGTCGCATCCTTCCAATGGCTGAAGTGTTGGGTTAATACATCTTACCATGATAATCATAATACTGTGAAGCATGTGAGTATTCTTGGAGTTTATTTTACACCTGAAGAAGGCCGTTGAATAGTCAGGCTGGATTTTACTTTAGAAAAGCAATGAAAAAACTAGTTCAGTAGTCTGATAAATTCTCAAAATGATAATTACTTTTCTAAAAACTGCATATAACATATAAGGACGTGATGCTATATTAACGTTGGAAGGTTTAAAATAACCTCCCAACGTGGGTACATAAGTATACATAAAAACATTCCGACAAAGATGTAATTTGAGAATAATCGAATGTTATTCTGAAATCCAGCGAATTCGTGAAACAGAAACAGCAGAATAATTATCGTTGAACTTTTAAAAAGTAAGCTTAAATATAAATACAATACTCAAATGCAACGTTCAATTTTGAATACTTGTGTAGTTTATTGTTACTAACTGCATTTGGTCTTTGCTTTCTCTAAGACCGTACGCGAACGAAGGTACAGGAACTATGCAGAAATCTCAACAGAAAATAGTTGGTGATATAGAAGGACGCAGAAGTCGGTAGGTAGTTGTTGGGGGTGCAGGTACTTAGAGATATGAAATAATGCAGAAGTCATTACAGACAATTTCTGGAGGTTCAGAAACGTGAAGTAATATGTAGATCGTTGGTATAGTTTTAGGAGCGTGTATAAGTGAGTACAAGTACATGGAGGTATAAAATAATGCTGAATTTATTACAGATACGTGATGGAGGTATAGAAAGATGCAGATATCTGTTGATATATATATATATATATATATATATATATATTTACCGACACCTCCGCACGAGCAGGATGTGACACGAGGTCAATTTCTTAAGCGGAGTTTTAACAGGTTTGAATTCAGAGTTTTCCTACTCCTAGACAGGTTACCTAGCCAAGGTTAAAGAACCCAGTCTACCCTGCTATTTACCCATAGATAGAGGGAGAATTGGATTCATACCTTTCCCAAGGGTATAAGCGCCATGTGAAAATGCAAACAGCTTCATCCAGGAACTGAACTCGGGTTGACGAGTCCATATCCTACGGCTCTAACCACTAGACCACGCGCCTCCATAGTTATAGGGGCATTTAAAAGTAAGTACAGGTATTACATGATACATAAGTCTGTATATAGTCATTGCTTTGGCTCAAGACCGCCCTCGGTGGCGGCAGAATCTCCGTAGAGGACTGTTCATGTCAGAAGTCACCCTGACGCAACACCATGAAGCTAAGAGGTTTAGAAGAAAGCATCGGCAACAAAGCACTGGTACATCAAACATCTTCAGGGGCAGCTTTCAAATGCGACATCTGTGGTCAAGAATGTTTTTCAAACATCGGACTTCACATTCATGGGAGACGCTGTAATTTCAGGGGCACAAAAACTTTATTATAGTCTTCCGAGACTGAAATGCCAATACAATACAATATAATTGCTGGAAGTTGTCCTTGAACATTCGTAGGTCGCCACATACGGCCAACAGGTTGCTCCTTTGGGGGGTGGGGGTGAATCTTACCCATCTGCAGAGGTGCAGTCGTTGTATTCTACAGCCCCAGTCGACAGAGCGGGGATACTTTGGGGGGACATACGTTTGATCTTTCGTATTAGTGCATGTGCAGCGTCTGCACGTGTGCACGTATGCAACGTGAGTTGGTTTGTCAGAGGGATTTTCTTTTCTTTATCTATTCGTTTGCATGTGTATGAGTATGTACTCGGGGGAATTGCGTAAAAGATGTGTGTACGTATTTCATGTACATAAGCCCTTGCCAACTCAGCGTATGAGTAGCACAGGGATCTAAACGGTAAAGTAATGAGCTGCTGGTATGTGTGGCGCTGCACCCCAGACTCTAAAAGAATCTCCTTGGTCTAGCGCCAGTGAAAAGGGGATAGACTCCCTCGCTGATTGGCTGATACCGATTTTATGCCAACCCGACTTATATATATATATATATATATATATATATGTATATATATATATATATATATGTATATATATATATATATGTGTGTGTGTGTGTGTGTGTGTGTTAAAAATAGAGGGAAAAATGTGGACAAAAGAACAAACTCAGACAAGTAGATGTAGGAAATGTTTGTTCTTTTGTCCACATATTTCCCTCTATTCTTTGCCACATTCTGTCGGATTTACTCCGATCCTCCTATCCATATATATATATATATATATATATATATATATATAGACTCACACACACGCATACACACACATATACATATACATATATATATATGTATATATATATATAATATACATACAGACTCACACACACGCACGCGCGCGCGCACACACACACACACACACACACACACACATATATATATTGTTGAGAATGCGTAGACACTGCGACGGATGTCCACAGTCTACCACATAATTATCAATTGAATTTTGGCATTCTACTTCTCGAAATCGAACCTCCTATCACCTGTATCACTTTCCACCCCTGCGTGACGGCTTTTCTCCGCCGGTGACACCCTTTATGTTAGATAAGTGCTTGACACAACTCAGCTGCCATCGACATAAAATGTGGTGAAAAAAAAAAAAAAACATTGAAAAGAAAATAGTTTGGCATTTTGTAAGGTTGAAATTAAACAAATTCTTTTTTCTCTTTTTTATTTTTATCATTTAGCGCCATGACTCATTTGTTTTTACTCACCATAATATAATGGGCTGAACAGAGTTAAGTCAGTTAATATTAAATACAATAGACTATTTTCGAAATTGTTTTGTATCACTTTATAAAATGTCGGACTTACGTTTGGTTTGGTTGGTTGGGTTTTACGGCATGTCAACCCCTTGGGTTATTTTATGCTGAATACTTCTATTGGTAAAAAAAAAAATGTTTAATGCTGACAAAGTTTTGAAATAATTTCATTCTTAATGCATAATACAATTTTGTTTATCAACTCATGTTTTCTATTTAGACCATAGATGGGACCCTAACAGGTACTACCACTCCGGGTCAGAGTGGACCAGGGAGCAATGGTGATGAAGGGGTGCTCCACATTCCCCAAACCTCCAAAACTGGAACCTCACCATCAGATAGAGTTTAACGTCATTCCCAGGACATGTAGACCCGCAGCCACCGCCTTCTAGCACCCATATGATAAAAAGGGATTGGGGGTTGCCATAAGGGCAATAGGGTTGGGAAAATCATATAGGTGCTAAGGCTTGATGTGGCCAACCGATTGATCGGAGGGGGCCTCGGACTTATGTGTCAAAATAAGTAAAGTGAATCAAGTCGTCGGGGTGGTCTAAAGTCGGTATCAGTCAGATAGCGATGGAGTCTGTCCCCTTTTTTTACTGGCGCTAGACAAAGTAGATTGATTTTTAGCGTCTGGGGTGGAGCGCCACATCTACCATCAGTTCCTCACTTTGCCATACAGATCCCTGTGCTATTCATACGCTGTTTTGGCGAGGACCGGTATCGAACCCGGAACCTTGGGGTTCCTAATCCGACGCTCTACCGACTGAGCTAAACCGACCCAGAAGTGTCAAAATACCGTAACCAAAAAGTGACCCAACTTACGAGTTTTCCTGGTTACGAGCTGTCACTCGGTCAATTATTTGCTATGTGTTGAGAGTGAAAATTTAAGGAACAAGCTTCAGATACGCTTATGTTAATAAGTTCACCCAAAACATTTAATTTTCCAAATTTATTACGCCAAAGAAAAATACAGTAGTACCTTGACTTACGAGCGACTCAAATTACCAGTTTTCCGAGTTACGAGATGTCACCAGGTTGAGATTTTTGCTTCGTGTTGAGAGCGAAAATTTGAGTAACGGGCGAGCTTCAGATACGCTGATGTTAATAAGTTCAAAAACATTTAAATTTCAAAATTTATTACACTAGAGAAAAATCTATTAATAATGGAGATTGTCTGTATTTCTGTCTCTAACAAAAACTACGTCATAGCTCTACGTCACAGCCTACGTCACAATATTCTTATGTTATATACACCCAAAATTTGAGTAAGCAATTTTAAAAATTGTTTTTTACTCTCGTCCTTTTTTTTTACACTAACAAGAAGTTAACTAAAAAGTTTACAAATAAATAAATACCAACGATTTTGTGTAAAATTGATGTTGAAAATATTCAAAATAATTGTTTGATTATTACATGCACGCAACATTTTATTTGAGAGTGACGGGGCTCAGTTTTCATTTCAAATTGTTTTATTTTATTTTTGACTCCTTTAATAAATATGAGGATTTGTCTTACTTATGATACAAACCCTTTGACATTGAATTTTTAACTCCCACCCTCTCAGGCAATGTCTTTTAAAAATTAATATTTATGACGCCCGGAGGGTGTTTTCTGTTGCTAGTATTTATAAAAGAATACACATTAAAACATATTACTGCACAAAATCCATTACACTTTATTTTATTATATTTTCATACAATATAGAGTTATTTTTCTCATTCAAAAAAAAAAAAAATGTAACAAAAAGGTGGGGACTTTTTTTGTGGGTGGGGTGTGCTGGAACAGATTAATGGGAACTCAATTATTTCAATGGGGATAATTGATTTGATATCGAACATAATGGTTATCATCGATTCTTTTTCATTTGTTGGTTTCTTTGTTTTAACGGCATATCAACCTTCATGGATTATTTAATGCCGAAGCCATCATTATAAAATAACAGTAGTGGTACTATTTAGCACATATCTGGGGGATGAGGGAGTTCATTAGTCAGAAAGTGAACATAACAGCGTGACTGGAATTCGAACTCGTTTACTACGATGTCACACTCTAGCACGTTAACTACTACACCATGGGACCCCCCCACTTTATTTGTTGGCAATAAATCTATATTTACGTTGTCTGTATCGTCTGTCTGTCTGTCTGTCTGTCTATTTGTGTCTGTCTAGGGATGCAACTAAAGTCAAAACCCTGTACCTGGATCAAATAAAACTTTCCTAGGGATTCCGAGGAATACAGTGGTAGTATATATATATATATATATATATGAGTATGAAAAAGATGGAATGAAAACACCACACAATGCTGTTAAAGAGAAAACAATTTATAACATAATTTATAACATAAATATTATATTATAAATAATTTATAACATAATTTAACAGCATTGTGTGGTGTTTTCATTCCATCTTTTTCATACTCATACTGTCGGATTCATTTCCTTTCTTTTAACTTATATATAATATATATATATATATATATATATATATATATATATGGGTAATTCCATGACAAATCATCCAGAAAAAAAGTGAAATTGTCACCCAACCCCTTTAATTCTTCCATATGTGGACTATGTTAACATTAGACGATCCCCAAAATTTGTGGTTCCAATTCCCAAAATTGGCGGAGTTATGTCGATTTTTAGCTCTCCAAATTTGGTGGGGTTGGCGAAAAATGGCGACTTTTTGTAATCTATGTTTGTCTGTAAAATGAGTTCTAGAGCTTCCCTACTACTAAAAATTAGTTTATAAAAGCATTTTAGCCCATTAAATCCAAAAATGCTATCAAAAAAGTTTTAAAATCAACCAATTTTAAGTTATTGGTGATTTCTGTTTTTTTTCCTAGAAAAGGTGACATGGCTTGGATGATTTGACATGGAATTACTCATATATATATATATATATTATATATATATATATATATATATATATATACTTTTGAATGAATTTCAAGTCACTAGGGACCAAGTTAACGGCTCTAGTATGAAAAAAAAATAGCTAAAGAGTGAATAGGCTAAGGGGAATAACTCGGATAAATGTTCAAATTTAATGAAATTCCGTATCGAGCTTCTGTTCATTAAGACCACTTGCATTAAGATAACATTTGGTATTGCATCTCACTTCCTTTCAAAAAGTATTATTATTACGTTATTGGTAAATGGGTGATGATGGTGATGATGATGGTGATGGTGATGATGATGATGATGATGATGACGATCATAATCATCATCATCATCATCATCATCATCAGGTCACGTTGAATGTCGGGATTTCCATGACTCTCCCTCACTACTCGTCCCTATCGGTCATCGCTCTTTGCAGGTTTCAGCTCGGCAATCAGAATCCGCCCACAGCTCTTTCATTTCTGACCCTCTCTCTTTGTATCTCTTTGTTTTTCCCTCATTCTCTTTCTAGTACTTTACATCTTATTAGTTCTTTCTCCTTTTTCTCTCTCTCTAAGTCTCTCTGTTTTCTCTGTCTTTCCCTTGCTCTCTGTGTGTCCTCCTTTTTCTTCTCCCCTTCTCCTTTATCCCCCTCTCTCTCTCTCTCTCTTTCTCTCTCTCTCTTTGTATCTCCCTTGCTCTTTCGTTCTTTCCTTCTCTTTCTCTCTTTATGCCCTTCTCTCTGTATCTTCCTTGTTTTCTCAATTTCATCCTCCCTTTTCTCTCTTGCTCTCTGTCAGTCTGTCTGTCTCTCACTTATTCTCTCGATTTCATCTTTT
>CM042138.1:80339375-80341875 GCA_023376005.1 Doryteuthis pealeii | reverse complement strand
ATTTATTAACAGATAGTGTTCAATATAATTGACCGTTTATTTTTGAGTTTAATTTGCGTGGATATGGAATCAACACATTGTTCCTGTCAGTTTCTCACCTATGCGATCTTCGGACCAAAACCTATGAAGATCACATAGGCTAGAAACTGTCAGTAACCAGATGTTGACTCCATGTCCATGTTACCTTAACTCAAATATATATATATATCATCATCATCATCATGTCGCGCTTTCAGCGCGGATATCCATGACAATCTCTCTCCATCTGTCCCTATCGCTCATCATTCTCGGGAGGTCCTCTATGCAGCATCCTGCATCCACACAGAGCTGATCCACGTACGTTTTTGCTGGTCGGCCCACGCTGGCTTGTCCATGTGCTGGCTCCCCCAGGAGGACGTCGCTTATGAGTTCGTCCTTGCTTCTCCAGCAGTGTCCCGCGTGTCTTGTCCGTCTCACTCGGATGGTTTGGGTGATATGTGGTAGGTGGTCGTACAGCTGCTTTCTGGTAGGGTGCTGTTTCCACGTCTTGTTCATGATCACCCGCAGCATTCTTGTGCAGCTCCCATCTAGTTTATTCTCTAGTCGCTTAGTTAGGGTCCAGGTGGTGCAGCCATACAGCAGTACTGACACGACAACGGCCTGGAAGAACTGTCTCTTTAACTTGTCTGTGAGATTGGACCTCCATATGATTGATAATTTATTTATAGCGGCCCATGCTTTTTCTATGCGTGCATTAGGCAGTAACATCTCCTGCATATATATATATATTATATATATATATATATATATATATATATTATATTCAATGAATCAGATGAGTTGGTAATTTATATATATATATATATATATATATATTATATATGTGTGTGTATGTATGTATGTATGTATGTATTCAATGAGTTGTTTCTTTTTATTTTCAATCCTTGTGACAATTTTCTTAATATTTTCATCCAAAAAAGAATCTATAAAATGATTTGAAAGAGTTATCATTCATGTTCCAAGTAATTTTAGTTCTCCTCTAAACCATTATCAAGTGTGTTAAAACAATTTTAAATCGAACAATTTTATTCTTTTGCGTTTGCATATCACGTCAAATTGTAATCTAAATCTCCCAAAATAAACCGCTAGCGTTATTTAGCGCCACGCTAGCGACACAAACAAAACAATGATAACCTAGATAAAATTATAACCTGTTTTAACACCCTCAATTATAGTTCTTTCGGATTTCTTATAAATCCTTTTCGAGATGTCAATATATATATATATATATATATATATATATATATATTGACATTATATATATATTGACATCTCGAAAAGGATTTATAAGAAATCCGAAAGAACCATAATTGAGGGTGTTAAAACAGGTTATAATTTTATAAGTCATCCACAGAGAACGTGTTTAAAAGTTTCACGTCTCTTCAGTGTGGCTAGACACAACAACTACCTCTGACCAAGAGCGAAACCCAACGGAGTATTCCACACCCGATTCGTTAACCACTCAGCCATTTGATAGCGGTGTTTAAATGCGGTGTTTAAACTGTTAAATACATATATTTGTTTATATATATTACGATCACCAGAGAGATCCAGTCTGTAAACAACAGACGATCATTGCTTTATACTGATAGTGAAAGTTAATTTAAGTCGCCCCAAGAAAGCTCTACCGAATTTGGAAGCATATAATAAGTCATCCACAGACACCGTGTTTCGACGTTTCACGTCTCTTCAGTGTGGCTTGACACAACAACTACCTCTGATCAGGAGCGAAACCCGACGGAATATTCATAGATAGTCATCCACAGAGACGTGTTTCGACTTATCAAGTCTCTTCAGTGTAGCTAGACATTTAGTGAGCTACCTACAGCCGGGAGAGAAACCCCGATATATATATACACACACACACACCACACATATATATATATAATATATATATATATATATATAATATATATAATAGCTTTGCTGCCCAAAATATACAACATTTCAGTCGCTAGCAACAGCTTTAGTTTCAGAAATATTCTGTAGAAGAGATTTTTATCTCGAAATATTAATAATCAATGACAGGTTCACAAACAACACCATAGTTACCTTATATTTATTTACACTTGCATTGTGATAACCTTCGAAACCAACCACCAAACCCAATATATATATATATATATATATATATATATATATATATATATATAATTGCGAATGACACAAGAAAGTGAGATAATTATTTTACCGTTTTATCCTGCTCTACTGGCCAGTATTTGAGCAGTTTCTTGATTTATAAAAATGTTTATTTAACGTTTTTTTTTAATCACTACAACACACCACACACACACACACACACACACAAAATATATATATATATACAATATATATATATATACACATATATATGAACATATAATTATAATTATAATATATACACACACACATATATATATATGTTCTTCATATATATATATATATATGAAAAACATATACATTGTGTGCATTCTCTCTCTTT
>CM042138.1:80330780-80339275 GCA_023376005.1 Doryteuthis pealeii | reverse complement strand
AGAGAGAGATTTTATATATTACGATCACAGAGAGATCCAGTCTGTAAAAACAGACGATCATTGCTTTATACTGATAGTGAAAGTTAATTTAAGTCGCCCAAGAAAGCTCTACCGAATTTGGAAGCATATAATAAGTCATCCACAGACACACAACTACTCTGATCAGGAGCGAACCCGACGGAATATTCATAGATAGTCATCCACAGACACATGTTTTCGACTTATCAAGTCTCTTCAGTGTAGCTAGACATTTAGTGAGCACCTACAAGCCGACATATATTATATATATATATATATATATATATATATAATATTTTTTTTTATTATATATATATATATATATATTTATTTATTTTTTATATACACCCTTATATAACACTCTATATATTACTCTACACACTGTTAATCAATACCCCCTATATAATAATTATCTTTATTTAATTCTAATTATATAGCATATAACGTAGTACAGAACCCTATGTCTATCATTTTTTACCGGAAATATATGTATAAGGGAATATTTGATATACCGCATTAACTATTATTAAATGTTTTGTTTATAATCGATTAATTATTAAATCAATTTATTAATTATTAACTATAAATTTCTTTACCACCATTATTATTATTATTATTATTATTATTATTATTATTATTATTATTTATTTTTTGATTTATTTATATGTAGGCTCTAACGTATAAGTTTGTGTGAGTATCTGTACGTATACGTGTAAGGGTTTTTTTTTTTTTTTTTTTTTTTTTTTTTTTTTTTTTTTTAATGTATATACATTTGCCTTTATATATGTATATGTATATATATGCGTATACCCCGTTATAAGTAATTTATTTTTCATTTATATATTTGTTTACTTATTGATTTACAATTTAAATAAATCATACTACTTTACTTTAAATAACAATAAACACCGCTTACAATTTTTTGTTTAAATTTAAATTTAATATTATTATTTTAACTCTATTTTTTAATTTACTCAATCAGTTTTAGTGTTTATTATTAATTTTAAATCTTTTATTATTATTTATTGCAATTTAAATAAATTACACTAATTTACTTCAACATTTAAAACAGTAAACACCAGTTATAAACGAAATCATGCGGCAGCAAACCGTAACTTAAAAATTTAGAAAGGGAAAAAAAAAAAAAAAAAAAAAAATAATAATATATATATATATAATATACCTTAAGACTCAAGTATTAAGTTAGCTAAAATATTAAATGTTAATTTTTAGGATTTAAAAATTTAAGTTTCAATGATAACCCAAAATAATAAAACAAAAATAATTTCAATTATCCAACTATCTTTGCTTTACATAATTCTAATTTTAAATCCCAGTTAAAATAAAAAATTAAAATCCTTGTTTTGCATAAACACCGTTCCCTAAAATTTTTTTTTTTTTAATTTTAAATTTTAACATATTTTTTCACCTTTATTTTCACTTTATTATTTATTATTATTTATTATTATTTATTATTTTTTATTTTTTATTTATTTATATTTTTTTTTTTTTTTTTTTTTTTTATTATCTTCCACTTTTATTTTTTTTATTTTTATTTTTAATATCGTAGCATACACAACCTGTATTTTTTTAAATACTCTCAAACCAAATTAAACTAGTTATTAAATAATTTTAAACTTTCAACTTTTTAACTATTAATACGACCCATAACATATCTTTTATTAAATAATAATTGAAAAAATAATTCCCATAAATTAATTCAAATTTTTAATTCAAAAACCGGTCCTTATCTACGAAAATGTAAACAAGCGTTCCTCTACTGAATTTAAGTCCCATTCCAACGGGCATGTTTATAACACGAAAGATTAATCGTAAACTCGATTAATTTAAAGTAACCCTGAAGAATCTATCGATGAAACTCGAGTAGGTTACTCACTTCCATTCTTAAATAAATTTATGCTCTACATTGTATTGAGCACTTTGTATTTGTTTTTTCTCAACTTAACCTCTGGATATTTGCGCTCCAACGATCGTTATTATACCCACCGGTAAGTTAATACTTATACATATACAAATATATATATTATAATATATATATATATATATATATATAATTGCGAAAATGACACAAGAAGTGAGATATTTATTTTACCGTTTTATCCTGCTATACTGGCCAGTATTTGAGCACTTTCTTGATTTACAAAAATGTTTATTTAACGTTTTTTTTGAATCACTACAACCACACACACACACAACACACACACATATATATATATATACACACACACATATATATATACACATAATATATGTTATTCACATATATATATATATATATATATATATGAACAATATATATATAAGCATAATGAATATATATAATATATATATATATATATATATATATAATGTGTGGTGTGTGTGTGTGTGTATATATATATATTGAAGTGTAAATTTCACTTATTCTTCCTACATAAATTAGATAAAAAAAACATGGTCTATATATATTTAACTAATGTTAAGTTTTTTTATGTAAAATGAAGGATTCCTGAAATATAACTGCAAAAAAAAATTTCTTGCGTCCATTACCATGATATATTATATATATATATATTATAATATATATATATATATATAATTGTGTATTTTGACAGCAAGTTATCATTTAAACATATTTTGTTAAAAAACACGAAATATTTCTTTATAATTTTCAAGTGTACCTGTTCAGGTCTTCTTATTGTTTTCTGCATCGGGATTCAGATGGTAGAGAAAATATGGGACATCTTTCTACTATCTGGATCCCTATATACGGAAAACAAGAAGACTTAAACACCTAAATTTGATAAAATTGCTTATATATATATATATATATATATATATATATATATATATATAAGTCATCCGCAGACACCATCGCCAAGAAGCGGTGTTTTAACTGTTTTAAATTCATATATCTGTGAATATACTTTACGTTCACCACAGATGATCATTGCGTTATGCTGGCGGTGAAAGTTTATTAAAGTCGCCCCAAAAAGCTCTATCTGGCTGGAAGGAGTGTCAGAGGCTGAAATTCATCGGAGGTTTTTGCACAATACGGGAACTGTACACTACCACGTTGAAGTGTTTATGAATGCTTAAAAATGTTTAGAAGTGACCGGACAAGCGTGACGCACGAACAAAAAGTTGAAAGAAGCCGTATCTGTTTATCCTTTGCTTTTTGTGTAAATAGAATTCGGATAATTTTTTACTCTCCCTCGTGTATATATATATATATATATATATATATATATATATATATATATATATATGTGTGTGTGTGTGTGTGTGTGTGTGTGTGCACGCATGTGTGTGTTTAGGAAACAGCTTAAGATGACATACAAGGACTTAGATTTAAACTTTTTATTAACCTTATTTTATATATATATATATATATATTATCAACACACACACACACACACACACACACATATATATATATATATATATATATATATATATATATATATATATATATATATACATATATATAATCCAAAAGTCCAGAGAAGAAATCTTCCTTACGACACAAGAGTTTTATTTAAAAAACCTGTCGCAGTTTGTGAGCTCAAAGTGTGCTCTTAATGTTAGAGCCACAGAGCAAATATATAAGTATAGAAATAACAAAAGACTTAGAGATTTAGCATTATCGTCTGGTGACGAATTTGGAATATGTCTTTCTTTTTCTGAATATGTCAAAATAAGAGATACATTAAGAGATACATTTTTTGTTGACCGTGTTTTTTGTGGCGGAAGTACTCATATTTGAAACTACAACATATTTTTTTTTTGCAACATCAAGGATTTCATTTGGAATTCATATCACAGGAATATAAAATTTAAAAAATAAAAAAAATAAAAAAATAAAAAAGAATTCATCATTCGCATCTGATTAGTCGGGAGAGTTAGACACTTTGTCTAAGCTCCCTGAAATAGACTATAATGCTAAATCTCTTTGTTATTTCTTTACACGTATATATATATATATATATATTGGCATCCTTCCGTCTACTAAAGACGATGGTGTAGTGTCCACTTCTTTATCTGTAACTGCGCGAATGGCTGAACAGACCAAATTTTGAATGGCAATCTCTGGTGCAGTGGTTGCAAACAAACGGTGATGCTTGCTGGAGATGTTGTTGTCTCTCTTTCCTTATGGCTCTCTTTTCTGCGGCGGTTTCTTTCCTCCCCTTTTCACTTCTTTTCGTTCCTTGTTTGACGAGGAGGCGCAGGTCGCACGGTCTTTTGCACAAGCCTCCATGTGTGGTGTCGATGTGGCATGTCTTCATATCCCTCTTGCAGACATTTTGAAAGCGCAGGATGTCCTCCTACCGGTCGGGTGCCCTCTACTAATTCACCTTATAGTATGTCTTTGGGTATGCGGTCTTTATCCATCCTCCTGACGTGACCAAGCCAACGCAGGTGTCTCTCGCAGATGATGGCGGGCATGCTGTTTATGTTTGCTCGTTCCAACACATCTGTGTTGGGCACTTTATCCTGCCAGCGTATGCGTAGAATGCGGCGTAGGCATCTGAGGTGGAAATTGTCCAGTTTCTCACGTGACATGTGTATGTGAGCCAGACTTCGATACTGTATAGGAGAATACTGAGAACGCACGCTTTTCCGCACAGGTGAGAGGCTTGGCGAACGAAAGTTCATTCGGGTCTCAAACCCGGCCAGGGGTAGCTGTTAAGGTATAACCGCACTGATGAGAGGTGATACCTCGAAACACGTGTCTGTGGATTACTTATTCATTATATATATACACCCACTTTGGTAGAGTTCTCTAAATAGGGATTTAATTGAAAAGTTCACCGTTCTGGCGTGTAGCTAACCCTCGCTTTGTTTACAAAAAAGATTGAGGACTCTAGTGAATTCAATTCGCTTAGAATGTTGCAATTAAACTATATTTGACAGCTGTTTCTGGCCGCACGGGTAAGAGGCTTGGCGAACGAAAGTTCATTCGTGTCTCAAACCCGGCCAGGGGTAGCTGTTAAGATATAACCGCACTGATGAGAAGTGATACCTCGAAACACGTATCTGTGGATTACTTATATATATATATATATATATATATATATATATATATATATATATATAATCATTATTATTATTGTTAAAGAAAAAATTACGAGATCAACCAACTCACAAATTCTAATTTCACAATTTCTTGATCATCAGTTAAGTATTGGTGATCAAACACACATGACTATGAATTATTCAGTATAACCTTCGTTGCCAACCAGACTAGGAGAAAACAGCTTTGAATTCAAAGTATATCGATGTTATTATCACTCTGTTCTACCAAGTCCTGTCACCAAGTTGTATCGGCCATTCCCCTTCCTTGTATAACATCGATGTCGTGTAGTGGGGAGACCTGCTGCATATGTAACTAGTGTTTTTTATATAAGCTTGTCCAGGTCAACGCTGAGATCCACCTGCAGACAAAGGGTCTCGCAAGATCAGCGGATCTTATAGGTGGATTTAAATGCGACATAGTACCTGTATCTTTGTTTTTTTTTTAATTACATTTTTTTTTCCCGAAACGTTTATTAGTAAGACAATGAACATTACCAGCCAGAAATTGTAATATTGGCTGGCTGACTGGTTGGTTGGTTGGATTTTACGGCATGTCTATGCTTTATGCCGAAGACATTTTTTTGTAATCATTTTTGTTGGGTATTTTTTGAACACATTTTTAAAATTCATTTTTTATCTATTCAACCCATAGATAGGATCCTAACAGGTACTACCACTCCGGGTCAGATAGGACCTGGGAGTAATGGCGATGAAGGGGTACTCCACATTCCCCAAATATCCAAAGTGGGAATTTCACCACTAGATGCAGTTTAACGTCATACCCTGGACACTAAAACCTCCCAGTGACGGCCTTCTAGCACTTATGATAAAAAAAGGGTTATGAATCGGGACAGTCATAAAAGTGCTAAGGCTTAACGTGACCAACTTATTGACCACCCGTTTAGCCGAAATGGAGTGTTGCAGGTCATGGACTGCTCAGTCACCAGGATTCCGTCCTTAAGCATCACGGATCACCACCCACAGCCAAACAGGTGGTTCAGTTGAAGGGATTTTTTTCGCCCCTGCAGAGGTGCAGTCGGTGTATTCTATTGCTCCAGCCGACAGGGCGGTGTAATATTGGTTGATGAGATTACTTCAATTGATGGGCTGTTAAACAACAGGAAGTCTGCATGGCGGATTGTTGGCTAACGGTGCAGCAGGGCTTTGTGGTTTACGCGTTTAGATGTTTTTTTTGCGGGAAGAACGAAAGAAGATGGACAGATAAGGCGGTTTGAGTTCGTTAACAGAAACAATTAAACTGTTTAAAAACACAGTTTTCCCATTAGCCTGATGTAAATCAGAATTTGCCACAAGATGAGCGGACGTCACTTCTCTGAGGCATTCAACGTATTTTTAAAGGAATCTACACGTTTTATCTGATGGCACGTGTAACGGTTTTAGATGACACGTATCTCTTTGACACGTTCAGTAGTCTCGGCTACACACACACACACACTCTCTCTCTCTCTCTCTCTCTCTCTCTCATACACTTTCTGGCATACATACACTCAGACACACATTCACACACACACACACACACACACACACACACACACACTCACACACACACACACACACACACTCTCTCTCTCTCTCTCCCTCATACATTTTCTCGCATACATACACTCAGACACACATTCGTACACACACACACACACGCATACACACACTCACATATACTTTGGCATACACACACATACTCATACATTCGCATATTTACACTGACACATACATTTGCATACACACACTCTCCTCTCTCACGCGATCATACACACACACTAAGACACACACCACTAAGGCACTCAAACTCACACGTTGACACACACATGCACACTCGCATACACACACAATCACACACACATTCGCATACATACTCTCACACAAAAATACTCTCACACACACACTCACACTAGCATACACGCACTCACATTCAGACATACACTCACACACAAACACACACAGTCGCATACAAACCTTCAAAGTCACACAAAAACACATACACACACAAACACACTCACACATTTACACACACACACACACACACACACACACACACACACACACACACTCGAATACACTTTCACATACGCACACTCACATACTCATACAAATAAACACACACACTCAAACCTCACACATACCCTCACATATATAAACAATACTCGCATGCACACACTCGAACACATGCTCACACAAAAAGACACACACATTCACACGTACATTTATACACACACACTCTCGCATACACACACTTACACACACATTCACATATACACACTCACAAAAAATACAGGCACACACTCACACAAGCACATACACACTCACACACAGACATAGACTGACACACAGACGCCCACACAAAAACGCTCACATTAACTCCTCACACACCCACACGCTCGCAAATTAACGCACACACTCGCAATGCACACAACTCATCCTACACACCCTCACACACTCTAACACGTACACTTGAACACACACACATACATACACACATACATACAGATAAACTCAAACACACATCCACACGCACATCCGCACGCATTCACACAGACACGAATGCACACAAATGAACACACTCACACAGACTCTCTCAAAACATACACACAGACGTACCCCCCATATATATATATATATATATAATATATATATATATATATATATATATAATATCATCACATAGCACTGAGAGCACAGATACCCATGACTATTTCATGCCATCCATCTCTATATATATATATATATATATATATATATATATATATATATATATATATATAAGATTCATCGACAAAAGGTCACGGTCTATCTGAAATATTAGGATTAATAAATAAGATTAAAAATATCTCAATATTCATCACTTGGAATTTTGGTTATTATTCCTTATCTTATATTTTCCATACTTCCAATACAACCAAAATTTTCCTAAAATTCACATCACACACACACACATGCACACACACACACACAACACACACACACACACACACACATGCATTCTTAAAAGCTTTAGATATCTAGAACAATTTAAAAAAATCTAAATCACGTTTGCCTAGCCCGTTAGATAAATTAAAAAAAAAACGCCAGCGTTATTTAGCGTCACCTAAGCGACAAAACAAATCAATAGTTTAGACAAATAATAAAGTTTTGATAATGTTAGTTTAGACAAATAATAAAGAGTTGATAATGGTTAAGAAAAGAACCGAAAGTACTTACTCTTTTGGAGAACTCTTTAACACCTTTAAAGATGATAACATCAATCTTTTTTAGAAAACTTGGAAGAAAAAATAAAATAAAACTTCAAAACAATTAAGATAATTTTAACCAAACTTGTTAGAATATATATATATATATATATATATACATATATATGCAGTCATCCACAGACATTTTGTTTCTAC
>CM042138.1:80315780-80325780 GCA_023376005.1 Doryteuthis pealeii | reverse complement strand
TGTTTTTTTTGTTTTTTTTGTATCTCATTGCAGTCATGGTGAACAACAAGTTGGGGGTCAGTCGTGGCCGTTGTCGGCGTGACGGAAACTCTGGGTGTAACGTCGACTATTGTAATTGGAGCTAAATTGTAGGAAGTGTTATTTGTCAGTTGAGCGCAGATGAAAGCAAAAAGTTAGATTATTTTATGGCCCAATGCATGCATAACCAAAAGGCGCTCTAAAGTGAAATCTGTGAGTTTAGATTTTGAGATCTCTTGTTGTATACCATCTTATTACATAGATGGTATATATATATATATATATATATTATATATATATATATATATAGAGAGAGAGAGAGAGAGATTGAATCAGTGGTCCACTGGTTCAATCTCTAGTGGCGGAGATTGTGGTATGCACTGCTGATGAGACCAAAGGAGGTCGAAACAGCTGTCCAGTGATCCGGATGTCGCACATGGTGTTTGCCAAGTTGTCTGGTCATGGTAATTCAATTCAATTATCAATTATATATACTAGCAAATATATGCACCCTCCGGGTGCAAGTATTTTAGTTAAGTTTTATAATAAAATATCATATTAAATTAGAAAGGCTAATGAAACTGAATAAGAATGTAGATAAAAAGATTTGGAACAGAGGGGGTATGATTGAAAAATAGAACAACTTTGAAACTAATTCTTCCATCATTTTCCGTTACTCCCGTCTTTCATTGGTAAATTTTCCTAATTAAACTGTTTAGTTAAAATAGGAAGTAAAGAATAATATCACAGTTATTTCTTCTTGTTAAGGGATTTCTTTTAAGATTTATTGAAGAGATTTTTGCTCATATTCAATAAGATAAAACCAAACAATCAGAAATCAATGATACTAAGCATATATTTATTAAAATCAAATTTTAAAGATCAATATGCAAATTAGCCTTCCCATTCACACTGTAAACTGCTATTTTGTTGTATATATAAATACAATTGCATGTTATTAGTATGTAGATATAGTCAACAGTGTAAGTAATGTAAAACAATTTTATTAATAATTTAGGTTTAAATAAAAATAAAATCATAGAGAATATGATGTAAATAACGAAAGGAATTGTGACTTGTATAGTAATATAGTTTCGGTTACAGACAGACAAACCCACAATCTCCATTATAATAATAATAATATATATATATATATATATATATATATATAACACTTACCCATTTATAGTCTAAATATTTTATTTTATTTTATTTCATCTATTTAAATTTTAAAAATAGAAAGAAAGAAAAGACAAAGAGAGTCGCACCAACCGAAAATAATCGATTCACATATTAACACTCGGCCAAAAGAAAAAAAGAATATATAAAAATATATACGTATATAAACCGCTAGTATTGTCTAAAGCTAAAATGTAAAAAGTGCTCGATAACTAAGTTGAGCAAATAATAATGTCAATCCTAATCAGTCAGATATACCTACTAATAGTTTCGCTTAGTAGCTCATCAGGACAAGAATCAGATTCTTGCCCTGATGATCTGTTCAAAGTACACCTTCATTGGGAGAACTAAGGCTTAAAAAATAGGAATCTAATTATCTCTAACTTTTCTTGTAAACACCAGAAACATGGATCAGTTAAACTTCGGCAAATGTTTGATCTCTTCAGTATTTTCCATTTAATAATAGGTGTTATATTTTTATGCTTTAAATTCCAAAAGTAGCTAGCTAAGCCTTAGTTCTCCTGAGGAAGGTGTACTTTGAACACCGAAACCGCGGTAGAGAGAATCACTTTTATACAACTATATATATATATATATATATATATATATATATATATATATATATATATATTATTTATTCATATTAAGAACGCAATTACAATGCGTATAAAAAATAAAATAATGTTCAGTGTCTAATCAATTTTGAAGAAACTTCATATTCAGAGACTGTTTTTAAAATGGACGCGGTCTTGTGTGTTTTTTGTTTTGGACGTTATAAAGACGCGTGTTTATAACGTCCAAAACAAAAAACACACAAGACCGCGTCAATTTCAAAAACAGTCTCTGAAGATGAAGTTCCTTCGAAATTCATTAGACACTGAACATCATTTTATGTTTTATACGCATTGTAATTGCCTTCTTAATATAAATAAATAATAATATACTTAACAATGCTTCAAATTATCAAATACTATATATATATATATATATATATATATATATATATATATATATGCGTTCATTCGAAGCAGCACTTATTTGATTCATGGCCTTGGTCATGTATCTATTTGACGGAGTGGTTCTTCTACCTTCTTATCCAGAATCTCTGGTTCCTTCTTTTCTTAACTGTTACAATCCTTTGGGCTATCCTGTAGGCCTTAAGTCAGAGGGCCTGTTCAGTGGAATTGGATCCTGGGTAATCCCTTGGTAAAGAGTCCTGAGTATTGGTAGTAGTCTGGTGATCCTGAGTATTGTAAGTCCTTCTTCAATTAGTGCAATTAGAATTATGGCCAGTGTGGTGGTTTAAGTAGTGTATCAGCCACGCAGTATGGCTAGTGATTGGCCGGAGGAATAACCCACGTGACCTTGGATAATCTATAAATTCAGGTGGGGGATTGGAGCACGCCTTATATGCAAAAACATTCCAACAATGTCTTAAGATTGCGCTGCGTTGTTGGAAAGCTTTTGATTAACAACACAAAACATTTATTATCTGAATCACATTTTTATTTCATAAGACTTAGGATCCCATAACCACGTGGGATGAGTTCACTTAACAGAGTCTTTACATCATGACAACTAGCAGCAAACTGTCTAAACTAAAAGCCTTTCTCACTCTTCGCCTCGCAACAGGAAGGAGACCAAAACAGGGTTACTACCTGCTAGTCAAATATATCACTGTTCCAACGGCTGGACAGCCAGGCTCGAATTTAAACAATATTTTCACGATTTGAATTCAAAATTATTTTTACACTCATCTTCGTCATCATAATGTCGCTCGAGCAGCACGGATATCCGTGATAATCTCACGCCAACCCTCTCCATTATTCATTACCCCTGGAAGATCCTTTACCCGGCATCCAGTATCCTCCTTACACGGATGGGTTATGTGATGTGGGACAGGTGGTCGTACATCTGTTTTCTCTTGGGGTGTTGTTTTAAGCCTTGTTTAAGATTGCACGCAGCATTCTTGTGCAACTACCATTAGTTCTTTCTCCAGTCGCTTTGTTAGGCTTCAGGTGGTGCAGCGGTACAGTAGCACTGACACAACTACGGCTTGGAAGAACTGTCGCTTTAATTCAGTGAGATGGGACTTCCATATGACCGATAATCTATTTATATCAGACCATACCTTTCCTATGCGTGCATTAACATCGCTTTCTGTTGATGAGATATTACTGCCTAGCCTTACATAATTAACAGGGCACCCGTAAATTATGCAACATTCTTAATTCGAAAACTTTTACATAAACAGCAGTACTTTCAGTATACACATGGCGCAATGGATATAGGGGTGAATTAATATAATTTTAAGTGGAAATCATCTGTAGGTTGTAGGTTCTTATCCATGGGCGATAATAAAATATAATATTTAACATAGCTTAACACTTGTAGGGTCAGGATCAGCGAAATGGGAACAGTCTACCCGGTGGATTAAATAAAGGGTTCCGCGAAGGCTCCCGATTACGAAATGAAGGCTCCCGAGTTCGACAAAAAGGTTTCCGTGTTCGACAAGAAACACCCGAGGAAAACCGGAGGGTACATCTGCCGAGCCGTAGTGTATATAACGGTGAAGATTGGGGCAGTGGTCCAAAAAATCTAAATAATAGAAAAAGATGGATTTTTTAAGTATACGAATGGAAATCTGATCTCTGAGGATTTTATTATTCAGCAAGAAATTATACAATCAAAACGGATATTATTAGGTGTTATCTATTATGCAGCTGTGATTCGTCGTATATATAGCTCACTGAATGCAACAAGAGGCATTGGACTACACATCATTATTTCTGGTAGAAAATTATACAATCAAAACGGATATTATTTAGCATTATTTATCATGCAAAAGTGATTCAATTTGTATAGCCTAGAGAAAGCAGCATTGGCCTACATTTAGTTATTTCTGTTTGAAAATTATACAATCAAAACGGATATCATTAGGTATTATTTATTATGCAGCAGTGAATCGGCTTGTGCATAGCTTAGAGAAAGCAATAACAGACATTGGCGTACATGTGCACTCGGATAAAACAGAGTTCATGTGTTACAAAAAAGATGGAGACATTTCCACAGTGGACAGTAAACCTCTGAAATTAGTAAACCAGCTCACATACATAGGCAGTGATATTCATCTATCTGTCACATATTGATCGTGCAGAGAGGTTGATAAATACATACATACAGACACTGGATGCCGCGTGGAACACCTGCTGGAAACGATGACCGATAGGGATGGGTTGTGAGCGAGCGTCATGAGAATCTGTGCTGTCAGCGCGACTTGACGAGGTGAATGATTTCCAAGCTGAAAGGTTTAAGGGTGAAAGATTCATATGATGACATTATATCGGATTTTCTTTTTAAACAAATGGGATACAAGCACTGCAACACCGATTGAAGAATGGCGTGGACTGCACGTTGAAAAATAAACTTTATTTGGTCACACTTTATGAGAGTATCTTGGCCAGCCTATATTTACCTCATTATTGAGCTGCTTAGCTCCTGTGCCACAGGCGCCTCGCCAACCCTGTGTTGGAGGCCAGATCTTCCACGCTTGAAGGTGTGATATTACATTTCTTCAGCGTTGTCTTAATATGGTCTCTGAACCACTTTTGGGAGCTCCTGTCCTCCCGTGCCATCTGTGAGTTCTTCCGGTGAGGCTTGCCTCTTGTGAAGTGACTCAATACTACCTGAGACAGAACCCTGCAACAGCTCGGCAGCCCAGTCGTCTCGGACTTTCCCCTGCCACTGGATTAACTGCGGGACTGTCAAAATAGTGGCCTGGGGTCTGAACAGCCTCTTTCCACTTAAAATATCCACGCACATGTTTCACTTAATACCATTCCTTTTGTATCAGGTATATAATAGCGAGAAGAGAGTGAATTTGTGTTCTTAAGTGGGTTCTATTTCGTCGCTGGCCATCTTTTTCTGGGTTGATTTCTTCCTCTGATCGATACGGCTTCTGTTCTAATGGGCCTGATTGTCTGTACCCATTTCTTTGTTTTTAATAATGAAGCAAGATGTCTTTATTAAAAAACCGAAGCCCAAGAGGGTTTTAACCGCATAGTGAGAAGATGGCATATTTTGGAACAGATGACCCACGTCTGCTCCTTCCGACTAACCGCCAAAATCTAACTATCCTAGCTCAGTCCCCTTCTCACACTTTGCCTTCAGCCAATCAAAAATCAACTGCTAGGTCAGAGAAAGGTGAACTACTGTCAATAACTTTTTCAACAGTTAATGGTAACTTTCCATTTACCATATCGTTATTTAAATCTTAGTACAGTAACAGTACTGCATAGCCTGGAGAAGGCAGCAAAGAATATCGGCCTCTATGTGAACTCCGATAAAACTGAGTTCATGCGTTTCAAAAAGAAAAGAAATATCTCCACACTCAACGGTAAGTATCTAAAGCCAGTAGAACAATTCACATATCTAGGTAGTAATATCTCATCCACAGAAAGCGATGTTAATACACAAATAGGAAAGGCATGGTCGGCCACAAACAGATTATCAGTGATATTGAAATCCGATCTCACTGACAAATTAAAGCAACAATTCTTTCAGCCTGTCGATATATCAGTGCTGCTCTATGACAGCACCACTTGGACCCGAACGAGAAGCCTTGAGAATAAGCTAGATGGGGCCTGCACAAGAATGCTGCATGCGATCTTGAACAAGCCGTGGAAAGAGCACCCCACATGGAAGCAGCTGTATGGCCACCTTCCCCCATCTCACAAACCATCCGAATGAGACGGACAAGGCATGCTGGACACTGCTGGAGGAGCAAGGACGAAATCATAAGCAACATTATCCTGTAGAAACCAGCACATGGACATGCTAATGTGGGCCGCCCACCAAGGACCTACAGTGACCAACTCTGTGAGGATACTGTATGTTGCTCAGAGGACCTCCCTGAGACATTGAATGATAGAGAAGGTTGGCGAGAGATTGTCATGGATATCCGTGCTAATTGAGCAACATGATAATGATGATGATGATGATGATGATGATGACAGTAACAGTTATAATTTGTAGGTAACCCACGAATTATGTAACAGCATGATGATGATGATGATGACAGTAACAGTTATAATTTGTAGGTAACCCACGAATTATGTAACAGCATGATGATGATGATGATGACAGTAACAGTTATAATTTGTAGGTAGCCCACGAATTATGTAACAGCATGATGATGATGATGATGATGATGATGATGATGATGATGACAGTAACAGTTATAATTTGTAGGTAACCCACGAATTATGTAACAACATGATGATGATGATGATGACAGTAACAGGTATAATTTGTAGGTAACCCACGAATTATGTAACAGCATGATGATGATGATGATGATGACAGTAACAGTTATAATTTGTAGGTAACCCACGAATTATGTAACAGCCTGATGATGATGATGATGACAGTAACAGTTATAATTTGTAGGTAACCCACGAATTATGTAACAACATGATGATGATGATGATGACAGTAACAGGTATAATTTGTAGGTAACCCACGAATTACGTAACTGCATGATGGTGATGATGATGACAGTAACAGTTATAATTTGTAGGTAACCCACGAATTATGTAACAGCATGATGATGATGATGATGACAGTAACAGTTATAATTTGTAGGTAACCCACGAATTATGTAACAGCATGATGATGATGATGACAGTAACAGTTATAATTTGTAGGTAACCCGCGAATTATGTAACAGCATGATGATGATGATGATGATGATGATGACAGTAACAATTATAATTTGTAGGTAGCCCACGAATTATGTAACAGCATGATGATGATGATGACAGTAACAGTTATAATTTGAAGGTAACCCACGAATTATATAACAAAATGATAATGTACCAACTGTTTTTTTAGTTCGCTTTCCTGATACTATTTTAAATGTAAACAGAGAAATCGTAATACGAAAAATCTTACATTCTTAATTCATAAGTTCTTTTTATTTGACATCTTTTACACGGTAAGGGCCTGGTTAGCTCATTCGGTAGAGCGTTCGGCTTGAAACCACAAGGTTCCTAGTTTGATACCGGCCCTCGCCAACTCAGCGTATGAGTAGCATAGGGATCTGTGCCGTAAAGTAAGGAGGTGATGGTAGGTGTGGCGCTCTACCTCAGACGCAAAAACAATCTCCTTGGTCTAGGGCTAGTAAAAAGTGGATAGCTCCCTTGCTGATTGGCTGATACCGACTTTAGGCCACCTGACGACTTACTTACACGGTAACTCACTGTAACTCAACTGACAATTAATGTATGAAAAAAAAACTTTACTTTCTTCCTTGTAAATTTGACAACGTTAGTATTGCGATACAGTGGAAGGATAAAGGAGGAAGATGAGAATAAAGAAAAAATAAAAGAAAAAGAAAATAAGAGAAGTAAAGAAAAAGAAAAAGTGAAGGAGGAATATATATATATATATATATATATATATATATATATATATATATGTAACACAACAATGAACATAGACACATATACATAAACACACACACACACACACACACACACACACACACATACACACACACACACACACATCCTTAGAACAAAAAGTAAATTACAAACACACACACTCGACCTATCAAATATCAGAAACCTAACAAACAACATCAGAAGAACGGATTTTGCTATTAATGTAAACAAATAGACAACCATAAAATCTCAAGACCTTAAAATTAAAAATTTATGATCTACCACCCAGGAACAAAAACACCTGCTAAAACACAGATGTTAAAACTTAAATCTCTCAACACTACCCACCAAACAGGAAGGGAGGGGTTAGATACTTGTATATATATATATATATATATACATGTACATATTCATATTCTGACAGAATATGGTTAATTAATGCCCGAAGAAGATATCAGAACATCTGAAACACGTGTCGCAAATAAAATTTAAAAAAAAAACATAATCCATTTTGCGGACCTTCTTTTTTTATAAATATCTAAATTTTCTCTCGTTGGACCCATAACAATACTTTATATATATATATATATATATATATATATATATATATATATATATAGAGAGAGAGAGAGAGAGAGAGATAGAGAGGGGGAGCAAAGTGGAATAAAAAGAACGAAGCGGAGAAAGAAAAAATAGATAAAAAGAAAAGAGAACTTGAAAAACGGAAAAAAGAAGAAACGTAGAAGAAAGAAAAAAAAGTATAACAGAAAACGAGAGAAACAGTCATTTAGTAGGCTTTAAAAAAACTAATGTTTGGCACAAGGTCACAAGTATGGGGCAATTATGAGGATTGAAATCCCTACTCAGTAGTAACTGATTTATCTGACTATCTTGCTAACTATTACATCATGATGAGATCGTAAAAAAAGAGCGAATTAGCGATATATATATATATATATATATATATATATATAATATTGATAATATGGTTTGCTATATCTACAAGTAAAGAGTGCTCAATATCATTGACAGAGCATATGTATCTAAGTTAAAGTAGCGACATAAAGTCAGTAGCGCTTGGTAACTGTCTCTTGTCTGTGTGTTTTTCAAACCCAGCACTTAGTTTGAAAATCGTATTTGAGGAAATTTAATCACTTGGTTAGGTTTAAGGTGGCTATTTAGTCATCCTGTTCGCTAAGTTTAGGATGTGACACACGGTCACAAGTATGAGGTATGAAGCGAGGATCGAACTCGCTATTCAGTAGTAATGGATCTGCAAGACTAGCTGCTATCCATTAACCATGACGGGACTCCCATTTTATACACAACCCCTTCGCCCCGGGTAGTATATGACACAAGCTCACAAGTATGGGGTTTCCTGCGACGATCTTGCTAATCTTTACATCACGATGAGACACCCAGATTCTGGTATGATTGCTTTAAATGTGTACAACGAATAGTCAGCCAGTTGTTTTATACTGATAACATCGGTTTCCGTCAGATCTCTGTGGGTAAGCAACAATGAGCCTTCTCACTATTTAAACGGGTGAACAATTAGAAATATCAGGTCCTTGTGTGTCACACTAAGCAAAATTTAATAAATGACAGCAGGTATGTTTTTATTTACTGTCAAATCTGAATATGATGATATCATTAGATAGATAGATAGATAGATAGTACACTATGTGTATAGGAGGAGGGGAAGGAAGACCTCTCAAAGTACTTTTGACTAACAAAAGGATAACGTTTTGGGGTTGAATTTAGAGTTTTCCTTCTCCTAGACAGGTTGCCTAACCAAGGTTAAAAAGCCCCGCCTGTCCTAATATTTAACCATAGCTGGAGGGAGTATAGTTGGATTCTTACCTTTCCCAAGGGTATTAGCGGTATGTGAAATCAAACAGCTGCGTCCATGAATTGAACTCGTCTCGCCGTGTCCATTTTTTTATGACGGTAACCAATTAAACCACGCCCTTCCACAATGGAAAAAAATGGCTCCCGCTAGACTACCGAAGTTAAGGAATGATTGTTTGCTCAGTATTAGATGGGTGACTATTACAGTAAAATAAAAAAATTAAGATTCTCACAGTCTGAGACTAGCTTGCTAACCATTACACTACGATGGAACGCCCCAGTCACCGGAACGGGTAATTGATTGATTGGTTGGATTTTATGGCATGTCAACTCTTGTTGGGTTATTTTATGCCGAAGACATTGTTCTATTCATTCTTAATGGGTATTGATCTTTTTAAACACAATTTTTAAAAAACTCATTTAACCCATAGCAGGTACGACCACTCCGAGTCAGAGTAGACCTGGAAGTAATGGCGATAAAAGGGTACTTCGCATTCCCCTGAGATCCA
>CM042138.1:80263280-80313280 GCA_023376005.1 Doryteuthis pealeii | reverse complement strand
CTGTTGTATCAGTAGTAGAAGTAGGACTAGAAGTAGTATCGGTAGTAATAGTGATACTAGGCTGCAGTATCAATTAACTTTGATGTGTACAGTGGCATTGAGGTAAAACAATGGAACTGGGAACTAGTTGGCTGGTTTTCATTGGTTGGTTGGTTGGTTGGTTAGTTGGATTTTACGACATGTCAAACCTTGTTGGGCTATTTTATGCTAAAGTCGTTTTTGTTTTATTCATTTTTGTTGGGTATTTAATTTTTTATTTAAATTCGTTCTTTTAATATATCTTTTTAAAAAAAATCATTTTTTTAATATATTTAACCTATAGATAGGACCCTAACAAGTACTACCACTCCGGTTTAGAGTTGACCAAGGCGTAATGACAATGAAGGGGTATTCCATACTTCTCAGAGCTCCATAATTGGAACCTTACTATTACATGTAGGTTAATACCACTAAACCACTCAATTACTCCATATAGGATAAAAAGTTTTTTTTTTGGTGGGGGGTAAGCATAAGAGCATACGGTCGAGACAATCTTGTAGATGCTAGGGTTTGACTTTGAGCTGCCATTTGATCAGAATGGGTCTCTTCGATCGCCTGTCTAGCCTAAGTAAGAGCCAATGTGAAGTGTAGTATGTCATGGGCTGCTCGGCCACGAGGATTAAGCATCCTTAAGCATCAAGGGGTCGCCATCCATGACGAACAGGTAGTCTGCATGGGGAGGTCTTAGCCCTCTGCAAAAATACAGTCGGTATATTCAGCAGCTTTATCCACCATTGGCATCAAGGATGAATTAAAATACTATTGAAAGCAGGAAAAAACTTCAAAAAATCCCCCATACACACCGTAGTAGAATGGAATTGACGGTTACTAAAGACTGAAGGAAAATTAACCTATAAAGGAAATGGTTATCAATATATGTTTATTGATTGCTTGATTAATTGATTTTAACGGTATATCATCCTGTCTTGGGTTATTTTATGCGTAGAGATCATTTATTGTACATTCATATTTACATATTTACATTTTTAGTGTCGTTATTTCTGAAGAGTTTTTTTGTTTTGCAAATAGTCCTATCGAATACGTATAATCTTTAAACAGATCAATTTGCCCCTAACAGGTATAACCATCGTGGGTCAGAGTGGACCTGGGAGTAATAGCAATGAAGGAGTACTCCACACTATACATGTTATATACCCGACTGGTCCAGTCATTGTTCAAATATTCTGACCGCTTTCCAGCTTCAAAGCATATGTGTTAAAAGATTTTGATGTATGTTTAGAAATGGCATATAATGAACCCAAGCAGGAGGTGCGCTTAGCATAACGTAGAAAATGGACTCAGTGACTCGAGTTCAAATTTTGGATGATTTGATAAATCCCTAAGGTATTGTACTGCCAAGAGTTTGATCTTTTCATTCTTTTCTTATATTTTTACTTTATTTTTCATACATTTTCTCTTTCTTCAATTTGATCACTATAATCTCTACCATTTCTTTAAATTTCTTCTTTTACTTCCTTTTTCTTCTTTCTGTTGTCCATTCTTCAACTTTTTAAAATCTTATTTTCTTCATTTCTTTTTTCATTCTTGCATCTTTATTTTCTCCTTCATTCCTTTCTTCTTCATTTTTGTCACTTCCATCAAGATTTCTCCCATCTCTGTAGATTTCTTCTTTTTTAATTCTCTTTCTTTTCTTTCTTTCTGTTTTCCACTCTTCACCTTTTCTCCCTTAATTCCCTTTTCCTTTCTTTTCTTTACTTGTTCTTATTTTTCCCCCTTTCTTCTAAATTTTCATAATCTGTTTATATCCTTCCTTTTGTATTCCACATTTTCGTCCACTTTCTCGGAATTCCTTGTTGATTTGGTTGATCTCAAGATACCTATGGAAATATACAGCAGACACTATCACACTAAAAAGGCTCATGAGTATTTTACGCCCAGAACTTTTCAAACTTTTTGTTTATTCATAATTATAGATTATTGGCGGTGCAGATTATCAAGTGTTTAATTGAATTTAACACAGAGGTGACCTTGTGTTTCACGGTCTTTTAAGAATGAGATAAGCTTGTGGCAACGGCCTCATAAAGATCTAGTAAGCTTGTGGCAACTCTCCCTTAAGGATATGGGGCTCTTAATGATAAGGTAACTTTGTGGTAACGACCTTTCGAAGAAGATATACGCTTGCTGTAAAGAGCTCTAGAAGATGATATGTGATTGTGGTAACGGGCTGTAGAAGATGATATGTGATTGTGGTAACGAGCTCTAGAAGATGAGATGTGATTGTGGCAACGAGCTCTTGAAGTTGATATCTGCTTGTGGTAACGAGACCAGGGATTGATTAATTTATCTTACGTTCAATTTATTTATCTATTTGATAAAAAAGTTTAAAATAATTAAATAAAATAATTTGAAAACCATTAGTTAATTATATGTATTTAAAAAACATTTTCAGCGCCTTTTAAGTTCGACGTGACATCTCATCATGTTTATACAATTTATGTTATAATTAACTGCAAAAGATAAAAATGGGGAGTATACGATAATTAAAAAAACAAAACAATGATTATCTCCCTTGAAAAATTATAATGGAAGGGCGTGCATGAAAACAGAAACACAGTTTATTATACTAACTAGTACAAAATAAAAAAACACCCTCCAGGCGATGTAAGAATATATTTTTGAAACATATTGCCTGAGGGGTGAGAGTAAAAAATTCAATGTCAGCGAGTTTGTACCCTAAGTAAGTAAAATCATTAAATTCATTAAAGGATTAAAAAATAAAACAATTTGAAATGTAAACTTTAAATATGTATCAAAATAAAACAAACTATATATAGATATATAAAATCAGTCATGTATTTATTAAAACTTGTTTTAAAAAACAATGAGGACCGTCTAATTTTGCATGTTCAAATTTTGAGTGTATTTATTCTATGTTATGACGATTTTGGGTAATGTGGCGTAAGCAGTGACGTAATTTTTGTTAGACAAAAACCAGAAGCTAATCTCCATTATTAATAGATATAGCGAAACATACTCTTTATAGAATTTATATTATAATTAACTGAAAAGAAATAGGAAGTACCTAATAATTAGCATTGAATAGTTATAAGAAAATATAATGATCGGATGTGAGGGTAAGCGCGTGATGTAATGGTTAAAGTCATGGGAAATGGATCCGTCGCCCCGAGTTCAAATCCTGGATGTGGTAATTGCATTTCACTTAGCGCTAATACCTTTGGGAAAGGTATGGATCCTACTCTCCCTCCAGCTATAGATAAACAGCAGGGCAGACTAGGCTCTTTAACCTTGGTTAGGCAACCGGTCTAGGAGAAGGAAAACTTTGAATTCAAACCTGTTGAACTTAAGAAATTGACCTTGTGTCAAATCCTGCTCGTGCGGAGGGGTTGGTAAATATATATACGTTTCTAAAAAATATGCACGGAGCAATATTTAAAATTAAAAGGAGTTGGATTAATTTTGTTCATTTATTATAATTATTCAAATCTTACGGATCAAAAAGATCTATTCGGAAATTACAAGTACTAGGCCGGTGTAGCTCAGTCGGTAGAGCGTCCACCCAGAAACAACAAGGTTTCGGAGTTCAATACTGGCCCTCGTCCATAGCTTGGTTCTGGAGGTAAAGTGTGGAGCATATGGTAGGTGTAGCGCCACACCTTCCTGCTAGCGAAAAGACTCCTTCACTACCCGGCTGACATTAGGCCACCCCGCCGACGTTATTTTACTTATTCAAATCTTCCTCTAAATATTAAGATGCAGTTATTTTTTGAGAGATAAATTCGTTTCTTACGAAAAAGGAAACGAACAAAATAGCTGACCGGAATTTTGAAAAGGTTCAGTCCGGCCTAATAGTAGTAATTTCTGAAAAGATCTTTTTGATCCGTAAATTGGACCCTAGTCAGAGTTGACCTGGGAGTTATAGCAAAAAGGTGCTCCACACCCCAAAGAGCTTCAGAAGTAAAACCTCATCATCAGATGAAGTTTAATTGAATTTAAGACCGAGGTGACCTTGTGTTTCACGGTCTCTTAAGAATTAGATAAGCTTGTGGTAACGGCCTCATAAGGATCTGGTAAGCTTGTGGCAACTCTTCCTTAAGGATGTGGTATTCTGGGGGCTTTTAATGATAAGGTGAGGTTGTGTTAACGGCGTTTTGAAGAAGATATACGCTTCTGGTAACGAGCTCTAAAAGATGAGATTCGCTTGTGGTAACGAACTCTTGAAGATGAGATAGGCTTGTAACGAGTCTAGGGATTAATTAATGTATCTTCCATTCGATTTATTTATTTATTTGCTAAAAGTTTAAAGCCCCCTAAAAAAGACAGAAAATAATCTGAAATGAATCAGTTGATCATATACATTAAAAAAACAAAAGCAAGGTCGATGTGAAGTCAAATCATATTTATAGAATTTAGGTAATAATCAACCGCAAAAAAATATAAGGACGTATACGATAATAAAAAACGAATAGTTATCTACCTTGAGAAATTATAATAGAAGTTCGATCACGGAAACAGAAACACAGGTTATTATATTATTTTTGAATTTATATTATAATTAACTGTAAATAAATAACTGGAAGTACCTAATAATTAACATTGAATAGTTATCTTCTATAAAAAATATAACGATCGGGTGTGAGGGTCAATGCAGACCTCATACAATTATTATTAGATAAAAGTTTCCGAAACAAAATTTTATATATTTCTAAAATATGCACACTACTACTACTACTACCACTACTACCACCACTACTACTACTACTACTACTACTACTACTACTAATAATAATAATAAGTGGTATTTTCTTTCATCTTTTAATTTTATCGATTACTCACTGGGGGCAAAGTGGACATGAATTCAAATCTAACCGTGAGCTTATCCGTGCTGTTTTTCACTGTTGCAGCATACTCTTTACTAGCTGAAATATCCGACTACGCAGAGTAGACGGATACTTGAGTTCTTCTAGTAGAAACAAGGCGCCTAAATTGTCGTCTAAATTACGCAAAAATGAAAATAATACTTCATCGGCTTATCCGATAAATTTACCAAAATTTCATGAAAATATATTGAACTACTACAGATTAAAGAAATCGCTATTGGCTTCAACCATGGTCTCCGCATAACTCCGGGATCTCCAGCAAGACTATCCGACAGTCACCTTGTTATCTTTGCCTTCAGTTCCTCTTTGGTGTTGCATGGACTTTTGTTGGTTTCGCGCCCAACCGTGCCCCACATAATAATCAAGGGGGTTGCAATCCTGCTTTCAATAGTATTTTAATTCATCCTGATGCCAATGGTGGATAAAGCTGCAGAATATACCGACTGTATCTTTGCAGAGGGCTAAGACCTCCCCATGCAGACTACCTGTTGGTCATGGATGGCGACCCCTTGATGCTTAAGGATGCTTAATCCTCGTGGCCGAGCAGCCCATGACATACTACACTTCACATTGGCTCTTACTTAGGCTAGACAGGCGATCGAAGAGACCCCTTCTGATCAAATTGCTGCTCAAAGTCAAACCCTATCATCTACAAGATTGTCTCGACCGTATTGCTCTTATGCTTACCCTCCTCCCAACTTTTTATCCTACATGGGGTAATAGAGTGGTTTAGTGGTATTAACCTACATGTAATAGTAAGTTTGGCCGCCAGATGTTAGGGTTAATGTAGTTGCAGAAATTTTCTTACGGCCAATACTGGGTTCTTCTGATTGTGTGGCATGTTGTAGAGTAAGGTTGCCAGATCTAGGGTATTCCAGCAGCCACTCTCTCGATGTAGGGTAACACTACCTCCAAGCACTCGATATAGGCCTTCATGTTGAGTCTCAGGCCACGTCGTAAGATGAATTGAGACATCATCGCTAGTAATCACCCCAAACACAATCAAGCGGACTGGGTGTTTACTTTTCATTACTATCAGTACTAACGGTTGTTCAGTGAGTTCACAATCTGACTCCTGCAGAGACATTCCTCATCTGAGAAAAACACAAAGCATGTTCGGATGGAGAGGATGTTTGAGTTTGTTGAAAAGCGTTGCAACATGGTCTTTTCTCTTGTCTTTCATGGTCTGTGATAAAAATTGTCCCTTTCTCATCTTGGATGCTAAATACCGAATGTCTTCATGTACTACTTGTCTGATAAGAAACTCATACACTTCCATGTTCCTGGCTGTGGAGTTGATTGACTCGCCGGGATTTTTGTCGACCATGTCCTGGATATACACGAAAAAATTCAGTTCTTTTTTTATCAGATTATTTTATTATAAAATTATTTATTCATAGGCAAATTAAATATACATCAACCAAAAATGAAAAATAGATAATAAAAATTAATTATTTATTATTAAAAGGAATTAAAATGAAGCAAATTAGGGTTAGGGTTAGGGTAGATCGCATAACAAATCAATTTCTGCACTAGTAGATCACATACAAAAGTAGCACCAATGACTTAATGTTGGATTTTAGAACAAATATCTACATATCTATATCTATCTATCTATCTCTCTCTCTCTCTCTCTCTCTCTCTCTCTCTCCTCTATATATATATATATTATTATATATATATATATATATATATATATATATACTAAATTAATTGGTAAACTCTGCGGTAAGAGAGAAAAAAAACGGCAAATAGTTTGCTAGTAAAAATATACTATCAAACTTCACTTGGGGTCAAAAATGAAACCAAGAAAAGACCAAAAGGCTCGTAATCGATTAAACATTTAATTTTATCAGAGTAAGGCGTCCGAGTTGCCGTACCTTCGTAATTAACATTGGATTTATCCAACTGTTTTCGAATCCTCAACACTGTACTCAGATTGATGCCCAAACATTCTGGAATCTTCGTATTAGAGCTTCCTGCGTGAACGCCAAGCATGCCGTTCCCAAATTTCTGGAGTTGTGAATTGCGTCATGGTGCAGCCTTCCTTACAGCCTGTGCCTAACTGATTCTAGTTTGCTGCACAGTAGACAAAACCAGAAACAACCAAAGTGCATGCGTGAAATTGATAATTTCAAATGGGTACAATTTACTTATGGTATCCTGTATATTTGCTGTATCTATATACGAGGGTCGACTAAAAAGTTTATTGGTTGACTCAGATACTCTCATAGGATGTAACCAAATGAAGTTTATTTTTTTAACAGGAAATGCTGAGCATTGCTGGAGAAGTAAGGACAAACTTATAAGCGAGTTTTTTGTTAAGATTCTTGTGGCCATTTTGACCCTTTTTGAGTGGAATTCTATGATCCTTGTATTAAGCAGAATCCTTATATCCATTTGTGTTTAAATAGAATCCTAGTGTCCTTTAATAATAAAGTACGTCTGTCCTTTGTATCCTTTAACGTTAGGCAGAATCCTTGTATCTTTTAAGTAGAGTGCTTGTGTCCTTTAGTGTTAAGCACAAGCAACTAAGTACCTTTCCATGAAGGCCTTTAAATAGTTAACCAACCACGTATTCGAGCGTGTTGATTTGCTGATTGAATCCACGCGACCACGAAGAGTCAATATTATTTAAATTGGGACAGCCCGCTCACCTTATATTACAGAAATATTCCAACGCTTTTCCTATGAACCTCATATACATAGACACCCCAGTGTTTATCGACCAGTAAAAATTTACATTCATCAGTTCTATGTAGACACAGAATGCCGTCTAGAGGAGTTACTAAGAACCATGACCGATAGGGACGGATGGCAAGAGAGAGTTAAGGGAATCCATGCTACAAATAATGATGATAAAAATGATGATAAAATTGTAGCCATCACCAAGTCAATTTTCTACGATGATAACCGTTATGCTAAGTGCACCTCCTGCTTGGGTTCATTATATGCCATTTCTAAACATACATCAAAATCTTTCAACACATATGCTTTGAAGCTGGAAAGCGGTCAGAATATGAACAATTGAACAATGAATGGACCTGTCGGGTATATAACATGTATAGCATGGAGTACTCCTTCATTGCTAATACTCCCAGGTCCACTCTGACCCACGATGGTTGTACCTGTTAGGGCAAATAGATCTGTTTAAAGATTATACGTATTCGATAGGACTATTTGCAAATAAACTCTTCAGAAATAACGATACTAAAAATGTAAATATAAACGTACAATAAATGATCTTTTTACTCTTCTTGCCTTGTCGGTGGGGGCTTAGAATACAATGCCTGTTTCCCCTTGAGAGGGTTCTGACCTCCCTAAAATGCACATCTTTGATATAACACTACATTGCTCCTGATGGTAAGGCGTAATTTCTGGAAATCTGGGAAGTGCGGTGTATACTTTCATTGGCATTCCTCTCAAGTCCACTCTGGTCCGGAGTGGTAGTACCTGTTAGTGTCATATCTATGGTTGAAATAGATTTTTTAAAGATTATTCTCATTCGATAAGACCGTGATTGGATCCCATTATTTAAAATGTAATCAAACAACAAATATGGCGCCCTCGTATGAACTTTTCAGCCAATGACTTTTTCAGCCAATGGCTGTTTATGTCCACCCTCTTATATATATATATATATATATATATATATATATATATATATATATATATATATATATACGTTCCATTCATTCAATTTCTTTTCAGAATACAAGGTGTGTCAAAAAAGTTCTAATTTTAAAGCTGTATTTACCAAGATAGAAACGAAGAATGAATGGAACGTTATTTTTTTTCAGAATACAAGGTATGTCAAAACGTACCAACAATCTCGATAAGACCGTGATTGGATCCCATTATTTAAAATGTAATCAAACAACAAATATGACGTCATCGTGTGAACTTTTCAGCCTATGAATTTTTCAGCCTATGACCATTTCTGCCCACCCTCTATATATATATATATATATATATATATATATATATATATCGCCATGTCCATTTTTTTATGACGATAACAACGCGCTACACTCGTATACATGGCGACTAATCATTTAATTAAGTGGCATTCTATCGGTATTTGCTGACTCTTCCGCACGGGAAAGGTGTGACACAAGGTCAATATTTAAGAGAAGTTAATGGCATTCTTAAGGAGAAAAATGTCTTGACCTAAATAGCGCTCAATCAGAAATACTCTTCTGGCTATTTATAGGCATTTTCCCCGACCCACGTTTCTTAGACGCCCACGCATGCCGAGGACATGACATTGCCTTGTTGGCAAGGGCTATTTTTAACTCATTCACAAATTGTGTGTTGAAACGCCTCTTCTCTCTCTCTCTCTCTCTCTCTCTCTCTCTCTCTCTCTCTTTCTACTTCCTCCTGTCGCAAAGTCTCAAACACCTAAGAAAAAAAAAAAAAAAAAAAAAAAAAAAAAAAGAAAGGAAGAAGAAAAAAAAGAAGGAAGAGTAGTATTCCCGACAAATTTGACTCCTTCTTCCACTCGAAAAAAAAAATGGCATACTTGGACTGCACCTCTTCCCATTTAACGACTATGTTCGCCATTCGCGTATTTTAGAAAGGGTGAGAAGCCGTATCTGAGTTTTTTTTGTGTGTTGGGGCAGGGCGTGAGGGCAGACTGGAAATGAGGTGTGAAGAGAAATAGTTCGCGCTCGGAATTTGTGTAAATTTTGGAATTTTTGTTTCGCAAATACCGGTTTATAGCAATCGATAAAGAATATTCTTGACTAATTCTTTGAAGCGAAAGTTGTACATGACCCCCACCCCATCTACATTAAACAATCACGCCCTTCCTCCTAAAAGTAAATTAAAAGAAAAAAAACAACATGAAAATTGAGATGGTTCAACACGCAACCCGTGTCCAACATCTTATGATTTAAGCCCACAAAGATGTCGCCTACAGATGACCCGAGCGACATTGCTTCACTTCCGATCCAATAAATATGTGGGGCTATCTCCCTTATCTTCCAAGCTGATTTTTCTGACACGCGCTAGGAGGCGAGACATTTCATTGCCATAGAGCAGGGGTCACCAAACTACAGCCTGCGGACTGGATCCGGCCCACGAAGGCATTTTATTAGGCACGTCAATGGAACTTGAATTCGTAATGTTTTTGATAATGTTTTGAAAATAAATATGTTGGTTAAATTTCTTTTTGTGCATCTTACGCCACTCATTCATGAATATAACATGGAAAGATAAAAAAAAATTTTTTACATCTTTTTCTCAGAGCTTTCGTTCTGGCTAGCAAGTATTGAACACAATAATAATGTGGCTCGCGCTCGTTATTTTTTCAATTATCCGGCCCTCAGTGAAAAAGGTTTGGTGATCCCTACCATTGGGACACATTTGTGTATTTAAAGGAAAGAGTGTGAATTTGTATTATTAACAATCCACGACTCCGTCGTTTTTTAAGCATAATACTTTAATGTTGGTTGGTTTGTTATACTTTACGGCATGGCAACCCTTATTGGGTTATTTTATGCCGAAGACATTTTGTTTTATTTATTCTTAATAGGTACTCAATTTGAAAAAAAAACCCTCAATTTTTAAATCACATTTTGAAAAACTCATTCTTTCTATTTAAACCATATATGGGACCCTAACAGGTACTACCAATCCGGGTCAGAGTGAACTTGGGAGTAATGGTAATGAAGGGGTACTCAGTAATCATTAAATGTCTAAAATTGGAACTTCGCCATTAGATTCAGTTTAACGTCATACCCAGGACACTACGACCCTCATCCACCGCCTTCCAGCACATATGATAAAGTTTCTTTTGTCCAATAGTTGATAATGTTGCTGTTTGTGCCCAAATAAACTTCGAACTAGAGTTGAAGGTAATCTGAACATTAGTTACATAAATTCTTTTCTGACGCTATCAGCCATTTTTTATTGCAACATTTTAAAATTACAAACAAAAGAAAAAACATAAAATTTCTAAAATTTAAATTTTCACATGTTTGAGTTCAAGAAAACTTTATTGAATTTCCTTAAAATTTATAAATATACAAAAAAAATATTTGAAAAATAAGATTTTACTAAGAAAAATAGATTTGATTTGGTTCAATCTTGGAAGAGGATATGAAACCATTCATTGTTCACTTTTTATTTTTATTTGATTTAATTATTATCATTCATTTAGCAATGATTATTTCGAATCAATACAACTGCATGTTTTAACACGAAAACATCATAAGATATGTTCTTAATAACAATTAAGTTTATTTCAAATAATGCGCAAGCACAATTTTATGGTAGGAATTTTTGTAACTAATGTTCAGATTACCGAGTTAAATTCCTCTGACGATGAGATCAATAACATCATGGGATTTTTTTCTCTCTATAGTAGCAAATAAACGTAGCATTGTGAACATTATTATTATATCTGTTGTAAAGGAAGATATTTCACCTACAAGATAATTGGACTTGTCCAACAGAACACACGTAAAAATATAAATACGCAAGGATGTTCGTAGTAGCATAGTAGTATTTGTTGTCGAGTTAAAGTCATACTGTTATGATAGTGTGAATTGTTTTATTAACACTCCCCGACACTATTGAGGCCGTTTTTAAAAGCACAATGCTTTGATGTTATTGAGAGATAAATATACCTTAACGAGAGGTATAGAAAATAATATCTATATTTATAATGTACAAAAGAAAGATTTCAAAGAGCTCTATTCAACTATATAATGGGTTTAGATTAGTTGTAAAAAATTACTGAGTAAAACACAAAATAGGTCTCAATGATGTCGCGGACTGTAAGTTAAGTTACTTACAAACCTTAGCTTTGTTGCAGCAAAAGGCCTGAAGTATGTGGTGCCTAATAGTCAAATTTTAATCTCTTGCAGAATTCTCAGTTGATCACCTTTCCCCCACAATCAAGCCTACTTTGTTATTCCTTTTGTGTTAGTTTCCAGCATTCGCCTATTAAAGAATTAGCTATTTAATCTCTATTACTACATAATATGCACTTGGCACCCTTCTGTTTATTATCAATGTTTTCTTTGAAATAATTGGGTAACTCCATGTCAAATAATCCAGGCCATGTCACCCACCCCCTTCAATTTTTCTGAAATTTTGTACAGAAGCAGACTATCTTAAAGTTAAACATTCCCCAAAATGTGAGCTTCCAAATCCAAAAATTGGCGGAGTTATGTCGATTTTTAGCTCTCCAAATTTGAGGGGGGTCGCGAAAGACAAGACTTTTATTTTCTTGATCAAGATTTATTTTTCTTGCTCATGTTCTTCCGAGCGGGAAGTTAACATCCTCAGCAGAGAGATTCACATGCTCTCTGCTTCAATCTGAGATTGAAACTAAATCTAACTAGTTACGTTTTTTTTCGTGGCGCGCGAGATTTGCGCCTCTCTAGGGGTCAGTTGGTGTCATCCAACAGAAATCTTCCCGCCCACGCTTTTAACTCCAACGAACCTATTTCAAACTAACTACAGGGTCTTGTCAACAACCCATGACACCACATATGTAACATGGGGCATCCAGCGAGGATAGAACTCGCAATTCAGTAGTAATGGATCTGAGAGACTAGCTTACTAACCATTAAATCACGACGGGACACGTACCCAGGAGTAATGACAATTAAGTAGTGATACGCTCCGGAACCGGAGCCTCACTACCGGATGCAGTTCCGTGTCATACCGAGAGCGCGTTCATTTAGGTGATTCATGTTTCGTGTTTTTTTCCTTTTACCCCACTGTCTTCAAGTGCTGTCTTCAAATAGACATCAAAGTACTAGAGACCGCGAAAACCACTTCACGAGACACTAGCAGGCAACCCAAGGACCCAGAAAGTGCTGAGGCAACCATCAGTGCGAGGAAATACCACAAAAAGGCGGTACCCTGTCTTTTCCTAAAAATGCGCCGGAAATGTCCCGTCTTTGTTTAACAGGGTACAATCGTGTTTAGCGGATTTGTTAACTTCTTCGCCAAAAAACAAACAAAAACAAACAACAAAAAAAAGCAAGTCTGTATTTATTACTCAATCACTGTATTCCAAGAAGTAATAGTATAAATATTAAATAAACTTACATACATATTTATCAACTTCACACAAGCAGGATGTGACACAATGTCAATTTCTTAAAGGAAGTTTAATATATTTAAATTCAGAATTTTTCTTCTCCTAGACTGGCTGCCTAACCAAGTTCAAAGAGCCTAGTCTACCCTACTATTTACCCATAAGTGGAGGGAGAAAGGTTGGATTCATATCTTTCCCAGTGTTATCAGTGCTATATCAAATGCAAACAGCTTTGTCTAGTATTTGAACTCGTCTTGCCGTGTCCATCTTATATGACGAGAACCATTACACCAAGTGCCTCCACAGGCTTATATACAAGTCATGGTAATCTTTCAGTAGCTACTTTTATTATCTCATCAATAGACGCCACCTTTGCGGCGCTACTGTGTGACTGCATCACTTATACTCTAATGAAATACTTAGAGAAAAGCTAGATGGGAACTAAAAAAATCAAAAACAGGTTCAATAATTTTGGTTTCTTATATCTAGTATTAGTTTACGTACTTCGAACGTCATTAAATCCCACAGAAGAAAAAGTCTTTCCCCTAAAAAAGAGAAGGCAGGAAGCAGGCGATATCCCACTGAGACTATTACGGATACGAACTACGCAGATGATCCGGCGCTTCTTGCAAATACTCCTGCCCAAGCCGAATCACTGCTACATGATCCGGAAATGGCACCAAGAAACATTGACTCCCTATGTGAACACCGTTAAAATTGAGTTCATGTGTTTGAAACAAGTTGAAGCCCTTATAATCGGTGGACCAGTTAACGTTACTTACTAGGTAGCAATATCTCACCCACAGAAAGCGATGTTAATGCACGCATGAGAAAGGCATTGACTGCGAAACACAGATTATCAATTATATGGAAATCTGATTTCATAAGTTAAAGCGACAATTCTTCCAAGTCGTAGTTGTATCAGTACTACTGTACAGATACACCACCTGACCTTCTCCAAATGAACCAACCTATTTGTCTGGGGTCGTGAGGGAACAGCGATTCTTAAGGACGGAATCCTGGTGGCTGAGCAGTCTATGACATTCAACACTCCACTTTGTCCTTTATTTGAGCTAGACGAGCAGTCCGAGAGACCCCTCCGATAAATCGGCTTGTCATGTCAGGCCATAGTACCTATACGATTGTCTCGAGGGCGCGTGATGTAATGGTTACCGTTGTAGTAAAAGGACACGGCAAGACAACTGTAAATCTTGGACGAGGTTGTTTGTGTTTCACATAGCACTAATATCCTTGGTGTATTAAGGTATGAACCCAACTATTCTCCCTCCAGCCAGAGGTAAATAATAGGACAGACTGTCCTCTTCAACCTTGGTTAGGTAACTAGTCATGGAGAAGGAAAACACTGAATTCAAACTCCGCTTAAGAAACTTACCTTGTGTCACATGCTGCTCCTGTGAAAGGGTTAGTATATATATATATATATATATATATATATATATATATATATATATATATATATAATATATGATTATCCCAACCGTATTGTTCATAAAGAAAACTCCTAACCTTTTTTATCATATATGTACCAGAAGGCGGTGGCTGAGTGTCCTAGTGTCCTGGGTATGATGTTAAACTGTATATAATGGTGAGGTTCCTGTTTCAGAGCTCTGGGAGAGTTAAGTGTATCTCTTTATTTCCATTACACCCAGATCCACTCGGACCCGGAGTGGTAATAGTAGAGGCGTAATAGTCCAAAATAATTACACCACTTAATAATACGTAATATCCGTTTTAGTCGTATAATTTTCTACCAGAAATAATGAAATACTGGTATTTTTAAATGGAGGAATAAATGTTATTTCTATTGCAATATTATACAATCAAAACAGATACACAAACATCCATATATATATATATATATATATATATATATATATATATATATATATATATATATATATACGTATGCACGCCGGGAGTGGATGTGTGTCTGTGTAAACGTATATCTATAGAAAAATATTTGAATACTTATCTAAGTAAATATGTGTGTGTAAAAAGGAAGGCGATACGTAGAATTAAATTGACATGTGTCAGTATAAGAATAGCATCGTGTGACTGTGTGTGTAGAAACAATATTTGAATACGTATGTAAGTAAATGTGAGTGTGTGTGTGTGTGAGAGAGAGAGAGAGCGCGAGAGAGTGAGAGAGAGAGAGAGAGAGAGAGAGAGAGAGAGAGAGAGAAAGAGATTTAGAATCAGAGATACAAAGAAGGAGCGCATGAAGTCATAAGTTTAGTTTCGAGTGGCACCATGCCGGAAGTGCGGGGCACCAAGTGAGAATCTAACTCACTAGCAACGTACTGCTATCCCAGCCGGCGTTGACCATTACGCCAAAGAGGGCGTCCAACTATCACAAATGAAAGAAGAAATAGTTGTGGGACACTTCAAGTCTTCAAATGTGAGTCATGATTTACCAGTTAATACTTCCTTTGAATTTTACACCGAGATCCTGTTCCTTGTCGATCGTTGACTCTGTAGTCAGAAAAAAGTTTTCCTTTTCAAGAGTACAATCTTTTCATTCATGAAATAATCAGTCATAGAAAAACAATAAATGCACTTCTCAGAATTAAGGGAAATCTATATATGGTCATCCAGTACGAAATCTCGACAAGTAGAAAACTAAGAATATTATTAATGGTCAATAATAACTAGTTTTGTAATGAGATACAGTGGTACCTTGACCTACGAGTTGAATTCGTTCTGCTCGTAACTCAATTTCCGCATATATCAAACCAATTTTTCATATTGATATAAACTGAAATTCGATTAATATAGTAGTACCTTGACCTACGAGTTGAATTCTTTTTGCTCGTAACTCAATTTCCGCATATATCAAACCAATTTTTCATATTGATATAAACTGAAATTCGATTAATATAGTAGTACCTTGACCTACGAGTTGAATTCTTTTTGCTCGTAACTCAATTTCCGCATATATCAAACCAATTTTTCATATTGATATAAACTGAAATTCGATTAATATAGTGGTACCTTGACCTACGAGTTGAATTCGTTCAGCTCGTAACTCAATTTCCTCATCTATCAAAGCAATTTTTCATATTGACATAAACTGAAATTCGATTAATATAGTGGTACCTTGATCCTCGAGTTGAATTCTTTCAGCTCGTAACTCAATTTCCGCGTATATCAAATCAGTATATTAAAGCACATAAACTGAAATACGATTAATACAGTGGTACGTTGACTTGCGAGTTTAAATTCGTTCAGCTCGTAACCCAATTTCCTCGTATTAATGGCATTTCAGTTTATATAGAAAATTGATTTGACATACGACGAAATTGGGTTACGAACGAAACGAATTCAACTCTTAGGTAAAGGTATCACTGTATTAATGACATTTCAGTTTATTTAAATCGAGAAAATTGATTTGATTTACGAGAAAATTGAGTTACGAGCGTAACTAATTAAACTCGAAATTGGGTTACAAACAGAACAAATTAAACTCGTAAGTCAAGGCACCAGTGTTTTAATGTTTTTTTCACTTTATTTCAATGACTTACGAGTTTAATTCGTTCCGCTAGTGACTCAATTTCCTCGTAAATCAAATCAATTTTCTCCACTGAAATAAACTGAAATGCCATTAATTCAGTTATATCTTGACTTACGAGTTTAATTCGCTCTACTCGTAACTCAATTTCCTCACATATCAAATAAATTTTCCCCATTGAAATAATCTGAAACACCATTAAAACATCTCCACAAAAAAGCACAACGTAACAATGAGATATAAAATATAATAAAATGGAATGTAATGAATTATGTGTTGTAATATGTTTTCATACTTATTTTTATGAATAATATTTTTCTTTGTCGAATAGATTTGGAAACTTGAATATTTTTTATTAACCTAAGCGTATCTGAAACTCGCTCAAATTTTGGCACTCAACATAAAGCAAAACATCGACCGAATGACAGCTCGTAACTCGGAAAACTGGCAAGTTGGTTCAATCGTAAGTCAAGGTATCTATGTATATTGTTTTTATCAATAAGTTTCACATTGTTGGATCGGTATTGGTGAGTTTGTATCAGAGAGAGAGAGAGAGAGAGAGAGAGAGAGAGAGAGAGAGAGAGAGAGAGAGAGAGAGACACTATACCTCTGCAAATTCCATCAATGGGTCCGTCTATATACTTAAGGACGGAATCCTGGTGGCTGAACAGTCCATGACATGCAACACTTCGCTTTGGCCTTTACTTGGGTTAGACGGGCGGTTGAAGAGGTCCCCTCCAATCAATCGACTGGTCCCATCAAGCCCTCGCACCTATATGATTGTCCTAACCCTGTTGTCCTTATGGCAACTCCAAACCCCTTTTATCGTATATATGCTAGGCGGCGGTGGCTAAGGGTCCTGGTGTCATGGATATGAAGTCAAACAACATCTAGTGGTGAGTTTCCAGTTCCGGAGATCTGGGGAATGCGGAGTTCAGCTTCATCACAATTACTCCCAGGTCCAATCTAGCTCAGAGTGGTAGTATATATTAGGGTCCCATCTATGGGTTAAATAGATTTAAAAATATGGGTTTTAAAGATGTGTGTAAAAAATTTGAGTTTGAAAAAAAAATGATTACCCAACAAGAATGGGCTTAAGGTCAAATCACGCTGAAAGTACCGGTTCCCGCTAGCTCACCGAAGCTAAGCAGCGATAAGTCTGTTCAATACTTAGATGGATGACCATTTAAGCAACAGCATGTACTGTAAGTCAAAATAACTTGATTCGGCATTAAATGGGCCGAAAAGGGTTGATATGTCGTAAAACAAAACAACCAACCAACAAGAATGAGTAAAAATAAAAACGTCATCAGCAGAAAATAACCCGTCAAGGGTTGACATACCGTAAAATCCAACCACTCAAAGTTATTCTCAGACTTGTCTTAAGGAAAATAGAAGAATATAATAAAGTTTTCAAAATGCGGTTAAAAAACTGAATATCCAAGAAGAATGAATTAAACAAAATATCTTCGGCATAAAATAACCCAAAACTTTGACATGCCGTAAAATCCAACCAACACACACACACACACACACACACACATATATATATATATATATATATATATATATAGAGAGAGAGAGAGAGAGAGTGAAAGAGAGAGAGAGAGAGAAAGAGAGGAGGGAGAGAGAAAGGGGGTGGGGAGAAAGGCCGTTATTTTGTGGGAATTTTCCGTTCGTGTTTCAGGAAACAGGGTGTGGGAAATATTTTCGCGCTAAAAGTACAAAGTGCATAAAAGCGTGAAGATTTGTAACTGAGAGTAATGTCCATCCACAATTTGTTTATTTTTTTGTTGTTCTTTGTTTTTTTTTGTTGGGGGGGGGGGGTTGAGGACTTAGGCTTGTTCATAGATAAGAATTCAAGCAAGGAATGCTTGAACTTTTTATTGCTGTGTCACACTCTGTATCGTGAAGGCCTTCCGGTGACAATGTCGGCGGTACCGACGAGGCCGGAGGAGAAGAGGATTTAAGTTCCGTGAGACTTTTTAAAAAAAAGATAAGCGCGAAGATTACGTCAGCCACCTCGACTAGAAATTGAACTGTTTTCATATGTGATGCATTACCGACTGCGCAAGTTCGACAGGCTCATCACAAACAAAGAAATAAAATAGAGGAATAAATAATGTTTTTAATGCCCAAGCCATCCTTGTAGAAGAACAGTAGTGGCAATACTATACCATAGCTGGGTATTAGGGTTGGTTTGGTTTGGTTTCTTTGTCTAAAGGCATATCAATCTTCGTGAATTATTTAATGCCAAAGCCATCCTTGTAGAAGAACAGTAGTGGTACTATTATGCCATAGCTGGGGGTTAATATATTTTCAATAGGTAATAGGTTTGGTTTGGTTTCTTTGTCTAAAGGCATATCAATCTTCGTAGATTATTTAATGCCAAAGCCATCCTTGTAGAAGAACAGTAGTGGTACTATTATACCATAGCTGGGGGTTAATATATTTTCCATGGTTATTAGGTTTGGTTTGGTTTGGTTTCTTTGTCTAAAGGCATATCAATCTTCGTAAATTATTTAATGTCAAAGCCAACCTTGTAGAAGAACAGTAGTGGTACTATTATACCATAGCTGGGGGTTAAGGAGTTTCATACCTTTTCTAGTCCAGCACATTAGTCATTACACCACGGATTTGGATAAATACATACTTTACATGCAGTTCAACGTGAAAAATGCAACAAAAAGCAACATAAAATTGTAACTTTATTTATTTGTCCACAGGATTTTGAATAAGTGTTATTATTATTATGTACAACTTGTTGTTAAGTATTCAAGCACATCTTAAAAAACAGACCTGACCAAACACAATGAATGCTATTTTTGAATTCAGCATGAAATGGCGATCATATATCACTTTGTAAACATTTGGTTGCTTGGTTGGTTAGTTGGTTGGGTTTTACGGGATGCCAACCCCTTGGGTTATTTTATGCTGAATACTTCTATTGGTAATTTGGTATTCAAAAATGTTTAATGCCCACAAAGTTTTGAAATAATTTCATTTTTAATGGATAATACAATTTCGTTTATAAACTCATATTTTCTATTTAACCCATAGATAGGACCCTAACAGGTACTACCAATCCGGGTCAGAGTGGACCAGGGAGCAATGGTGATGAAGGGGTACTCCACATTCCCCAAACCTCCAAAACTGGAACCTCACCATCAGATAGAGTTTAATGTCATTCCCAGGACATGTAGACCCGCAGCCACCGCCTTCTAGCACCCATCTGATAAAAAAGGGGTTGGGGCTTGCCATAAGGGCGACAGGGTTGGGAAAATCATATAGGTGTGTAAACATTTGACCTTTGGACCTTTTTTTAACGCAGGCAAGTGCTAATTTTTTAAAGTTTGAATTCAAAGTTTTTCTTTCTCCTAGACTGATTTCCTAATAGAGGACCCAATTTACCAATAACCGGAAGGAGATGAGATTAATTCATGCATTTCCCAAAATTGAAACCCAAACAGCCTTTTTGGTTTCCCAAATCCATTTCTACACATTATAATTATATGGTGGTTTATTATTTAAAAAAAAAATTTCACCAACAACTTTTGCTCCTATTTATGAAGCTTTTGGTCCCGAGGGGCATTTTCAAAATCCCTTTCAAAGTCCTTATTTGTAAATGGCCATACAGCTGCTCTTTGTGGGGTGCTAATTCAGCTGTATACTGCTGATGACGTAAGGATGAACTCATAAGAGACGTTCTCCTGTGGACACCTACACATGGACACACCAGTATTGGCAGACCAATAAATACTTACATAACACAGCTATGTACGGACACTGGATGCCGTGTTGTGGACTTGCTAGATGCGAGGAACGAGAGTGACGGGAGGAGAGAGAGAGAGAGAGAGAGAGAGAGAGAGAGAGAGAGAGAGAGAGAGAGAGAGAGAGAGAGAGATGAGTGTTTTGTGTTTGTGTGTTATATGAATCTGTGCTGTCAGCACGACTTGTTGGAAGACTAGCAAATACTTACATAAAACAGCTATGTACGGACACAGTATGCCATGTTGTGGACTTGCCATGAGTGTTGACCGATAGGGACGGGCGGCAAGAGAAATACAAGGAGAGTCATGCGAATTCGTGCTGTCAGCACGATGATGATGATGATGATGATGATGATGATGCCCTTAGTGTTTTTGTGTGGAATCCCTTTCAACGTCTTTATTTGTAAGTGACGAACTAATAAGTGATGTTCTCTTGTGGACACCTACACATAGATACACCAGTATTAGTAGACCAGCAAAGACTTATATACAATAGTTATCCGCGGACACTGTATGTCGTGTTGAGGACTTGCCACGAGTGATGACCGCATAATACAGTACGGATCTCGATGACTGTTCACGACGGCACAGATCTTCATGAAACTTCCTCGTCACCCGTCTCTATCGCCCATTGCTGCTGGCAGGTCCTCTGCATAGCATTCAGTATCCGTGCAGAGCTGATCGTCACAGATGTGTCCACGGGAAGATACCCACAAATGAACGTCACTTATGAGCTTGTTCTTGTTTCTGTAACAGTGTCCACAACATGAATTGTTTTTCTTACACGGATCGTTTATGTGATAGGAGGCAAAAGGCCGTACCCCGTTGTTGGTGCTGTTTCCATTATATAGTTTCAAGTAACTAATGGAAATCCTTTGTAAACAATTACTATAAAATAATAATAAAAAAATTAAAAAAGAACTATTCTTAATACTAATAATTTATACAAAAGGATAGAGTTTCAAGTGACTATTTAATTAATAATAATAATAATAATAATAATAATAATAATAATAATAATAATAATGAGACTGTAAACCATGTATTAAGTGAATGTAGCAACCTAGCACAACGGGAATACAAAGCTAGGAACGACTGGGTTGGGAAGGTGATCCACTGGGAATTATGAAAAAAAATCAACTTTGACCATACAACAAAATGGTATATGCATAAACCAGAATCTGTTCTTGAGAATGAAACGCATAAAATTCTCTGGGACTTCGAGATAAAAGACGGATCACCATATCTCAGCCAGGAGACCAGACCTAGTGTTGATTAACAAAAAAAAAAAAATAAAAAAAAATAAAAAAAATAAAGAGAACGTGTCAACTGGTGGACTTTGCAGTCCCAGTGGATCACAGGGTGAAGATGAAGGAAAATGAAAAGATGGATGAATACCTGGACCCTGCCAGAGAATTGAAAAAGCTGTGGAATATGAGGATAAAAGTGAAACTAATTGTAGTTGGTGCACTTGGAACGGTCCCAATAAACTTGGAAAAAGACTACTGCACTGCTGTAATCGGCTAGAATACCGAGGAGAGTTCTGGAGACCTGTGGAGACTTGTTGTCACTCAGCCCCCAATGAAATACCATCAGCTAATGCTGATGTGAAAAGCTCAAAAGGGATGAAAACAGCAACAACAACAACAACAACAACAATAATAATAATAATAATAATAATAATAATAATAATAAATAATAATAATAATAATAAGCTTGGAAAAAGCTTGGAAAAAAGACTGGAGGAACAGAAAATCAGATGAAAAATTGAGACCATCAAGACCACTGCATTGCTACAATCGGCTAGAATACCCAGAAGAGTCCTGGAGACCCGAAGAGACTTGCTGTCACTCGGATTCCAGTGAAATACCCTCAGCTAACACTCGTTTGAAAATCTCATAATAATGATAATAAAAAGAAAAACCCTAAGAAAGAAGCCGAGTCGCTCATAACGAGAACAAATTATATCAAAGCAAAAAAGATAAGACACAACTGAACAACAAATGTTGGACGTGTGGAGATGAAACGATCAACCATGTAATAAATGAATGCAGCAACTAGCACAAGAATACCAGGCCAGGCACGACTGGGCTGGAAAGGTGATCCTCTGGAATTATAACATTCTATGAAACTTTAAGATACAGACGGATCACCTAATCCCAGCCAAAAGACCAGACCTAGTATTGATTAACAAGAAAAGAGAACTTGTCAACTGATAGACTTAGAAGTCCCAACAGATTACTGGGTGAAGATGAAAGAAAACGAACAGATAGACCTTTGTCTGGGAAAAGTGGGCTGACTTCTGATTTAGGTCGGAAAATTAAAATGGAAAGTTTTTTTTAAATCCCCAATGACAGTTTAACTACAGTCTATGAATTAACATTTTGCGAATTGGGTTACGGTTTTAGGGGATTAAGATTGTTTTTAATTACGTATTGCTTAAAAAAAAACAACAAAAAAACAACAAATTACTATACATTTAATTAACCATTGAAATTAATTATTGTATTTATTATTGAGACAGTTGTTTGTGTTAGTATTGCAATGTATAATTTCAATTAAACTTAGTTTAAAAAAATATTTTTCAACATTAAATGTATAGTAATTTGGGTTAATTTGGGGTTTTTTTTGTTTATTTTTTTTAAGCAATACGTAATTAAAAACAACCTTAATCGCAAAATGTTAATTCATAGTATATATATATATATATATATATATATATATATATATATATATATCTGTGTCTATGTATATATAGTGTTTGAGTTTCGTCTTCAACCTCAGTTATTCAGACCAGGTTTTACCCCTATGTACATCCGGCTCATTATTTATGAATTTTAAAACAAATCTGAATCCTATACGAAGCCGATCCGTTGTCTTTTTATCTGATAAAATTGATACCCCATCCGACTAGTTCACTTCCGAGTCGCTCATAAAACGGTTAGATATGACACGAAGCCGGACAAGTGAACGGCGAATACAGGGCATAAGATGAAGTAAAGACAAGAGATACCTGAAATTCCTGATAAAAATGACCTACCTTGAGAAAAGAAAAAAATTACTATCCTTTCTTTCTATAGAAAGAAAGGAGAGTAATTTCACCTATTTTGACGGGCAGAAAATCCAGAAACCAGAAAGAAAAAAAAGAAGAAAAAAGGAAGGGATTTCACTCGAAAAGAAAGACGAAATGGGCGGAGAAACAGACGATAATGAAGAAAAAAGAGAAAGAGGAGAGAAGAAAGAAAGAGAGAGAGAGAGAGAGAGAGGAGTTGAGAGTGAGAAGAGTAGGAGGGAAAATGGGCGGAGTTAGGCAATGCCCATTGATAAATTCATTCATGAATGATTGGTCGGGCGCCCATTCACACGCTGGCTGCCGTTTCATCATCTCTAAAACGGGAAACATAGTAAAAAAGCCCACGTGTTTTACGTGCTACTATTTTTGGAGTGAGAATCTGCCGTCAGCTCCTTGACCCAGCTCATTCCTCTCTTGACATCTTCACACCCGTCAACAGCATTTAACACCCCTATTCTGCCCTCTTTTTCAACATACATTCCCATGCTCACCCTCCACACTCACATCGTGTTTTGTTAAGTATTAGGAAAGAGCTTCTTATAAAAAGAAAGAGAGGATATTTTGTCACGTGATTTTTCAGTAAACGGGAAATTCTTAGCATAGTGTGTTCTACTCCAGGATTCTTAAGGGTGAGGCTTTTATGTCCATTGCTGGACCTGGGACACTTAAAATCCATGTTTGAGCAAATAAACAGCCATTAAGAGCAATAAACAATTAAGAATGGTTTAAATATTTTATTTTAAAGGTTGGTCAAAAAGTTATTTCTGTATTTATTTAGAAGAACCTAGCAAATATATGGACACTCCGGGTGTAAGTATTTAAGTTCTAATGTAATAAAATATTAATTAAAATTAGAAAGGCTAATGAAACTTAATAAAAATGAATTTAAAAACATTTCAAACAGAGCGGGGTATAATTGAAAAATAGAACAACTGAAACTTTCTCTTCCACCACTCCCGTCTTGCATTGCTAAATTTCCCAAATTTAGCTATTTAGTTAAAACAGGAAGTAAAGAATAAAATTAAAGTTATTTTTTCTTGTTAATGAATTTCTATTAAGATTTATCCCCGAGATTTTGGCTCATATTCATTAAGATAAAATCAAACAATTAGAAATCAATAATACTTAGCACATATTTGTTAAAATAGAATTTATAATATCAATCTGCAAATTAGCCTTCCCGTTCATACTGTTAACCACTATTTTGTTGTATATTAAAATACAATCGCATGTTATTAGCATTTAGATATGAAAACAGTATTACTAATGTAAAACATTTTATCTATAATTCAGGTTTAAATAAAATAAAATCGTAGCGATATGACGTAAGTAGCTAAGGGAATTGTGACTAACGTATAAATATAGTTTCGGTCTCAGTCAGACAAACACACAATCTCCATTATAATAATAAGATGTAAAAAGGCAATTCATTCATTCATTCATTAAAAAAAAAAAAAAAGCTAGAGACCACATACGCAGCTTTCTTTTGGTTTTACTTTATAGAATTTTACAATTTTAACCTTATTAAAAAAAAGAGCCCCGTCGACTAAGTATTTAGAATACACTAATTGCAACTCTGCAGAGGTTTAAGACTCCCCCAATGGGGCCACCTGTTAGCCGTGGTTAGCAACCCGTGATGCTTAAGGGTGGGATCCAGGTGACTGAGCAGTTCATATGACATGCAACACTCCACTATAGCCCTTACTTAGGCTAGACGGGCAGTCGGAGAGGCTACTTCGATCAATCGGCTGGTGATGGCAAGATCTAGCACCTATATGATCGTACAATCCTATTGCCCTTATGGCAAGCCCCAACCCCTTTTATCATATGGGTGCTAGAAGGCGGTGACTGAGAGTTTAATGTCCTGGGTATGACGTTAAATTCTATATGATGGTGATGTTCTAATTCTGGAGCTCTGGGGAATGTATAGTATCTCTTTATCACCATCCAAGTCCACTCTGACCCGGTATGGTAGTACCTGTTAGGGTTCCATCTATGGGTTAAATAGAAAACAAATACATTTAAAATAATTGTACCCATGAAGAATAAATAAAAACAAGTCTTCGGCATAAAATGACCAATGGGTTTGACATACCATAAATCCACACAACCAACCACCAACCTCATTAAATCTAATAAGCAGACCTCCCAACTAGTCTTTTCAATGTCCTGGGTATGATGTTAATGCATCCAATAGTGAAGTTCCAATTCTGGAGATCTGGGGAGTGTGGAGTATAACTTCGTCCCCATTACTCTCGGATCTTATCTGATCCGGAGTGGTAGAACTTGTTCAGGTCCCATCTATGGGTTAAAAAAAAAATCAACGAGTTAAAAAAGTGTTAAAAATTGAGTAACAAAAATTAGAATACCCATCAAGCATGAATAGAACAAAATGTTTTCCTCATAAAATAACGCAACAAGGGTTGACATGCCGTAAATCCAACAGACCGGACCATTTTTAATCGGAGTTTAACAGATTTGAATTGAGAGTTTTCCATCCTCTACACTGATTGCTATACTAAGATTCAAGAGCACAGTCTACCCTACTATTTACTCATAGACGTAGGAAGAATATTTGGATTCATACTTTCCAAGGGTATTAGAGATTTATGTGAAATTAAGCCTCGTCCAAAGAGAGAGAGAGAGAGAGAGAGAGAGAGAGAGAGAGAGAGAGAGAGAGAGAGAGAGAGAGGGGGGTGAGGTATAGAATGTGGCAAGATGGTAAAGAATTATTTAGTCCCGCTTAGGAACCAGTCTAGGAGAAGGAGAATTCTGAATACAAACCACCTGTACCCCGTTTAAAAATTGACATTGTGTCACATCCTGTGTATGGGTGAGGGAAATAAAACTTCTCCTGGTGATAAAGGTGAAGGATTACTTAACACACATTCTCCGTCACTCCATTGTTGTTCAGCCGATGACGAGGTCAATATTTCAAGATGTCTGCCAATGACGTAATACGTAGGGAGATGGGTTCATGCCTGTTTATAAAAGACATTAGTTATTTGGTTCTACGGCATCTCAACCATTGTGGGGTTATTCTATGCCGAAGTCAGTTTAAACAATTATGGTATCCAATTATATATGGTATATATATATTATAGTATGACATTAACACAAGCAGTCTGCGCACCCTGTCGGCTGAAGCTGGAGACCACGCCGACTGCGCGTCTGCAGAATAGTGGTGGCCCCCAGCCCACCGAAAGGGCCACCTGTTGGCTGTGGTTGGCAACACCTTGATGCTTAAGGACGGAATCCTGGTAAATGAGAATCCATGATATGAAACACTGCACTTTAGCCTTTACTTAGGCTAGACAGGCCGTCAGATGACCCATTCAATCAATCGACTGGTCACGTTCAAGCCATAGCAACTATATTGATTTTCCGATCCTAATGCTCTAATGCAAACCCCAATTCATTTTATCATATTATGTATTAGAAGGCTGTTGTGGGGGTCTTAATGTCCTGGGTATGACGTTTAAAATGCATCTATGGTGAGGTTCCAGTTCTGTTAGCTTTGAAGAGTGTGGAGACCCCTTCCTTGCAATTACTCCCAGTTCCACTCTGAATGTTAGTACCTATTAGGGTCTCATCTATTGGTTAAAAAAAGATTTTTTTAAAAAATCAGTTTAAAAATGAATATCCAACGAGAATGAATAAAATGAAACATTTTCGGCATGAAGTAACCCAACAATGGTTGACAGTCCGTAAAATCCATCCAATCAACCAACCAAACCGATTTACACATTGAAATAACACGGAAATGCATTATACCATGGTACCTTCACATAAAGATTTAATTTATTCCGCTGGTAACTCAATTTTCTCGTATATCAAATCAAATTTTCCCCATTGAAATAAACTGAAGTTCCAGTTAGGAAAAAAGTGAATACTCAATAAGAATGAATAAATTAAAAACGTCTTTCGGCATAAAATAACCCAACAGGTGTTGACATGCCTTAAAATCAACCAACCAACCCAACCAACCAACCAACCAATCAACCGTCTGCATTTGATAACAGTTTCATCACTTGCCGCAAAAATTGGACCATATGGACGTTTAGGCACCCCTTTTTTGGGCAGCTAAGCGGTTCATAACTAAACGTTTACTTTTTCTGCAGGCACCGCTTTGCGTTTTTAGGATAGGAGGCCAGGACGCACAAATTCGATTTGCACAACATATTTATCCGTGATAGTCAGTTTTAAAGAGTAAATCTGTGAAAGAATAATAAATTCAAACGTTTTGTTTTCTTTTCAATAAAAATTGAGCGAGTTTTTTTTAACGAATTACATGACCTTCCCGGAAATTGAAAGACAATTTGGACCATATGACCTTTAGGCACCCCTATTGAATCTCGATTAAGAAAAGGACATGTTTTTCATTACACCGTCAATATCTGGTTGTTTTAACAGAAGATTTTTAGATTTTTTTTAAAATCATAAAACTAACACCTAACCTCAACCCCCAATCCTAACCCTAACAAACAACGGATATTGACGTGTAAATGAAAAACACGTCCTTTCTAATCGAGATCAAAAAGGTGCCTAAAGTATATGGTCCCAAAAATGGATTATCTAAGTATACTTGTAGATACGGCGTTTGGTTGATTCTTGTTTCGATAGAAAAGGTGTGCCAGTCAACCAATTGCTTAACACATCATGGACATTTGTGGTTGACCAAATTAAACGCACGAACACCACAGATACAAAGTAATGCATTAAGTGTGGCTTTTACTTACAGTCAGTTGAGTAAACAAAAATATATTCGTCATTGGTATGTATGTATTTGGTTTTTGTTTTGTTTGTTGTTGTATTGTTTAGATAACAAGCGATGATAATAAGTTATGAGCTGAAACCACTGGTCCCCCTAAGCAGTGAGGAGTCGTTTTAGTACTTAGATGGGAGATCACTTAGAAACAGCAAGTACCGGAAGCAACTGTGTGCCAGACTAAGTTAAAGTTACTAGGTAAAATGTATATAATCTAAAAAGTTTATTATACATGAGCCTTTTTAGTGGTTTGAGATTCACTGTATGTTATACACACTGGACATACAATAATATACAGTGTGTCTTAGATATCACATATAGATCATTCCCTTCTACCAAGTTTTGGCATACTCTCATCTCTCTCTCTCTCTCTCTCTCTCTCTATTTCTATATATATATATATTTATATATATATATATTATGTATGAATTATATATATATATTATAATATATAAACCTAATGAGTCAGAACTATACCTACTAAAAGTTTCGTTTAGTGCTCTTCAGGGCTAAGATCCTGGCTCTTAGCTCTGAAGCTATATAATATATATATATATATATAATATATATATATATAGTTTAGGGTGAACTTATCAAAGAATAACAAAGTTAGTTTGGTTTAGTTTCTTTTTTAATGACAATATCAACTTTCAGAGGATATTTAATGTCATATCCATATATTAGCTGAGGCCGACCATCAGATCCCAACTTTACCGCACCAAATCCGAGGTGTGTTATCATATGCTGAGTTAACGAGGCCGAACCCGGAAACCCGTGGTTCTTAGACGGATGCTATCTCTACCACGCTTTCCTCTCTCCCTCTTTATATATTATATATATATATATATATATATATATATATTATATAATATATATATGAGAGTACACAAAACAATTGTTGAGATATGGCGAAGTATTAAATTGAAAAATTAATAGTAGATAATTATGAATTAGGCGAATATATCTGTTCAAATGTAAGGCGTAAACAAATGAGAAAAAGTCGTATTGTATATATATATATATATATGTGTGTGGTGTGCGTTGTGTGTGTCAATAAATATACATATTTACACCTATATAAAAATGTTAATACATGTATATATATATAGTATATATATTATATATGTGTGTGTGTGTGTGTTTATACAAAGATCCCTAAGTTAAGCAGTAAGGGATGTGCTCAGTATTTAGAGGAGTGATTACATTGTAACATCAACTGTTTAGCAACTGTGTGCCAAAACTAAGTAAGACTTACTGATATTTAAGTATTTATCTGTTCGATTGAGAACACAAGGTCGGTTGTGGATTATCGTGGTATAAAGATATTTATAGAAAATCGTCACTACTATTTATGAAACTTCCCCAAAACAGTAGGCAATCATGGTAATATTGCCAATAAGAGACGAGTTACTGAAAGCATATATGATCGTTTGCAACCGCCTTAATCAACTGATAGTTCAACTTTCTGCCAGCAAGACCCATCTTTTGGATTAACACCAGAAGAATACTACAGAACATGGATTTATACATTTTACAAGGGAACATACAGACTAGAATTACCAACTTAATTTACAGACTCGGGCTTATTATATTACAAAAGAAACAACAAACTAGGATTAACCAACTGGATTATCTGTGAACAACAGAACAAAATGAACCTCTACAATTACACAAAGATTTTAACATCGGTTATTATTGTGAGGTTCCAGAGTAAGCGAACCTCCCATAGGGGCAGGGGAATTACTGTTCCATTGGTAAATTAAACATTGGTAAAGAGTGACAAGTTCACGAAAGTTAATCAATGATGAACCTGCTCAGTACTTTGATGGGTAACAGCAAGTACTGTTAAGCAACTGTTATCAGACCTAAATAAGAACTTAGTGAATAATAACAATATCACAAAAAGTTAAGCTCACGAAGATATTGTCACTTTGCAAAAGAGTGACACATTTTAAGATGAATAAATCTCGTCCGAGACACGCCTTCGTTTTCATAGTTACAAATTTACCAAATGTGGCAAAGACTTTGAATGGTGCAATGGTTAACGAGCTTGTCTTGCTTCAGCGATCTGTTTGTTTGTTTGGTTAGTTGGTTGAATTATACGGCATTTCGTCCCTTGTTGGGTTTTTTGATTGGAAGACATTTTGTTTTATTTCATTCTTGATGGATATTAAATTTTTTTTTTTTAAACTCAGTTTTTAAAAGCAACGCTACACAGTACCAACCACTCCGGGTCAGGGTGGACTTGGGAGTAATGGCATGAAAGAGTACTCCCACACTCCCAGAGCTGGAATTCACCATTAGATGCAGTTAAAGTTATACCCAGGATGCTAAGACCCCTAAGCATCACGGGTCACACACACACACACGATCAACACGTGACTCCATTTGAGGAAATTTTAACCCTCTCCAGAGATGCAGTACGGTGTATTCTAAAGCCCCTTGCCGATAGAGCTGAACGTTTTTTGGAAGTAATCAGATAATTTGAAATAGGAAAAATATGCCTTTGTTAGACCATACGATTTGAAATAAGGACTCTTATCGGGTGTCTACATCAATCCCCAACCCCCGTTTCTCCATATCAACCGCCTGAAATAAAGAAACGCTCGCAATCAAAGGAAAAGAACAATGTAACTAATAATATGATATTCTGGCGCACCTAGAAGTTTGTTTTATTAACAAATGCACTTGGTTTAAATATCCGACTAACACACAATATGCTATCACCGGAGTAAGCAGCTTCACTGATTAGTTGGTTGGATTTTACGGCATGGTCAACACTTGTTGGTTATTTTTATACGAGACATTTTTCTTATCATCCCTTTTCAACATCTTCCTTTCTTTCTTTGTTTTTTTTTCCTTCTTTTGTTTTAAAAAAAAAACATTCTTTTGTCCTAATTTTTTCTACTTTACATATTATACCCCCCCCCCCCGATATATGTCCATTTTTCTTAAGTGAATTTAACAGGTGGGAATTCAGAGTTTCCCTCTTCTAGATGGTTGCCAAGGTTAAAGAGTCCAATCTGTCCTACTCTACCTATATCCTATCTTAACTATGTAACTTTTTGAAATGGAAGCGCGTGGTGTAATGGTTAAAATCATGGGAAATGGACTCGTCGCCCCAAGTTTCAATATCCTAGAGTTGGGGTAATTTCATTTCACTTAGCGCTAATACCCTTGGAAAGGTATGGATCCTACTTTCTTCCTCCAGCTATGGGTAAATAGTAGGGCAGACTGAACTCTTTAACCTTGGTAGGCAACCGGTCTAGAATAAAGAAAACTCTGAATTCAAACCTGTTCTGAACTCCACTTAAGAAATGACCTTGTTCACATCCTGTCTGTGCGAGGGGTGGTAAATATATATATGTACTTTGAAAATTTCTAATTCTTTTTTAGTAGATCATAACCTACATTAGCAAAAAATGTGTTGGATCCTCTGCAATGTAAATAACCATTTTTTATATCTTACTTTTTATATTCCCTACTTTCTATGTACTACTTTTTATAATACTTATAATTCGTGTTCTAATTTTGTCTGATGATTGTAAAATCATAAAAACAATTAATTGCAAATATCTGGTTTTCATTTATATTATACTGTCAATCTCTCAATCTCTCTCAATCTCCATATATTATATATATTATATATATATATATTTATATATATATATAGTAGTATATTAAGAAATTGAAAAAAAAACCCAAGAGTTTAAAATAAGTTGAGTGGTAAGTTTATTGGGCCAGACGCTGCAGTGTTTTCGATCTATTTAATTAGATCATCTTCAGGGCATTTGTTGGTAATATGGAAGGTGATAAAAATTTTATCACAGATAACGACAAAACCAAGTGATAGTCCTTGTTTATCAGTCTGTTCACACTCACACACTCTCATCCTCACACCGTTAAGAAGAGAATATTTGACGTCATATTCAAACCGTCCACTTTTTTCAGCGTCCTTTCCTCAGATTTCAAATTTTGAACAGACTGAATAACAAGGACTATCACTTGCTTTTGTCGTGATTCCGTGATAAATTTTTTATTACCTTCCATATACCAACAAATGCTTCTGAAGATGATCTAATTAATAGATCGAATCAACACTGCAGCCGTCGGCCAATAAAAACTTACCACTCAACTTATTTAAAACCTGTGTTCTTTCAATTTTCTTAATTACTACATACCGTCGGGGATTCATTCAATCTCTTCACACACACACACACACACACACACACACACACACACACACACACAATATATATATATATATATATATATATATATATATATATATATATATATTAATATGCTCCCGTATCCGGTAGAGCTCTTTAGAGCGACTTTAATAAACTTTCACCGCATGGTCAATCTGTTTACAGATTTGATCTCTCTTGGTGATCGTAAAATATATACACAGATGTATGTATTTAAAACAGTTAAACACTGCCCCTAAACGGCAGCTGGCAATACCTAGAGGTTAACGGATCGGACAGACGTAAATCAGTCGGGGTTCACTGCTGGTCGGAGTTAGTTTGTGTCTATCCACACTGATGAGCGTGAAACGTCGAAACACGGTGTCTGTGAATGACTTATTAAATATAATATATATATATATATATTAATATATATATAGAGAGAGAGAGAGAGAGAGAGAGAGAGAGAGAGAGAGAGAGAGAGGAATTATCAATTATTGATGGGGATGAGATAGCTTGTAGAAGTGTGGCTATTAAACTTGGAATTTGGTTTGGTGTTTGTGTAGAGGGTTTCTTTGTGTTTGATGAGGAGCCAAAATTATAGATCCATTTATCACATTCTCTATGGGTTAAATACATAAAAAGTTGAATACACAACAAGAAACGAATTAAAATAAAAAATGTCTTTGAAATAAAATAACCCAAGATGCCATAAAAACCACCAGCCAGCCAACTAACAATAATAGTGACAAGCATCTGGTAACACAATACAAAGATTGACGTCAGGAACCTCGACACTGTCCGCTGTTTAATACCGCCGGGTTTCATCTTTTTCTATATCACTTATCACATTCCAGATTGATGTTACAAACATAATGAAACTATTAAAAACCTGGAATTTAGCAATCACAGTTTGGTAACAGGGCGACATTTGTTGACAAAACCAACCGCATTTTTTAACATATCAATTTCACGCTAATAATTAAAACTACATCTTCTCGTTTGGTTTTCATTTAATTTGATTTAACTGCATATCAACTGCTTATGGGTTTATTAAACTCGAAATTTGAATTCATCTCATTGTTTGTTTCAGGATTGATCATTTATTTTAACGGCTTTTCAAGTCCTTATGGTTATTTATGCCAACATTTAATTTATTGGTTTGATTTGGTTTGGTTTATTTGTTTAAACGATATCAACTCTTGTGGCTTATTAATTGTTCAAATGATTTATTGGTTTATTTTAGTTGATTAATTTTTTTTTAATCCTTAAGGGTTATTTAATGCCAAATTTTGGTTTATTTTGTTTTGTTCTGTTTTACTTTGTTTAACGGCTTATAAACCCTCATGGGTTTTTAATGCTAAAATGTTAATTCATTGTTTTGTTTTTTTAACGCAGACCAACTTCTTACGGGTTATTTAATGCTATAATTTGAATATATTGGTCTTTTTTATGGCATCATCAACATCTTTTATAGGTTATTTAATGCTGAAATTTGATTCATTTCTAAATGTTTAATTACAATCATAACTATATTTTCAATGTTCCACAGTATTATTTTAATTGTGCCTTTTTTATTGCCTATATCATTTATTCATACACAATTATATATCACGTATTTTTATCTAATACAAATAACATCGGTAAAGTTTTTAAGTGCCATCCTTGGCAGTTGAAAAGGCTTAAAGACAGTCCTGTGTTATGGATTTCTTTGGTAGCGGATAAGTCCTATCCTGCGTATTGGTAAAGGTCCAGTGATTTAAATCCTATGTAAGTCGTCAAAGAATGTCACAGTAATTTATTACCACTAAGGTTCGGTTTAAGTATTGTATCAACCTCAGAGTAATGACAGTGATTGGCCAAGAGTTAGATTACATATTCTGGCCTAAGTCTATAAGTAGGAGCGGGCATTCACTCACACACCTTATATCCAAAATTTTCTAACGACATCCTTACTAATAACTGAGAATATCTTGAATTTTAGATTCATTCTTGGATGAAGCTATGTTAATTATTATGAATAATTTTGACTTTTATTATCTTTCATCTTCCTAATTCTAGTTATGATCGCATTTATGGGAGGTCCCAACACTTTTCATTCATATATGGTGCTAGAACAGTGACTTGAGGGTCTTAATATCCTGGCTATGATGTTAAACTATTTGATGGTGAAGTTCCAATTCTGTAGCTCTGGGAATGTGCGATCCTTCATCAACATTTCTCCCAGGTCCACTCTGACGCAGAGTGGTACTACATGTTAGAGTTTCATCTATTGGCTAAAGAACAAATGATGAGTTTGCAAAAAATTAACGTTGCTAGAGTTACTATTATCTGCGTTATTTGACATATTATCCTCATCTCATTGTTATCTGACAACGTTTCGGCCGATATGCCCCCGGCCTTCTTCAGTATTTTCTTGTCGGACTCGGGAACCTTCCTAGACTCGGACCTTCTTTCGGACCCAGGGACTTTCTTTTTTCGGACTCGGGAAAACCTTCTTTATCGACCGAACGTTGTACAGATAACAATGAAGATGAGGACCAATAGTCCGAATACGCTACATAATAGTAATCATCAAGCCTCATCTTCAAACATTCAGAGTTGTTAGAGTTGTTTAAAAAATTGAATTAAAAAAAAAAATGATACCCAACGAAGAAAGCGACAAAACAAACGCCCTTTGGCATAAAATGACCCAAAGGTTGGAATGCCGTAAAAACCCAACAATCAGCCAACCTGCCTAATATCTAATTGCTTTTATTTTCACCAATCCACTTGGGTTGTCCTTCGTCAACAGTAAGGTCTATCTAATTTGTTTAACGGCATATCAACTCTTTAGGGTTATCTTAATGCCAAGATTTGACTTGTATTATTTCCATCTTCCTAATTCTAGTTATGATTGTCCCAACGATTGCCATTATGGAGGACCCCAACCCCTTTTATCATGTATGTGCTAGAAGGCGGTGACTGAGGGTCTTAAATATCCTGGATATTGACGTTAAAATCATATCTGATGATAAAGTTCCTGAATGTTGATTTTGTAATCACAACTACTAGCAGGACCCGTGAAAATACCACGGAATGATAATTTAACTATTGCAACGTTTGATAAGAGCTATTTAAAATAGTTCAATATCTAAAAAAGTTCACAATAATCTTGGTTTTACAGGAGTGGAATACTTTATATCATTTGATAAAGTGCAATATAAGTGTTTCAAAGAATATCCAAAGATTCTGTTATTAAATACGAAGCAAACGCTAGATCTTATTTCTTATTTTTCTAAACTTTGTTAAAATATGTAGATATGAATATTGAACAGGTGACACCACAGAGGAACGAATTAATGTACAGCGTATTAATACATAGACTATAGTGCCTCTCTCTTTCTCCTTTGCTCTCGCTTTCTCCTTCTCTCTCTCTCTCTCTCTCTCTCTCTCTCTCTCTCTCTCTTTTCTTTTCTTTTATTTCTTTTCCTCCCTTTCTTTTCTTTTTCCATTCTACTCCATTGAAACAGAAGAGAATATCGCCTGATTAATGTTATTGTTCGCACGTTCGTACTCTCTTTCCCCCTCTCTCTATTTTTCCAATCTCTCTTCTTTCTTTCTTCTTTCTTTTGATGCGTACCATGTTTCCTTTTTAAGTTAATTTCTTCACAACCAAAACGGAATGGTCCATTATTTATATGATTTGATGACATGGCGTAAGACACAGAGGCACAGAGGGCATTCAAATATAGATATTTTTCAATGTTTTTACATTTTTCTTAATTTCACTTTTTAGAAATTTATTTACAATCATTTGTTTACAAGTAGTTATATGACGTCAATTATTTTGATCTAAAAACAAATAATAACACATTTTTTAAAAACTCTTTTATTTCTGCTAGCAAAAAAACAAAAAACAAAAAACAAAAACTTCAGGCAGTGTAAAAATTAATATTTGAAAAAAATTGCCTGAGGAGGGTGGGAGTTAAAAAATTCCATGTTAGAGGGTTTATATCGTAAGTAAGTAAAATCATCAAAATTTATTAAAGGAGTTAAAAAAAAAAAAATAAAAAAATTATAATTTGAAAATGAAAACTTAGTTCTGTCCCCTCAAATAAAATGTTGCGTGCATCGATCAAGTAAATTATTATTTTGAATATTTTACACGTGAGTTTTATACAAAATCGTAGGTATTTATTTATTTGTTAACTTTTTAATTAACCTTTCATAATGAAAAAATGGCGAGAGTAAAAATTGATTTTTTAAAACTGATTTAAAGAACAGGGTTGTTCTTATTCTATGTATTGACGATTTTCAGTATTGCGACGTAAGCAGTGACATAGTTTCGTTTACAGAGAAATGGGGACCGAATTTCTTTTTTATTGATAGATTTATCCATAGATGGGACCCTAACAGGTATTTCTACCATTCCGGGACAGAATTGAACCTGATGTAATGGGATAAAGGTGTAATCCACACTCCCCAGAGCTCCAGGAATTTGAATCTCACAACTACATGCAGTTTAACGTCATGCCCAGGAAAACTAAGACCTCCAGTCCACCGCCTTCTAGTACATATATGATAAAAAGGCGGTTGGGGGCTTGTGATATGAGACAAGTAAGTGCTAGAGCTAAGTAAGGGCAAACATGGATGTTGCATGTCATGGACTGCTCAGATACCAGGATTCCCCCCTTAAGCATCACGGGTCACCAATCACGGTCAACTCAACAGGTTGGACCATTTGGGAATTTCACCCCTCTGCGGAGCGCAGTCGTGTTTTCTACCCACAGCGGCAGGCGGCCGTACCTTTGTTTAATCCACGGAAGTAAAATGCTGTCTATGTCTTGGAATATTCTGGACCATATGACCTTTAGGCACCCCTTTTGCGATTTCGATTCGTGGGACATTTTTTCCATTTACACCGTCAAATCCGGTTAATTGTTAACATACGATTTTTAGAGTTTTTAGAAATTTAAAAACTAACCCCTAACGCTAAACCCTAACCCCTAACCCTACCCCCCTAACAACACCGATTTTTGACGGTGTAAATGAGAAAAGTGCCCCCACCAATCGAGATCGCAAAAAGGGTGCCTAAAGGTCATATGGTCCGAATATCTCATACCAGTTTGCTTTAATATTTATTTTGCCCTCGTTATAACATTTTATTTTCTCCCTGGTCCTCAGGGATCGAACTCCACGGCTTCAGATTGACTCCCAGCAGAAGCTCTTAAAATTGTAGAAGTACAGTAGGACCTTAACTTGCGAGTACCCCAACCTTACCCGTTTTCCGTAGTTTTACAAGCTGTCACTTTGTGTTGATTTATTGTTGCGAGCTAAAATTTGAGGTAGCAATGAAATTGTGTGCTGTTTTAATGTTTATTTTTTATAAATAATATTTTTTTTGTGTAATAAATTGAAAAACTTAAATGTTTTTTAGAAGAACTTATTTACATAAAGCGTATCTCGAAGCCTATTCATACCTCAAATTTTAGCTCGCCAAACATAAATCAACACAAAGTGACAGCTTGTAACTCGGAAAACGGGTTAAGTTGGGGTACTCGCAAGTTAAGGTCCTACTGTACTTCTACAATTTTAAGAGCTTCTGCTGGGAGTCAATCTGGAAGCCGTGAGTTCGATCCCTGAGGACCAGGGAGAAAAATAAATGTATAACGAGGGCAAAATAAATATTTAAAGCAAACTGGTATGAGATATTCGGACCATATGGACCTTTAGGCACCCCTTTTGCGATCTCGATTGGTGGGGGCACTTTTCTCATTTACACCGTAAAATCCGGTTGTTTGTTAGGGGGTAGGGTTAGGGGTTAGGGTTAGCGTTAGGGGTTAGTTTTATAATTTCTAAAACTCTAAAAATCGTATGTTAACAATTAACCGGATTTTGACGGTGTAAATGGAAAAAATGTCCCACGAATCGAAATCGCAAAAGGGGTGCCTAAAGGTCATATGGTCCAGATATTCCAAGACATAGACAGCATTTTACTTCCGTGGATTAAACAAAGGGTACGGCCGCCCTGCCGGCTGTGGCTGTAGGAAAACACCGACTGCGCCTCCGCAGAGGGGTGAAATTCCCCAAATGGTCCCCTGTTGAGTTGACCGTGATTGGTGACCCGTGATGCTTAAGGGGGAAATCCTGGTATCTGAGAGTCCATGACATGCAACACTCCATGTTTGCCCTTACTTAGCTCTAGCACTTACTTGTCTCAATCACAAGCCCCCAACCCTTTTTATCATATATGTACTAGAAGGCGGTGACTGAGGGTCTTAGTTTCCTGGGCATGACGTTAAACTGCATGTAGTTGTGAGATTCAAATTCTGGAGCTCTGGGGAGTGTGGATTACACCTTTATCGCCATTACATCCAGGTTCATTCTGTCCCGGAATGGTAGTACCTGTTAGGGTCCCATCTATGGGATAAATCTATCAATAAAAGAAATTCGGTCCCCATTTCTCTGTAAACGAAACTATGTCACTGCTTACGTCGCAATACTGAAAATCGTCAATACATAGAATAAAGAACAACCCTGTTCTTTAAATCAGTTTTAAAAATCAATTTTTACTCTCGCCATTTTTTCATTATGAAAAGGTTAATTAAAAAGTTAACAAATAAATAAATACCTACGATTTTGTATAAAATCACGTGTAAAATATTCAAAATAATAATTTACTTGATCGATGCACGCAACATTTTATTTGAGGGGGACAGAACTAAGTTTTCATTTCAAATTATAATTTTTTTTATTTTTTTTTTTTTACTCCTTTAATAAATTTGATGATTTTACTTACTTACGATATAAACCCTCTAACATGGAATTTTTTAACTCCCACCCTCCTCAGGCAATTTTTTTCAAATATTAATTTTTACACTGCCTGAAGTTTTTGTTTTTTTTTTTGTTTTTTGCTAGCAGAAATAAAAGAGTTTTTAAAAAATGTGTTATTATTTGTTTTTAGATCAAAATAATTGACGTCATATAACTACTTGTAAACAAATGATTGTAAATAAATTTCTAAAAAGTGAAATTAAAGAAAAATGTAATAAAACATTGAAAATATCTATATTTGAATGCCTCTGTGCCTCTGTGTCTTACGCCATGTCATCAAATCATATAAATAATGGACCATTCCGTTTTGGTTGTGAAGAAATTAACTGAAAAAAGGAAACATGTTACGCATCAGAAAGAAAGAAAGAAAGAAGAGAGATTGAGAAAATAGAGAGAGGGGGAAAGAGAGTACGAACGTGCGAACAATAACATTAATCAGGCGAGTATCTTCTGTTTCAATGGAGTAGAATGGAAAGAAGAAAGAAAGGAAGGAAAAAAGAAAGAAAGAAAGAAAGAGAGAGAGAGAGAGAGAAGGAGAAAGCGAGAGCAAAGGAGAAAGAGAGAGGCACTATAGTGTATGTATTAATACGCTTGTACCTTCATTCGTTCCTCTGTGTGTCACGTGTTCGTATCATATCTACATATTTTAACAAAGTTTAGAAAAAATAAGAAATAAGATTCTAGCGTTTGCTTCGTATTTAATATCAAAATCTTCGTGGTATTCTTTGAAACACTTATATTGCACTTTATCAATGATATAAAGTATTCCACTCCTGTAAAACCAAGATTATTGTACTTTTTAGATATTGAACTATTTTACAATCGTTCTTATCAAACGTTGAAATAGTTAAATTATCATTCCGTGGTATTTTCACGGGTCCTGCTAGTAGTTGTGATTACAATCAAACATTCAGGAACTTTATCATCAGATAGATTTTAACGTCATACCCAGGATATTAAGACCGATTTCTAGCACAGGTCCTTTTTACGGGTCCTGCTAGTAGTTGTGATTGCACTCAAACATTCAGGAACTTTATCATCAGATAGATTTTAACGTCATACCCAGGATATTAAGACCCTCAGTCACCGCCTTCTAGCACATACATGATAAAAGGGTTTGGGGTCCTCCATAAGGGTAATCGGTTTGGGACAATCATAACTAGAATTAGGAAGATGAAAGATAATACAAGTCAAATCTCGGCATTAGATAACCCATAAAGATTTGATATGCCGTTAAACAAATTAGATAGACCTTACTGTTGACGAAGGGACAACCAAAGTGATTGGTGAAAATAAAAGCAATTAGAATTAGGCTGGTTGGCTGATTGTTTGGGTTTTACGGCATTCCAGCCCTTTGGGTCATTTTATGCCAAAGGCGTTTGTTTTGTTTGTTCTTCGTGGGTAATCAATTTTTTTTTAATTCAATTTTTTAAACAACTCTAACAACTCTGAATGTTTGAGATGAGGCTTGATGATTACTATTATCTGCGGTATTCGGACTATTGTCCTCATCTTCATTGTTATCTGTACAACGTTTCGGTCGATAAAGAAGGTTCCCGAGTCAGAAAAGAAGGTCCCTGGGTCCGAAAAGAAGGTCCACGAGTCTAGGAAGGTTCCCGAGTCCGACAAGAAATACCTGAAGAAGGCCGGGGGGCATATCGGCCGAAACGTTGTACAGATAACAATGAAGATGATGACAATAGTCCAAATAACGCAGATAATAGTAACTCTAACAACGTTAATTTTTTGCAAACTCATTTTGTTCTTTAGCCAATAGATGGAACTCTAACATGTACTACCACTCTGCGTCAGAGTGAACCTGGGAGCAATGTTGATGAAGGAGTACTCCACATTCCCCAGAGCTACAGAATTGGAACTTCACCATCAAATAGTTTAACATCATAGCCAAGATATTAACACCCTCAGTCACTGCCTTCTAGCACATATATGATAAAAATGGTTGGGACCCTCCATAAATGCGATCATAACTAGAATTAGGAAGATGAAAGATAATAAAAGTCAAAATTGTTCATAATAATTAACATAGCTTCATCTAAGAAATGAATTTAAAATTCAAGATATTTCTCAGTTATTAGTAAGGATGTCGTTGAGAAATTTTGGATATAAGGTGTGTGATGAATGCCCGCTCCTACTTATAGACTAGGCCAGAATCATGTGATCTAACTCTTGTCCAATCACTGGTAGTACTCTGAGGTTGATACAATACTTAAACCGACCTTACTGGTCATAATTACTGTGACATTCTTTGACGACGGATATAGGATTAAATCACTGGACCTTTACCAATACGCAGGATAGGACTTATCCGCTTACCAAAGGATTCCATAACACAGGACTTTCTTTAAGCCCCTTTCAACTGGCCAAGGATGGCACTTAAAAACTTTACAGATTTGTATTAGATAAAAATACTTGATGTATAATTGTTTATGAACAAATGATTATAAGCAAATAAAAAAATCACAATTAAAATAATACAGTGGAACATTGAAAATATAGTTATGATTGTAATTAAACATTTAGAAATGAATCAAATTTCAGCATTAAATAACCTATAAAGACTTGATATGCCATTAATCAAATAGACCAAACCAGAACAATGTATCAAATTATGGCATTAAATAACCCGTAAGAAGTTGGTCTGCGGTTAAAAAAACAAAACAATGAATAAAATTTTAGCATTAAATAACCCATGAGGAGTTTATAAGCCGTTAAACAAATAAACTAGAACAAAACAAATGAACCAAATTTGGCATTAAATAACCCTTAAGGAGTTGATGTGCCGTTAAATAAATAAATAAACTTAGAATAAACCAATGAATCAAATTTGAACAATTAATAACCCACAAGGAGTTGATATGCCGTTAAACAAATAAACCAAACCAAACCAATAAATCAAATGTTGGCATTAGATAACCCATAAGGACTTGAAAAGCCGTTAAAATAAATGATCCAATCTAAAACAAACCAATGAAATGAATCAAATTTGAGTTTTAAATAACCCATAAGCAGTTGATATGCCGTTAAACAAATAAACCAAACCAAACCAAACCAATAAATCAAATGTTGGCATTAAATAACCCATAAGGACTTGAAAAGCCGTTAAAATAAATGATCCAATCTAAAACAAATCAATGAGATGAATCAAATTTCAGTTTTAAATAACCCATAAGCAGTTGATATGCCGTTAAACAAATAAATGAAACCAAACCGAGAAAGATGTAGTATTAATTATTAGCGTGTAATTGATATGTTAAAAATTGCGGTTGGTTTTGTCAACAAATGTCGCCTTGTTACCAAACTGTGAAAATTGCTAAATTCCAGGTTTTCTTAATAGTTTCATTATGTTTGTAACATCAATCTGGGAATGTGATAAGTGATAAGAAAAAGATGAAACCCGGCGGTATTAAACAGCGACAGTGTCGAGGTTCTGACGTCAATCTTTGTATTGGTTCACCAGATGCTTGTCACTATTAACACATTATTGTTTGGTTGGCTGGCTGGCTGGTTGGTTTTATGGCATCTTGGGTTATTTTATTTCAAAGACATTTTTATTTTATTCGTTCTTGTTGTGTATTCAACTTTTTTATGTATTTAACCCATAGAAATGTGATAAATGGATCTATATTTTGGCTCCTCATCAAACACAAGATAACCCTCTACACAAACACCACAAACACCAAATTCCCAAGTTTAATAAGCCAACACTTCTACAAGCTATCTCATCCCCATCAATAATTGATAAATTCTCTCTCTCTCTCTCTCTCTCTCTCTCTCTCTCTCTCTCCATATATATATATATATATATATATATATATATATTTAATAAGTCATTCACAGACACCGTGTTTCGACGTTTCACGTCTCATCAGTGTGGATAGACACAACTAACTCCGACCAGAAGTGAACCCCGACTGAATTTACGTCTGTCCGATCCGTTAGCCTCTAGGTTATTGCCAGCTGCCGTTTAAGGGGCAGTGTTTTAACTGTTTTAAATACATACATCTGTGTATATATTTTACGATCACCAGAGAGATCACATCTGTAAACAGATGACCATTGCGGTGAAAGTTTATTAAAGTCGCTCCTAAAGAGCTCTACCGGATTACGGGAGCATATACTATATATATATATATATATATATATATATATATGTGTGTGTGTGTGTGTGTGTGTGTGTGTGTGTATGTGTGTGTGTGAAGAGATTGAAGTGAATCCGACGGTATGTAGTATATTAAGAAAATTGAAAGAACACAGGTTTAAATAAGTTGAGTGGTAAGTTTATTGGCCGACGCTGCAGTGATTCGATCTATTAATTAGATCATCTTCAGGGCATTTGTTGGTATATGGAAGGTAATAAAAAAATTTTTTATCACGGAATAACGTGAAAAGCAAGTGAGAGTCCTTGTTTATCAGTCTGTTCAAAATTTGAAATCTGAAGAAAGGACGCTGAAAAAAGTGGACGGTTTGAAATATGACGTCAAATATTCTCTTTTACGGTGTGAGGATGAGAGTGTGTGAGTGTGAACAGACTGATAAACAAGGACTATCACTTGTTTTTGTCGTTATTCTGTGATAAAAATTTTTTATCACCTTCCATATACCAACAAATGCCCTGAAGATGATCTAATTAATAGATCGAAACACAGCAGCGTCGGCCAATAAACTTACCACTCAACTTATTTAAACCTGTGGGTTTTTTTTCAATTTTCTTAATATACTACACACACACACACACACACACACACATATATAATATATATATATAATATATATATATATATATATATATATATATGGAGATTGAGAGAGATTGAGAGATTGACAGTATAATATAAAAATGAAAACCATATATGTGCAATTAATTGTTTTATGATTTTACAATCATCAGACAAAATTAGAACAACAATTATAAGTATTATAAAAAGTAGTACATAGAAAGTAGGGAATATAAAAAGTAAGGAATATAAAAAAAATGGTTATTTACATTGCAGAGGATCCAACACATTTTTTAATGTAGGTTATGATCTACTAAAAAAGAATTAGAATTTTCAAAGATACATATATATATTTACCAAACCCTCCGCACGAGCAGGATGTGACACAAGGTCAATTTCTTAAGTGGAGTTCAACAGGTTTGAATTCAGAGTTTTCTTTATTCTAGACCGGTTGCCTAACCAAGGTTAAAGAGTCTAGTCTGCCCTACTATTTACCCATAGCTGGATGAAGAGTAGTATCCATACCTTTCCCAAGGGTATTAGCGCTAAGTGAAATGAAATTACCAACTCTAGGATTTGAACTCGGGGCGACGAGTCCATTTCCCATGATTTTAACCATTACACCACGCGCTTCCATTTCAAAGATACATATAAGTTAAGATAGGATAAGGTAGAGTAGGACAGATTGGACTCTTTAACCTTGGCAACCAATCTAGAAGAGGGAAAACTCTGAATTCCCACCTGTTAAAATTCACTTAAGACAAATGGACATATGCGGATGAGGGGGGGGGTAAATATGTAAAGTAGGAAATATAGACAAAGATTTTTAAAAACAAAGAAGGAAAAAAAACAAAGAAAGAAAGAAAGGAAGATGTTGAATAAGGGGATGAATAAGACAAAATGTCTTCGGTATAAAATAACCCAACAAGTGTTGACATGCCGTAAAATCCAACCAACTAATCAGTGAACTGCTTACTCCGGTGATAGCATTTGTGTGTTAGTCGGATATTTACACCAAGTGGCATTGTAATAAAACAAACTTCTAGGTGCGCCAGATATATCATATATTAGTTACATTGTTCTTTTCCTTTGATTGCGAGCGTTCTTTATTCAGGCGGTTGATATGGTAGAACGGGGTGGGGATTGATGTAGACACCCGATAAGATGTCCTTATTTCAAATCGTATGGGTCTAACAAAGGCATATTTTCCTATTTCAAATTATCTGATTACTTCCAAACAAACGTTCAGCTCTATCGGCAGGGGCTTTAGAATACACCGACTGCATCTCTGGAGAGGGGTTAACATTTCCTCAATGGAGTCACGTGTTGATCGTGTGTGTGTGTGACCCGTGATGCGTTAGGGTCTTAGCATCCTGGGTATAACTTTAAACTGCATCTAATGGTGAAATTCCAGCTCTGGGGAGTGTGGAGTACTCTTTCATCGCCATTACCCCAAGTCCACCCTGACCCGGAGTGGTAGTACTTGTTAGCGTTGCTTTTAAAAACTGAGTTTAAAAAAAAAAAAATTTTTCAATATCCATCAAGAATGAATAAAACAAAATGTCTTCGGCATAAAATAACCCAACAAGGGACGAAATGCCGTATAATCCAACCAACTAACCAAACAAACAAACAAGATCGATTGAAGCAAGACAAGCTCGTTAACCATTGCACCATTCAAAGTTTCTTTGCCACATTTGGTAAATTTGTATTATAGAAACGAGGCGGTGTCTCGGACGAGATTTATTCATCTTAAAATGTGTCACTCTTTTGCAAAGTGACAATATCTTCGTGAGCTTAACTTTTTGGTGATATTGTTATTATTCACTAAGTCTTATTTAGTCTGATCAGCAGTTGCTTACAGTACTTGCTGTTACCCATCAAAGTACTGAGCAGGTTCATGATGGATTAACTTCGTGAACTTGTCACTCTTTACCAAGTTTAATTTTACCAATGGAACAGTAAATCCCCCTGCCCAATGGGAGGTTCGCTTACTCTGGGGAACCTCACAATAAACCGATGTTAAAATCTTTGTTGTAATTGTAGAGGTTCATTTGTTCTGTTGTTCACAGAATCCAGTATGGTTAATAGTATTGTATGTTTCTTTTGTAATATATAAGCCGAGTCTGTAAATTAGTTGGTAATTCTAGTCTGTAGTGTTCCTTGTTAAAATGTATAAATCCAGTTCTGTAGTATTCTTCTGGTGTTAATCCAAAAGATGGGTCTTGCTGGCAGAAAGTTGAACTATCAGTTGATTTAAAGGACGGTTGCAAACGATCATATATGCTTTCAGTACTCGTCTCTTATTGGCCAATTATTACCATGATTGCCTACTGTTTTGGGGGAAGTTCATAAATAGTAGTGACGATTTTCTATATATCTTATACCACGATAATCCAACAACCGACCTTGTGTTACATTTTGATCTCGAGGCGAACCAAATAGATACTTAAATATCAGTAAGTCTTACTTAGTTTGGCACACAGTTGCTAATACAGTTGATGTATAATGTAATCATTCCTCTAAAATACTGAGCACATCCCTTACTGCTTAACTTCGGGGATCTTGTATAAACACACACATATATAATATATATATATATATATATATATATTTAAACATATTATATATGATGTATATGTATATGTTATTTGACACACTCACACGCACACACCACACATATATATATATCATATATAATATATATATTATATATATATATATTATACAGAGATCGACTTTTTCTCAATTTGTTTACGCCTTACATTTGAACTGATATATTCGCCTAATTCATTAATTATCTACTAATTAATTTTCAAAATTATCGCCATCTCAAACAAATTGTTTGTGTACTCTCATATATATATATATATATATATATATATATATATATAATATATATATAATATATATATATAAAGAGGGAGAGAGAAGCGTGGTAGAGATAGCATCCGTCTAAGAACCACGGGTTTCCGGGTTCGGCCCTCGTTAACTCAGCATATGAATAACACACCTCGGATTTGTGCGGTAAAGTTGGGATCTGATGGTCGGCCTCAGCTAATATATGGATATGACATTAAATATCCTCTGAAAGTTGATATGTCATTAAAAAAGAAACTAAACCAAACTAACTTTTATTCCTTTGAGTTCACCCTAAAACTATATATATATATATATATAATTTAAATTAACTCTCACTACTAAGCAAATAAGCAAATGATCATTTCTCCGGAAATTGAATCCTCAGTGACCGAATGATACATACATTCGTATTGTATTTAATTTAGTTTAAAAACGTCCCGCATCAGCTGTCAGTGGGCGAGGGATAAGACATCGGACTACCATGCGGGTCAGTCTGAGTTCGAACCCTACCAAGATAGTTGTGTCTAGCCACACTGAAGAGGCATGATAGCGAAACACGTGTCTGTGATGACTTATTAATTATTATATATATATATATATATTAGCTCAGAGCTAAGAGCCGGATCTTAGCCTGAAGAGCACTAAACGAAACTTTTAGTAGGTATATCTGACTCATTAGGTTTATTATATATATATATATATTATATTCATACATACATATATATTATTATATATATATATATATATATAGATAGATAGAGGGAGAGAGAGAGGAGAGAGAGAGAGAGAGAGAGAGATGAGAGTATCCAAAACTTGTAGTAAGGGATGATTCTATATGTGATATTCTAAGACACACTGTATTTATTATGTATGATCCAGGTGTATAAATACAGTGATATCTCTAACCACTAAAAGAGCTCAATGTATAATAAACTTTTTAGATTATATACAGTTTTACCTAGTAAGCTTTACTTAGTCTGGCACCACAGTTGCTTCGGTACTTGCTGTTTCTAAGTGATCTCCCATCTAATACTAAAACGACTCCTCACTGCTTAGCGGGGACCAGTGGTTTCAGCTCATAACTATTATTCATCCGCTTGTTATCTAACAATACAAACAACAAACCAAAACAAAAACAAATACATACATACCAATGACGAATAATTTTTGTTTACTCAAACTGACTGTAAGTAAAAGCCACACTTAATGCATTACTTTGTATCTGTGTGTTCGTGCGTTTAATTTGGTCAACCACAATGTCATGATGTGTTAATGCAATTGGTGACTGGCACACCTTTTCTATTCGAAACAGATTCAAAATTCAACACAAACGCCGTATCTACAAGTATACTTAGAAGCCATTTTGGGACCATATTACCTCTTTAGGCACCCCCTTTTGATCTCGACTTAAGAAAGGACATGTTTTGATTTACACCGTCAATATCCCGGGTTGTTTGTAGGGTTAGGATTGGGGTTAGAGTTAGGTGTTTAGTTTTATGATTTAAAAAAAACTAAAATCTTCTGTTAAACAACCAGATATGAACGGCTGTAAATTGAAAAAACATGTCCTTTTCTTAATCGAGATCATAGGGGTGCCTAAAGGTTCATATGCGTCCAAATTGTCTTCCCAATTTTCGGGAAGGTCATGAATTCGTTAAAAAAACTCGCTCAATTTTTATTGAAAAGAAAACAAAACGTTTGAATTTGTTTTATTCTTTCCACATTACTCTTTAAAACTGACTATCACGGCATAAATATGTTGTGCAATCGAATTTGTGCGTCCTGGCCTCCTATCCTAAAAAACGCAAAGCGGTGCCTGCAGAAAAAGTAAAACCGTTTAGTTATGAACCTTAGCTGCCACCAAAAAGGGGTTGCCTAAACGTCATATGCGTCCAATTTTGCGGCAATGATGAAAACTGTTATCAAATGCAGACGGTTGATTGTTGGTTGGTTGGTTGGTTGGTTGGTTGGTTGGTTGGTTGATTTTAAGGCATGTCAACACCTGTGGGTTATTTTATGCGAAGACGTTTAATTTATTTCATTCTTATTTGAGTATTCACTTTTTCCTAACTGGAACTTTCAGTTTATTTCAATGGCGAGAAAATTTGATTTTGATATACGAGAAAATTGAGTTTACCAGCGGAATAAAATTAAATCTTATGTGAGGTACCATGGTATAATGTTCATTTCCGTTGTATTTCAATGCTGTTAAATCGGTTTATTGGTGATTGGATGGATTGACGGACCTGTCAACCATGTTGGTTACTTCATGCCGAAATGTTTTCATTTTATTCATTCTCGTTGGATATTCATTTTTAAACTTGATTTTTAAAAAATCTTTTTTAACCAATAGATGAGACCCCTAATAGTACTAACATTCCAGAGTGGAAACTGGGGAGTAATTGCAAGGAAGGCGGTCTCCACACTCTTCAAAAGCTACAGAACTGGAACCTCCACCACAGATGCTTTAACGTCATACCCAGGACATTAAGACCCCTCCACAACAGCCTTCTAAACACTATATGATTAAAATTGAATTGGGGTTTCATTAGGCATAGGATTCGGGAAAAATCCACTATAGTGCTAATGCGCTTGACGTGACCAGTCGATTGATTGGAATGGGTCACTCTGACGCCTGTTGTCTAGCCAAGTAAAGGCTAAAGTGCAGTTGTATTCATATCATGGACTTCTCATTTACCAGGATTCCGTCTTAAGCATCAAGGTGTTGCCAACACAGCCAAAACAGGTGGCCTCGGTGGGCTGGGGCACCCCCTCCACTATTCTGCAGACGCGCAGTCGAGGCGTGGCTCCAGCTTCAAGCCGACAGGGTGCGCAGACTGCTGTTTAATGTCATACTATATATAATATATCCATATATTAATTGGATACCATAAATGCTTAAAACTGACTCCGCATAGAATAAACCCCACAATGGTTGAGATGCCGTTAGAAACAAATAACTAAATGTCTTTAGAACAGGCATGAAAACCCATCTCCTACGTATTACGTCATGGCAGGACATCTTGAAATATTGACCTCGTCATCGGCTGAACAAACAATGGATGACGGAGATGTGTGTATTTAAGTAATCCCTTCACCTTTATCAACCAGGAGAGTTTTCCTCTCTCCCTCCATACACAGGATGTGACACATTTCAAATTTTAAACTGGGGGTACAGGTGGTTTGTATCAGGGAATTCTCTTCTCCTAGACTGGTTTGCCTAAAGCGGGACTAAATACATTCTTTACCATCTTGCCACATTTCATATACCTCACCCCCCCCTCTCTCTCTCCTCTCTCTCT
>CM042138.1:80234603-80263180 GCA_023376005.1 Doryteuthis pealeii | reverse complement strand
AACAGTATTCCCCCTTGCCCTTATGGAGGTTTCGCTACTCTGGGGAACCTCACCAATAAACCGATGTTAAATCTTTGGTTGTATTGTAGAGGTCATTGTTCTGTTGTTCACAGAATCCAGTTGGTTAATCCTAGTTTTGTACGTTTCTTTTGTTATATTAAGCCCGAGTCTGGTAATAAGTTTGGTAATTCTAGTCTTAGTGTTCCTTGAAAAAGGTATAAATCAGTTCTGTAGTATTCTTTCTGGTGGTTAATCACAAAAGATGGTCTTGCTTGGCAGAAAGTTGAAATCTATCAGTTGATTTAAGACGGCTGCCAACGATCATATATGCTTTCGTACTGTCTCTTATTGCCCAATTTATTACATAGGCCTGCGTTTGGGAGGGAAGTTCTAAATAAGTTTGCGACGATTTCTATATATCTATACCACGATAATCCAACAACCGACCTCATTGATCTCAAGACAACAGATAGATACTTAAATATCAGGTAGTCTTAGCTTGTGGCACACAGTTGCTAATACAGTTGATGTTACAATGTGATCCACTCCTCTAAATACTGAGCAGATCCTTCTGGCTTAACTTGGGATCTATGTATAAACACACAACACACACACACACACATATATATATATATATATATATTTATATTACATGTATTAATCAACATTATTATAAGGATGTAATATGTATAGTTATTGGACACACACACAACGCACACGCACCACACATATATATATGTAACATACGACTTTTCTCGATTGTTACCCTTACATTTGAACAGATATATTCGCCTAATCATTAATTATCAAACTAATTTAATTTCAATTTAGGTTAGACTTCAATTAAGCCACTATCTCCCCAAAATTGTCGGCTATCGTCATCTCAAAAAACTGTTTGCGTTCTCTCATATATATATATATATATATATATATATATATATATATATATATATATATTATAATAAAGAGGGAGAGAGAAGCGTGGTAGAGATAGCATCCGTCTAGGAACCACGGGTTCCGGGTTCGGCCCTCGTTAACTCAGCATTATGAGTAACACACTCGGATTTTGTGCCAGTAAAGTGGGATCTGATTGGGTCGGCCCCAGCTATATATGGATATGACATTAAATATCCCCGTGAAAGTTGATTATGCATTAAAAAAGAAACTAAACCAAACTAACTTTTTTCCTTGAGTTCACCCTAAAAACTATATATATATATATATATATATATTAAATATATGATATTTAGCTTCAGAGCTAAGAGCCGGATATTTAGCTCCTGAAGAGGCACTAAAACGAAACTTTTAATAGGTATATCTGACTCATTGGTTTATATATATACTTATATATATATTATATATTTCATACATACATACTACATATATATATAGCTATATATATATATATATAGAGAGAGAGGAGAAGAGAGAGAGAGATGATGAGGTATCCAAAACTTTGTAGTAAGGATTGATTTCTATATGTGATATCTTAAGACACACTGTTTATATTGTATGCATCAGTGTGTATAAATACGTGAATCTCTAACCACTAAAGAGCTCAATGTATAAATAAACTTTTAGATTATATACAGTTTACCTAGTAAGCTTTACTTAGTCTTGGCACACAAGTTGCCTTCCGTACTTGCTGTTTCTAAGTGACATCTCCCATCTAATACTAAACGACTCCTCACTGCTTCAGCGGGAGACCATGTGGTTTCAGCTCTAACTTATTATCATCGCTTGTTATCTAAACAATACAACAACAAACAAAACAAAAACAAATACATACATACCAATGACGAATATATTTTGTTTACTCAACTGACTGTAAGTAAAGCCACACTTAATGTCATTACTTTATCTGTGTTCGTGCTTTAATTTGGTCAACCACCAATGTCATGAGTGTTAATGCAATTGGTGACTGCACACCTTTTCTATCGCAACAAGATTCAACACAACGCCGTATCTACAAAGTATACTTAGAATCCATTCTTTGGGACCATATCACCTTTAGGCACCCCTTTCTTGATCTCGATTAGAAAGACGTGTTTTTCATTTACACCGTCAATATCCGGTGTTTGTTAGGGGTTAGATTGGGGGTTAGGGTTAGGTGTTAGTTTTATGATTTTAAAAAAATCTAAAAAATCTTCTGTTAAAACAACCAGATATTTGAGGTCTGTAAATAAAAAACATTTCCTTTATTTAATCGAGATCAATAGGGGTGCCTAAGGGTATATGGTCCAAATTGTCTTTCAATTTTCGGGAAGTCATGTATTGTTAAATAAAAACTTTCGCTCAATTTTTATTGAAAGAAACAAAATGTTTGATTATTTATTTCTTTCACATTACTCTCTGAACACTCACTATCACGGATAATATTGTTGTGCCAAATCGAATTGTGCGTCCTGGCCTCCTACCCTAAAAACTGCAAAGCGGTGCCTGCAGACAAAAGTTGAACCGTGTTTAGTTATGACCGCTTTACGCTGTCACCAAAAGGGGTGCCAAACGTCATATTGTCATTTTTGCGGCAAGTGAGAAACTGATTATCAAATTGCAGACGGTTGATTGGTTGGTTGGTGGTTGGTGCTGGTTGATTTTAAAGCATTGTCAACACCTGTTGGGTTATTTTGCCCGAAGACGTTTTAATTTATTCATTCTTATTGAGTATTCACTTTTTTCCTAACGAACTTCAGTTTATCATATGGGGAAAATTATTTGATATACGAGAAAATGAGTTACCAGCGGAATAAAATTTAAAATCTTATGTAAGGTACCATGGTTATAATGGCATCCGTTTATTTCAATGTGTAAATTTCGGTTGGTTGGTGATTGCTGGATTTTACGATGTCAAACCATTTGTTGGGTATTTCATGCCGAAAATGTTTCATTTTATTTCATTTCTCGTTGGATTTCATTTTAACTGATTTTTAAAAAACTTTTTAACCATAGATTGAGACCCTAATAGGTACTAACATTCAGAGTTGGAACTGGGATAATTCGCAAGGAAGGGGTCTCCACACTCTTCAAAGCCTAAGAACTGGAATTCTCACCACTAGATGCTTAACGGTCATAACCCCAGGACACTTAGACCCCACAACAGCTTCTAATCATAATATTGATAAAATGAATGGGTTTGCCATTAGAGCATAGGACGGGGAAAATCATATAGTTGCTATGGCTTGACGTGGACAGTTCGATTGGTTAGAATGGCGTCACTCTGACGGCCTGTCCTAGCCTAAGTAAAGGCTAAAGGTGCAGTGTTTCATATCATGGACTTCTCATTTACCAGGATTTCCGTCCTTAAGCATCAAGGCTGTTGCCAACCACAGCCAACAGGTGGCATGGTGGGGCTGGGGGCCGCCACATCTGCTTACTCGCAGTCGGGCATAGTCTACAGCTCAGCCGAAGGGCGCGCAGATTGCTTTGTGTTAATGTCATACTAATATAATTATATACCATAATAATTGGAAAACCATAATTGTTAAACTTGACTTCGGCATAGAATAACCCCACAATGGTTGAGATGCCGTAGAACCAAATAACTAATGTCTTTAGAACAGGCTGGAACCCCCATCTCCCTAAGGTATTCGTCTTGGCAAACATCTTGAAATATTGACCTCGTCATTGGCTGGGAACAACAATGGCATGACGGAGATTGTGTGTACTAAGTAATCCCTTCACCTTTATCAAGCCAGGAGAGTTTTATTTCCCTCACCCCATACACAGATGTGGACACAATGTTCAATTTTAAACCGGGTACAGGTGTTGTATCAGAATTCTCCTTTCTCTTAGACTGGTTGCCTTTAGCGGGACTAAAATGCTCTTTACCATGCCAATTTATACCTTCACCCCCTCTCTCTTCTCTCTCTCTCTCTCTCTCTCTCTCTCTCTCTCTCTCTCTCTCTCTCTCTTTGACGAGCTTAATTTCACATATCTCTAATAACCCTGGGAAAGGTATGAATCCAAATATTCTTCCTACTCTGATGAGAAATAGTAGGGTAGACTGCGGTCTTTCAATCTCCCCCTAGTATAGCAATCAGTGTAGAGGAGAGAAACTTCTAATTCAAATCTGTTAAACTCCGATTAAAAATGGTTCCGGTCTGTTGGATTTTTACGGCATGTCAACCCTTGTTGCTTATTTTATGAGGAAAACATTTATGTTCTATTCAGCTTGATGGGTATTCTAATTTTTTGTTACTTCAATTTTTTAACACTTTTTAACTCGTTGATTTTTTTAATCCATAGATGGACCTGAACAAGTGCTACCACTCCGGATCAGATGGATCGAGAGTAATGGGGAGAGGTATATCCACACTCCCCAGATCTCCAGAATTGAACTTCACTATTGGATGCAGTTTAACATCATACCAGACATTGAAAAAGACTAGTTGGGAGTCTGCTTATTTATTACGATTTTAATGAGGTTTGTTGGTTGGTTGTTGAATTTTAGTATGTCAAACCATTGCGTCATTTTATGCCGAAGACGTTTTGTTTTATTTATTCTTTCATGGTACTCATTATTTTAAATGTATTTGTTTCTATTTAACCCATAGATGGAACCCTAACAGGTACACCATACCGGGCGAGTGGACTTGTGATGGTGTAAAGAGGATTACTATACATTCCCCAGAGCTCCAGGAATTAGAACATCACCATTCGTATTAGAATTTAACGTCATACCAGGGACATTAAAACTCTCAAGTCACGCCTTCTAGCACCCATATGATTAAAAGGGGTTGGGCTTTCCATAAGGGCAATAGATTGCGTACGATCATATAGGTGTAGGATTCTTGCCATCCACCAGCCGATTCATCGGAGGTAGCCTCTCCGACTGCCGTCTAGCCTAAGTAAGGGCTAGTGGATTGTGCATGTCATATGAACTGCTCAGTCACCCTGGATCCCACCCTTAAGCATCACGGGTTGTTACCACGGCCTAACAGTTGCCCCATGGGGGGTCTTAACCCCTCTGCCAGAGTTGCAATTAGTGTATTTCTAAATACTTAGTCGACGGGGCTCTTTTTTAATAAGGTTAAAATTGTAAAATTCTATAAAGTAAACCAAAAGGGAAGCTGCGTATTGTGGTCTCTAGCCTTTTTTTTTTTTTTTAATGAATGAATGAATGAATTCCTTTTACATCTTCTTTATTATAATTGGAGATGTGTGTTTGTCTGACTGAGACCGCAAACTATATTTTATACGTTAGTCCACAATCCCTTAGCTAACTACGTCATATTCGCCTACGTTTTATTTTATTAAACCTGAATTATAGATAAACTGTTTTAAACATTAAAAAGGTTAATACTGTTTTCATATCAAATGCTACTAACATGCGATTGTATTATATATATACAACAAAATAGTGGTTAACAGTATGAACGGAAAGGCCCTAATTGCAGATTGATATTATAATTCTATTTTTTAACAAATATGTGATCTAGTATTATCTGATTTCTAATGTTGAATTTTATCTTATATGAATATGAGCCAAAATCTCGGTGGGATAAATCTTAATAGAAGATTCATTAACCAGAAAAAATAACTTTTAATTTTATTCTTACTTCCTGTTTTTCAATAAATAGCTAAATTGGAAATTTAGCAATGCAAGACGGGATGCGTGGAAGAGAAAGTTTCATTGTTCATTTTTTCATTATACCCGCTCTGTTTGAAATGTTTAAATTCATTTTTATTTAATTTATTAGCCTTCTAATTTTATTATAATATTTTATTAATTAGAAACTAAATACTTACACCCGGAGTATGTCCATATATTTGACTAGTCTTCTAATTGATAATACAGAATAAACTTTTCGACCAACCTTTAAATAAATATTAACCATTCTTATTGTTTATTGTCTAATGCTTGTTTATTTGCTCAAACATGGATTTTTAGTGTCCAGGTCCAGCAATGCGACATAAAGAGCCGTCACCCTTAAGAATCCTGCGAGTAAACACAACTTGTAAGAATTTCCCGTTTACTTGAAAAATCACGTGACAATCAGGATATTCCTCTACTTTCTCTTTACTAAGAAGCTCTTCCTAATAACTTAAACAAAACACGATGTGAGCTGTGGAGGGTAGCATGGAATGTATGTTGAAAAAAGAGGGCAGACAATTAGGGTGTTAAATGCTTGTTGACGAGTGTGACGATGTCAAGAGAGGAATGAGCTGGGTCAAGGAGACTGACGGCAGATTCTCCACTCCATAAAATAGTAGCGACGTAAAACACGTGCTTTTTTACTATGTTTCCCGTTTAGAGATGATGAAACAGCGCACAAGCTGTTGAATGGCGCGCGCCGACCACTCTTCATCGAATTGAACTTTATCAATGGGCAATTGCCGTAACTCGCCATTTCCCTCTACTCTTCTCTACTTCTCGACTCTCTCTCTCTTCTCTCTCTCTCTTTCTTTCCTTTTCCTCTCTCTTCTCTTTTTCTTTCATCTCGTCTGTTATTCCGCCATTTCGGTCTTCTTAGAGTGACAATCCCTTCTTTTTTTCTTCTTTTTTTTCTTTCTGGTTTTCCTGTGATTTTTGCCCGTGTTCAAAATAGGTAAAATACTCTCCTTTCTTTTCTATAGAAAGAAAGGATAGTAAATTTGCTTTCTTTTCTCAGGTTAGGTCATCTTTCTATCAGGAATTTCAGTGCTAACTCTTGTCTTTACCTTCATCTTTGACCTAGTATTCGCCGTTCACTTGTCCGCTCGTTCATATCTAACCGTTTTATGAGCGACTCGGAAGTGAACTTAGTCGGATGGGTATCAATTTTATCAGATAAAAAAGACAACGATCGGCTTACGTATAGATTCAGATTTGTTTTAACAAGCTTTCGTTATCTAAATAATTGTGTCCGGATGACATAGGGGAAAAACCTGGTTTCTGATAACTGAGGTTTGAAAACGAAACTCAAGACACTATATATACATAAGCACCCAGAAACTACTATAGCATATTAATATAATATCTATACCTGCAGCATCTGAACTTAGCGCTACTAATATATATCTTATATCTTATTATTATTATACTATGAATATGAGGAACATTTTGCGATTCAGAGCTTGGCATCTTTTGAATACGTTTAGCTTCATAAAATAAAAATCATAACAAACACACTAATATCCAATACGTAACTCCAAAGATGTACATATACATTTAATGCTTGAAAAACTATTTTTTTAAAACTAGTTTAATTGAAATTATACATGCAATCACTACACACAAACAACTGTTCTCATAATAAATACAATAATTAATTTCAGCATGGTCTATTAAATTGTTTTAGTAATTTCGGTTTGTTTTTTTTGCTTGTTTTCTTTTAGCAAATACGTGAATTAAACAATCTTAATCCCCTAAACCGTAACTCCAATCGCAATGTTTTAAATTCATCCTTAGACTGTATGTTAAACTGTCATTTGGGGATTTACCTAACGAAACAACTTCATCCATTTTTACAATTCCGACTCTAAAACTCAGAGTCAAGCCCACTTTTCCAGACAAAGGTCTATCGTTCGTTTTTCTTCATCTTCACCAGCAGAATCTGTTGGGACTTCTAAGTCTATCAGTTGACAAGTTCTCTTTTTCTTGTTAATCAATTACTAGGTCTGGTCTTTGGCTGGATTAGGTGATCCGTCTGTATCTCTAAAGTTTCATAGAATGTTATTAATCCAGAAGGATCACCTTTCCAGCCCGAGTCGTGCCTGGCCTGATTCTTGTGCTAGTTTGCTGCATCATTTATTACATGGTTGTCGTTTCCATCTCCACACGTCCAACATTTGTGTTCAGTTTGTGTCTTATCTATTTTGCTTTGATAAATTTGTTCTCGTTATGAGCGACTCGGCTTCTTTCTTAGGGTTTTTCTTTTTATTATCTATTTTATGAGATTTTCACACGAGTGTTAGCTGAGGGTATTTCACTGGAATCCGAGTGACAAGCAAGTTCTCTTCGGGTCTCCAGGACCTCTTCTGGGTATTCTAGCCGATTGTAGCAATGCAGTGGTCTTTGATTGGTCTCAATTTTTCATCTGAGTTTCTGTTCCTCCAGTCTTTTTCCAAGCTTTTCCAAGCTTCATTATTAATTATTATTTATTTTATTATTATTATATTAATTATTATTATTATTATTATTATTTGTGTGTGTTGTTGTTGTGCGTTTTCATCCCTTTTTGAGCTTTTCACATCAGCATTAGCTGATGGTATTCATTGGGGCTGAGTGACAACAAGTCTCACAGCGTTCTCCAAGAAACTCTCCTCGGATTCTTAGCGTTTTACACCAGTTGCATAGTCTTTTTCCGAAGTTTATTGGACCGCTTCCAAGTGCACCAACTACAATTAGTTTCACTTTTTATCCTCAATTCCACAGCTTTTCATTCTCTAGCCAGGGTCCAGGTATTCATCATCTTTCATTTTCCTTCATCTTCACCTGTGATCCATGGACTGCAAGTTCCACCAGTTGACACGTTCTCTTTATTTTTTATTTTTTTTTATTTTTTTTTTTTGTTAATCAACACTTAGGTCTGGTCTCTGGCTGAGATTATGGTATCCGTCTTTATCTCGAGTCCCAGAGAATTTTATGCTGTTCATCTCAAGAACGATTCTGTTTATGCATATACCATGTTTTGTTGTTATGGTCAAAGTTGATTTTTTTTTTCTAATCCCAGTGGATTCACCTTCCCAACCCAGTCGTTCCTAGCTTTGTAATTCCCGTTGTGGCTAGGTTGCTACATTCACTTAATACATGCGTTTACAGTCTCATTATTATTATTATTATTATTATTATTATTATTATATTATTATTATTATTATTAAATAGTCACTTGAAACTCTATCCTTTGTTATAAATTTATTTAGTATTAAGAATAGTCTTTAATTTTTTTATATTATTTTATAGTAATTGTTACAAGGATTTCATAGTTACTTGAAACTAATATAATGAAAACATGCACCAAACAACGGGGTACGGACCTTTGCCTCCTATCACATAAACGATCCGTTAAGAAAAACAATTCATGTTGTGGACTCACTGTTACAGAACAAGAACAAGCTCATAAGTTGACGTTCATTTGTGTGGATCTTCCCGTGGACACATCTGGACGATCAGCTCTGCACGGATACTGAATGCTATGCAGAGGACCTGCCAGCCAGCAATGGGCGATAGAGACGGGTGACGAGGAAAGTTTCATGAAAGATCTGTGCCGTCGTGAACAGTCATCGAGATCCGTACTGATTATGCGGTCTCATCACTTCGTGGCAAGCTCCTCAACACGGACATACAGTGTCCGCGGGCATAACTATTGTTATATAGTCTTTTGCTGTCTACCTAATACTGGGTATCTATGTGTAGGTGTCACAAGAGAACATCACTTATTAGTTCGTCACTTACAAATAAGACTTGAAAGGGATTCCACACAAAAAACACTAAGGCATCATCTCATCATCATCAATCATCATCATCAATCGTGCTGACAGCACGAATTCGCATGACATTCTCCTTGTATTTCTCTTGCGCCGTCCCTATCGCGTCAACACTCAGGCAAGTCCACAACATGCATACTGTGTCCGTACATAGCTGTTTTATGTAAGTATGCTAGTCTTCCAACAAGGCGTGCTTGACAGCACAGATTCAATAACCACAACACAAACACTCATTCTCTCTCTCTCCTCTCTCTTCTCTCTCTCTCTCTCCCTTCTCCTCCGTCACCTCGTTCCTCGCATCTAGCAAGTCCACAACAACGCATCCAGTGTCCGTACATAGCTGTGTTATGTAAGTATTTTATTGGTCTGCCAAATACTGGTTGTCCAATGTGTTAGGGATGTCCACAGGAGAACGTCTCTTATTGAGTATCATCCTTACGTCATCAGCAGTATACGCTGAATTAGCACCCCACAAAGAGCAGCTGTATGGCCATACAAATTAAGGACTTTTGAAAGGATTTTTGAAATGGCCCCTCGGCGACCAAAGCTTCAAAATAGGAGCAAAAGTTGTTGGTGAAATTTTTCTTTTAAATAATAAACCACCATATAATTATAATGATGTAGGAAATGGATTTGGGAAAACCAAAAAGGGCTGGTTTGGGTTTCAATTTTGGAAATGCATGAATTATCTCATCTCCTTCCGGTTTGTAATGGTCCGTCTATTAGGAAATCAGTCTAGGGAGAAAGAAAAAACTTGAATCAACTTTAAAAATTTAGCAACTTGCCTGCGTAAAAAAAGGTCCAAGGTCAAATGTGTTACACAACCTATATGATTTCCCCAACCCTGTCCCCTTATGGCAAGCCCCAACCCCTTTTTATCAGGATGGGTTGCATAGAAGGCGGTGGCTGCGGGTCTACATGTCCTGGGAATGATCATTAAACTCTATCTGATGGTGAGGTTCAGTTTGGAGGTTGGGGAATGGGAGTACCCCTTCATTGTCACCATTGCTCCCTGGTCCACTCTGACGCCGGATTGGTAGTACCTGTTAGGGTCCTATCTATGGGTTAAATAGAAAATATGAGTTATAAACGAAATTGTATTATCCATTAAAATGAATTATTTTCAAAACTTGTGGGCATATAACATTTGAATACCAAATAATTACATTAGAAGTATTCGCATAAATAACCCAAGGGTTTGGCATCCGATAAAACCAACCAACTAAACCAACCAAGCAACCCAAATGTTTACAAAGTGATATTATGATTCGCCATTTCATGCTGAATTCAAACAATAGGCATTTCATTTGTGGTTTGGTCAGTCTGTTTTAAGATGTGCTTGAATACTTAACAACAAGTTGTACCAGTAATAATAATAACACTTATTCAAAATCCCTGTGGACAAATAAATAAAGTACAATTTTATGTTGCTTTTGTTTGGATTTTCCACGTTGAACTGCATGTAAAGTATTGTATTTATCCAAATCCGTGTGTTAATACTAATGTGCTGGGACTGAAAAGGTATGAAACTCCTTAACCCCACTATGGTATAATAGTACACTTACTGTTCTTCTACAAGGTCTTTGACATTAAATAATTTACAAGATTGATATGCCTTTAGACAAAGAAACCAAACCAAACCAAACCTAATAACCATTGGAAACATATATTAACCCCCACTATGGTATAATAGTACCACTTATGTTCTTCTACAAAGGATGGCTTTGGCATAAATAATCTACGAAGATGATATGCCTTTTAGAAAGAAACCAAACCAAACCTATTACCTATTTGAAAATATATTAACCCCCAGCTATGGCATAAAGTACCAACTACTGTTCTTCTTACAAGGATGGCTTTGGCATTAAATAATTACGAAGATTATATGCTTTAGACAAAGGAAACCAAACCAAAACCAACCTATATACCAGCTATGTTTATAGTATTGCCACTACTTTCTTTACAAGATGGCTTGTGGCATTTAAAACATTATTTATTCCTCTATTTTTATTTCTTTGTTTGTGATGAGCCTGTCGAACTTTGCGCAGTCGGTAATGATCCACATATGAAAAAAACAGTTCAATCTATCGAGGTGGCTGACGTAATCTTCGCGCTTACTTCTTTATTAAAAAGTCTTCACGGAACTTAATCCTCTTCTCCTCGGCCTCGTCGGTTACCGCCCGACATTGTCACCGGAAGGCTTCACGATACAGAGTGTGCAACACACAATAAAAGTTTTCAGCATTCCTACACCCCCCCCCATGCTTGAATTTCTTATATCTATGAAAAGCCTAAGTCCTCAACCCCCCCCCCAACAAAAAAAACAAAGAACAACAAAAAAAAAACCAAATTGTGGATGACATTACTCTCAGTTACAAATCTCCGCTTTTATGCATTTTGCTACTTTTAGCGCGAAAAATTTCCCACACCCTGTTTCCTGAAACACACGGAAAATTTCCACAAAATAACGCCTTTCTCCCACCCCTTTCTCCTCCTCCTCCTCTTTCTCTCTCTCTTCTCTTCTTCAACTCCTCCTCTCTCTCTCTCTAATATATTTAATATATAAATATGTGTGTGGTAGTGTGGTGTGTGTGCTTGTGTGGTTGGATTTACGGCATGTTCAAAAGTTTTGGGTTATTCTTATGCGAAGATATTTTGTTTAACATTCTTCTTGGATATTCAGTTTTTTAAACCGATTTTGAAACTTTATTATATTCTTCTATTTTTCCTTAAGACAAGCTGAGAATAACTTTGAGTGGTTGGATTTTTACGGTATGTCAACCCTTGCGGTGTTATTTCTGCTGATTGACGTTTTTTATTTTACTCATTCTTTGTGCGTTGGGTTGTTTTGTTTTACGACATATCCAACCCTTTTCGGCCCATTTTAAGCCGAATCAGTTATTTTTTGACTTAACAGTACAGCTGTTGCTTAAATGGTCATCCATCTAAGTATGAACAGACTTATCGCTGCTACTTCGGTGAGCTTTAGCGGAACCGGTTACTTTTCAGCGTGATTTGACCTTAAGCCCACTTCTTGTTGGGTAATCATTTTTTTTTTTCAACTAATTTTTTACACACATCTTTAAACCCATATTTTTAAATCTATTTAACCATAGATGGACCCTAATATATACTACCACTCTGAGCTAGATTTGACCTGGGAGTAATGTGATGAAGCTGAACTCGCATTCCCAGATCTCCGGAACTGAGAAAACCACACTAGATGTTGTTGACTTCATATCCATGACACCAGGACCTTAGCCACCGCGCTAGCATATATACGATAAAAGGGGTTTGGAGTTGCCATAAGGACAACAGGGTTAGGACGAATCATATTAGTGCGAGCGGCTTGATGGGACCAGTCGATTTTGACTTTGGAGGGGACCTCTTCAACGCCCGTTCTAACCCAAGTTAAAGGCCAAAGCGAAGTGTTGCATGTCATGGGCTTGTTTCAGCCACCAGGATTCCGTCCTTAAGTATATTAGACGGACCCATATGATGGAATGCCAAGGTATAGTGTCTTCTCTCTCTCTCTTCTCTCTCTCTCTTCTCTCTCTTCTCTCTCTCTCTTCTCTCTCTCTGATACAAACTCACCAATACCGATCAACATGTGAAACTATTGATTAAAAAACAATATACATAGATACCTTGCTTACGATTGACACTTGCCAGTTTCGAGTTACGAGCTTGTCTTCGGTCGATGTTTTGCTTTTATGTTGAGTGCCAAAATTTGAGCGAGTTATCAGATACGCTTAGGTTAAATAAAAAATGATTCAGTTTCCAAATCTATTCGACAAGAAAAATATTATTCATTAAAATAAGTATTGAAAAACATATTACACACATAATTCATTACATCCATTTTATTATATTTTATTCTCATTGTTACGTTGTGCTTTTTTGTGGATGTGTTAATGGTGGTTTCAGAATATATATTCATGAGAGCGAAAATTTATTTTGATATGTGAGGAAATTGAGTTACGAAGTAGAGCGAATTTAAACTCGTAAGGTCAAGATATAACTTGAAATTAATGGCATTTCAGTTTATTTTCAGTGGAGAAATTGATTTGATTTACGGGGGAAATGAGTCACTGCGGAACGAATTTAAACTTCGGAAGCATGAAATATAGTGAAAAAACATTTTAAAACCTTGGTGCCTTGACTTACGAGTTTTAATTTGTTCTGTTGTAACCCATTTTCGAGTTTAATTATTACGCTCGTAACTCAATTTTTCTCGCTAAATCAAACAATTTTCTCGATTTAAATAAACTGAAATGTCATTAATACAGCTGATACCTTTACCTAAGAGTTTGAATTCGTTTCGTTTCGTAAACCCAATTTTGGTTCGCGTCGCTACTGTCAAATTCAATTTTTCTATATAAACTTGAAATGCATTAATACGAGGAATTGGGTTACGAGCTGAACAGAATTTAAACTCGCAAGTCAACGTACCACTGTATTAATGTATTTTCAGTTATGTGCTTTAATATTTTTTGCATTTGATATAGCCGCCGGAATTGAAGTTACGAGCTGAAAGAATTCAACTCGAGGATCAAGGTACCACTATATTAATCGAATTTCAGTTTATGGGTCAATTATGAATTGTTTGATAGATGAGGAAATTGAGTTTACGAGCTGACGAATTCAACTCGTAGGTCAACGGGTACCACATATTAATCGAATTTCAGTTTATATCAATATGAAATTGTTTGCATATATGCGGAAATTTGAGTTACGAGCAAAAAGAATTCACTCGTAGGTCAAGTACTACTATATTAATCGAATTTCAGTTTATATCAATATGAAATTGGTTTGATATATGCGGAAATGAGTTACGCGAGCAAAAGATTCAACTCGTAGGGTCAGAGGTACTACTATATTAATCGAATTTCAGTTTATATCAATTATGAAAAATGGTTTGATATTGCGAAATTGAGTTACGAGCAGAACGAATTCAACTCGTAGGTCAGGGTACCACTGTATCTCATTACAAAAACTAGTTATTATTGACCATTATAATTATTCTTTAGTTTTCTACTTGTCGAGGATTTCGTACTGGGATGAACCATATATTAGATTTCCTTAATCTGAGAAGTGCATTTGTTTTCTATGACTGATTTTTCATGATGAAAAGATTTGTACTCTTGAAAGGAAAACTTTTTTTTCTGACTACAGAGTCAACGATCGACAAGGAACAGGATCTCGGTGTAAATTTCAAAGCGAAGTATAACTGGAAATCATGACTCACACTTTGAAGACTTGAAGTGTCCCACAACTATTTCTTCTTTCATTTTGATAGTTGGACGCCCTCTTTGGCGTAATGGTCAACGCCGGTGGATAGCAGTACGTTGCTAGTGGAGTTTAGATTTCTCACTTGGTGCCCCGCACTTCCGGCATGGTGCGCACCGAAACTAAACTTATGACTCATGCGCTCCTTCTTTGTATCTCTCGATTCTAAATCTCTTTCTCTCTCTCTCTCTCTCTCTCTCTCTCTCTCTCTTCACTCTCTCGCGCTCTCTCATCTCTCTCACACACACACACACTCACACTTTACTTACATAACGATATTCAAATATTGTTTCTCACACACAGTCACACGATGCTATTCTTATACTGGACACATGTCCAATTTAATTCTACGTATTCGCCTTCCTTTTTACACACACATATTTACTTAGATAAGTATTCAAATATTCTTATAGATATACGTTTACACAGACACACATCCTCACTCTCCGGCGTGCATACGTATATTATATTATATATCATATATATATATTATAATATATATATAATATATATATGGATGTTTGTGTATCTGTTTTGATTGTATAATATTGCAATAGAAATAACATTATTCCTCCATTTTAAAAATACCAGTATTTCATTATTTCTGGTAGAATAATTATACCGACTAAACGGATATTAGTATTATTAAGTGGTGTAATTATTTTGGACTATTACGCCTCTTACTATTACCACTCCGGGTCCAGTGGATCCTGGGTGTAATGAAAAAAGAGATTACACTTACTCTCCCAGAGCTCTGAAACAGGAACCTCACCATTATATTACAGTTAACATCATACCAGGACACTAGGACACTCAGCCACGCCTTTCTGGCTTACCATATATTTGATAAAAAGGTTAGGAGTTTGCTTGTATGAAACAAGTTACGTTGTGATAATATTATATTATATATATTATTGATATATATATATATATATATATATATTATTATATATTATAGTCATATATACTAACCCTTTCACAGGAGCAGCAGTGACACAAGGTAATTTTCCTTAGCGGAGTTTGAATTTTTTTCCGCCCCCAGTGTTTTCCTTCCCATGACTAGTTACCTAACCAAGTTGAGAGGACAGTCTGTCTATTATTTACCTCTGGCTGAGGAGAATAGTTGGGTTCATACCTTATACACCAAGGATATTAGATGCTATGGATAACACACAAACACCCGTCCCAAACTTTACAGTTGTCTGTGCCGTGTTCTTTTACTACACGGTTAACCATTAACATCCACGCGCCCTCGGAGACAATCGTAAGCGTACTATGGCCTGACATGACAAGCGATTTATCGGAGGGGTCTCTCGGACTGGCTCGTCTTGCTCAAATAAGGACAAAGTGGTGTGTGTTGAAAGGCATGACTGCGCAAACACAGATTATCAATTATATGGGAAATCTGATTTCATATAGTTAAAGCGACAATTTTCCAAGTCGTAGTTGGTATCAGTACTACTGTACAGATACACCACTGACCTTCTCCAAATGAACGCAACCTATTTGTCTGGCGGTCGTGAGGGAACAGCTGATTTCTTATGGACGGAATCTGGTGGTGAGAGTCTATGACATTCAACAACTCCACTTTGTCCTTATTTGAGCTCAGAGCAGCGTCGAGAACCCCTCCGATTAAATCGGCTTTGTCATGTCAGGCCATAGTACCTATACGATTTGTCTCGACGGCGCGCGTGATTTGTAAATGGTACCGTTTTGCTAGTAAAAGGACACGGAAGAACAATCCTGTAAATCTTGGACGAGGTTGTTTGTGTTTCAACATAGCACTTAATATCCTTCGTGATATTAAGGTATGAACCCACTATTCTCCCTCCAGCCAGAGGTTAAATAATAGACAGGCTGTCCTCTTCAACCTTGGTTAGGTAAACTAGTCATTGGAGAAGGAAACACTGAATTCAAACTCCGCTTAAGAAACTTACCTTGTGTCACATGCTGCTCCTGATGAAAGGTTAGTATATATATATATATATATATATTATTATAATATATATATATATATATATATATTATATAGTATATATATATGATTATCCCACCGTATGTTCTAAGCAAACTCCTAACCTTTTTTTATATTATGTACCAGAAGCGGTTGGCTGAGTGTTCCTAGTGTCCTGGGTATTGATGTTTAAACTGTATATAATGGTGAGGTTCCTGTTTTCAGAGCTCTTGGAGAGTTAAGTGTATCTCTTTATTTCCATTACACCCAGATCCACTCGGACCCGGCGAGTGGTATAGTAGAGGGTAATAGTCCAAAAAATTACACCACTTAATAATCGTAATATCCCGTTTTAGTCGGTATAATTTTCTACCAGAAATAATGAATAATACTGGTATTAAAAATGAGGCAATAAATGTTATTTCTATTGGCTAATTATTATACATATCAAAACAGATACACAAGCGAGTGCGTATATACTAGTATATATATATATATATTACTAGATATTATTATATATTAATATACGATCACGCCGAGGTGGATTGTGTGTCTGTGTAAAAACGTTATATCTATAGAAAAAATATTTGAATACTTTCTAAGTAAATATGTGTGGTAAAAAGGAAGGCGATACGTAGAATTAAATGACATGTTCCAGTATAAGATAGCTTCGTGTGACTGTGTGTTTGTAGAACATATTGAAATACGTATTGTAAGTTAAATGTGAGTGTGTGTGTGTGTGAGAGAGAGAGAGAGCGCGATGAGAGTGAGAGAGAGAGAGAGAGAGACGAGAGAGAGAGAGAGAGAGATTTTAGAATCAGAGATTACAAAGAAGGCAAGCGCATGAAGCAAAGTTTGTTCGAGTGGCACCATGCCGAAGTGCGGGGCACAAGTAGATCTAACTCACTTCAGGCAACGTACTGCTTATTTTTTTTTTTTTTTCCCAGCCGGCGTTGACCATTACGCCAAAGAGGGCGTCCAACTTATCACAAATGAAGAAGAAATAGTTGTGGGACACTTCAAGTCTTCAAATGTTGAGTCATGATTTACCAGTTTACTTCCTTTTGAATTTTACACCGAGAATCCTGTTCCTTGTCGATCGTTGACTCTGTAGTCAGAAAAAAGTTTTCCTTTTCAAGAGTTAGTACAATCTTTTCATTCATGAAATATCATATAGAAAAACAATAAATGCCACTTCTCAGAATTAAGGGAAATCTATATATGGTCATCCAGTACGAAATCTCGACAAGTAAGAAATTAAGAATATTATTAGATGGTCAATAATAACTAGTTTTGTAATGAGATACAGTGGTACCTTGACCTACGAGTTGAATTCGTTCTGCTCGTAACTTCAATTTCCGCATATATCAAACCAATTTTTTCATATTTGATATTAAACTGAAATTCGATTAATATAGTAGTACCTTGACCTACGAGTTGATCTTTTTGCTCGTACTCAATTTCCGCATATATCAAACCAATTTTTCATATGATATAAACTGAAATTCGATTTAATATAGTAGTACCTGACCTACGAGTTGAATTTCTTTTGCTCGTAACTCAATTTCGCATATATCAAACCAATTTTTCTATTATATAAACTGAAATTCGATTAATATAGTGGTACCTTGACCTACGAGTTGAATTCGTTCAGCTCGTAAACTCAATTTCCTCATCTATCAAAGCAATTTTTCATATTGACATAAACTGAAATTCGATTAATTATAGTGGTACCTTGATCTCGAGTTGAATTTCTTTCAGCTCGTAACTCAATTTCCGCGTATATCAAATCAGTATATTAAAGCACATAAACTGAAATACGATTAATACAGTGGTACGTTGACTTGCGAGTTTTAAATTCGTTCAGCTCGTAACCCAATTTCCTCGTATTAATGGCATTTCAGTTTATATAGAAAATTGATTTGACATACGACGAAATTGGGTTACGAACGAAACGAAATTCAACTCTTAGGTAAAGGTATCACTGTATTAATGACATTTCAGTTTATTTAAATCGAGAAAATTGATTTGATTTACGAGAAAATTGAGTTACGAGCGTAACTAATTAAACTCGAAATTGGGTTACAAACAGAACAAATTAAACTCGTAAGTCAAGGCACCAGTTGTTTAATGTTTTTTTCACTTTTTTATTCAATGACTTACGAGTTTAATTCGTTCCGCTAGTGACTCAATTTCCTCGTAAATCAAATCAATTTTCTCCACTGAAATAAACTGAAATGCCATTAATTCAGTTATATCTGACTTACGAGTTTAATTCGCTCTACTCGTAACTCAATTTCCTCACATATCAAATAAATTTTCCCCATTGAAATAATCTGAAACACCATTAAAACATCTCCACAAAAAAAGCACAACGTAACAATGAGATATAAAATATAATAAATGGAATGTAATGAATTATGTGTTGTAATATGTTTTCATACTTATTTTTATGAATAATATTTTCTTTGTCGAATAGATTTGGAAACTGAATATTTTTTATTAACCTAAGCGTATCTGAAACTCGCTCAAATTTTGGCACTCAACATAAAGAAAACATCGACCGAATGACAGCTCGTAACTCCGGAAAACTGGCAAGTTGGTTCAATCGTAAGTCAAGTATCTATGTATATTGTTTTTATCAATAAGTTTCACATTGTGTTGGATCGGTATTGGTGATTGTATCAGAAGAGAAGAGAGGAGAGAGAGAAGAGAGGAGAGAGAGGAGAGAGAGAGAGAGAGAGAGAGAGAGAGACACTATACCTCTGCAAATTCCATCAATGGGTCCGTCTATATACTTAAGGACGGAATCCTGGTGGCTGAACAGTCCATGACATGCAACACTTCGCTTTGGCCTTTACTTGGGTTAGACGGGCGGTTGAAGAGGTCCCCTCCAATCAATCGACTGGTCCCATCAAGCCCTCGCACCTATATGATTGTCCTAACCCTGTTGTCCTTATGGCAACTCCAAACCCCTTTTATCGTATATATGCTAGGCGGCGGTGGCTAAGGGTCCTGGTGTCATGGATATGAAAGTCAAACAACATCTAGTGGTGAGTTTCCAGTTCCGGAGATCTGGGAATGCGGAGTTCAGCTTCATCACAATTACTCCCAGGCCAATCTAGCTCAGAGTGGTAGTATATATTAGGGCCATCTATGGGTTAAATAGATTTAAAATATGGGTTTTAAAGATGTGTGTAAAAAATTTGAGTTTGAAAAAAAAATGATTACCCAACAAGAATGGGCTTAAGGTCAAATCACGCTGAAAGTACCGGTTCCCGCTAGCTCACCGAAGCTAAGCAGCGATAAGTCTGTTCAATACTTAGATGGATGACCATTTAAGCAACAGCATGTACTGTAAGTCAAAATAACTTGATTCGGCATTAAATGGGCCGAAAAGGGTTGATATGTCGTAAAACACAAAACAACCAACCAACAAGAATGAGTAAAAAATAAAAACGTCATCAGCAGAAAAATAACCCGTCAAGGGTTGACATACCGTAAAATCCAACCACTCAAAGTTATTTCTCAGACTTGTCTTAAGGAAAATAGAAGAATATAATAAAGTTTTCAAAATGCGGTTAAAAAACTGAATATCCAAGAAGAATGAATTAAACAAAATATCTTCGGCATAAAATAACCCAAAACTTTGACATGCCGTAAAATCCAACCAACACACACACACACACACACACACACATATATATATATATATATATATATTATATAGAAGAGAGAGAGAGAGAGAGAGTGAAGAGAGAGAGAGAGAGAAAGAGAGGAGGGAGAGAGAAAGGGGGTGGGAGAGAAAGGCCGTTATTTTGTGGGAATTTTCCGTTCGTGTTTCAGGAAACAGGGTGTGGGAAATATTTTCGCGCCTAAAAGTACAAAGTGCATAAAAGCGTGAAGATTTGTAACTGAGAGTAATGTCCATCCACAATTTGTTTATTTTTTTGTTGTCTTTGTTTTTTTTTGTTGGGGGGGGGTTGAGGACTTAGGCTTGTTCATAGATAAGAATTCAAGCAAGGAATGCTTGAACTTTTTATTGCTGTTCACACTCTGTATCGTGAAGGCCTTCCGGTGACAATGTCGGCGGTACCGACGAGGCCGGAGGAGAAGAGGATTTAAGTTCCGTGAGACTTTTTAAAAAAAAGATAAGCGAAGATTACGTCAGCCACCTCGACTAGAAATTGAACTGTTTTCATATGTGATGCATTTACCGACTGCGCAAGTTCGACAGGCTCATCACAACAAAGAAATAAAATAGAGGAATAAATAATGTTTTTAATGCCCAAGCCATCCTTGTAGAAGAACAGTAGTGGCAATACTATACCATAGCTGGGGTATTAGGGTTGGTTTGGTTTGGTTTCTTTGTCTAAAGGCATATCAATCTTCGTGAATTATTTAATGCCAAAGCCATCCTTGTAGAAGAACAGTAGTGGTACTATTATGCCATAGCTGGGGGTTAATATATTTTCAATAGGTAATAGGTTTGGTTTGGTTCTTTGTCTAAAGGCATATCAATCTTCGTAGATTATTTAATGCCAAAGCCATCCTTGTAGAAGAAGTAGTGGTACTATTATACCATAGCTGGGGGTTAATATATTTTCCATGGTTATTAGGTTTGGTTTGGTTTGGTTTCTTTGTCTAAAGGCATATCAATCTTCGTTAAATTATTTAATGTCAAAGCCAACCTTGTAGAAGAACAGTAGTGGTACTATTATACCATAGCTGGGGGTTAAGGAGTTTCATACCTTTTCTAGTCCAGCACATTAGTCATTACACCACGGATTATAAATACATACTTTACATGCAGTTCAACGTGAAAAATGCAACAAAAAAGCAACATAAAATTGTAACTTTATTATTTGTCCACAGGATTTTGAATAAGTGTTATTATTATTATGTACAACTTGTTGTTAAGTATTTCAAGCACATCTTAAAAAACAGGACCTGACCAAAACACAATGAATGCATTTTTGAATTCAGCATGAAATGGCGATCATATATCACTTTGTAAACATTTGGTTGCTTTGGTGGTTAGTTGGTTGGGTTTTACGGGATGCCAACCCCTTGGGTTATTTTATGCTGAATACTTTCTATTGGTAATTTGGTATTCAAAAATGTTTAATGCCCACAAAGTTTTGAAATAATTTCATTTTTAATGGATAATACAATTTCGTTTATAAACTCATATTTTCTATTTAACCCATAGATAGGACCCTAACAGGTACTACCAATCCGGGTCAGAGTGGACCAGGGAGCAATGGTGATGAAGGGGTACTCCACATTCCCCAAACCTCCAAAACTGGAACCTCACCATCAGATAGAGTTTAATGTCATTCCCAGGACATGTAGACCCGCAGCCACCGCCTTCTAGCACCCATCTGATAAAAAAGGGGTTGGGGCTTGCCATAAGGGCGACAGGGTTGGGAAAATCATATAGGTGTGTAAACATTTGACCTTTGGACCTTTTTTTAACGCAGGCAAGTGCTAATTTTTTAAAGTTTGAATTCAAAGTTTTTCTTTCTCCTAGACTGATTTCCTAATAGAGGACCCAATTTACCAATAACCGGAAGGAGATGAGATTAATTCATGCATTTCCCAAAATTGAAACCCAAACAGCCTTTTTGGTTTCCCAAATCCATTTCTACACATTATAATTATATGGTGGTTTATTATTTAAAAAAAAAATTTCACCAACAACTTTTGCTCCTATTTATGAAGCTTTTGGTCCCGAGGGGCATTTTCAAAATCCCTTTCAAAGTCCTTATTTGTAAATGGCCATACAGCTGCTCTTTGTGGGGTGCTAATTCAGCTGTATACTGCTGATGACGTAAGGATGAACTCATAAGAGACGTTCTCCTGTGGACACCTACACATGGACACACCAGTATTGGCAGACCATAAAATACTTACATAACACAGCTATGTACGGACACTGGATGCCGTGTTGTGGACTTGCTAGATGCGAGGAACGAGAGTGACGGAGAGGAGAGAGAGAGAGAGAGAGAGAGAGAGAGAGAGAGAGAGAGAGAGAATGAGTGTTTGTGTTTGTGTGTTATATGAATCTGTGCTGTCAGCACGACTTGTTGGAAGACTAGCAAATACTTACATAAAACAGCTATGTACGGACACAGTATGCCATGTTGTGGACTTGCCATGAGTGTTGACCGATAGGGACGGGCGGCAAGAGAAATACAAGGAGAGTCATGCGAATTCGTGCTGTCAGCACGATGATGATGATGATGATGATGATGATGATGATGCCCTTAGTTTTTTGTGTGGAATCCCTTTCAACGTTTATTTGTAAGTGACGAACTAATAAGTGATGTTCTCTTGTGGACACCTACACATAGATACACCAGTATTAGTAGACCAGCAAAGACTTATATACAATAGTTATCCGCGGACACTGTATGTCGTGTTGAGGACTTGCCACGAGTGATGACCGCATAATACAGTACGGATCTCGATGACTGTTCACGACGGCACAGATCTTCATGAAACTTCCTCGTCACCCGTCTCTATCGCCCATTGCTGCTGGCAGGTCCTCTGCATAGCATTCAGTATCCGTGCAGAGCTGATCGTCACAGATGTGTCCACGGAAGATACCCACAAATGAACGTCACTTATGAGCTTGTTCTTGTTTCTGTAACAGTGTCCACAACATGAATTGTTTTCTTACACGGATCGTTTATGTGATAGGAGGCAAAAGGCCGTACCCCGTTGTTGGTGCTGTTTCCATTATATAGTTTCAAGTAACTAATGGAAATCCTTTGTAAACAATTACTATAAAATAATAATAAAAAAATTAAAAAAGAACTATTCTTAATACTAATAATTTATACAAAAGGATAGAGTTTCAAGTGACTATTTAATAATAATAATATAATAATAATAATAATAATAATAATAATAATAATAATAATGAGACTGTAAACCATGTATTAAGTGAATGTAGCAACCTAGCACAACGGGAATACAAAGCTAGGAACGACTGGGTTGGGAAGGTGATCCACTGGGAATTATGAAAAAAAATCAACTTTGACCATACAACAAAATGGTATATGCATAAACCAGAATCTGTTCTTGAGAATGAAACGCATAAAATTCTCTGGGACTTCGAGATAAAGACGGATCACCATATCTCAGCCAGGAGACCAGACCTAGTGTTGATTAACAAAAAAAAAAAAAATAAAAAAAATAAAAAAAAATAAAGAGAACGTGTCAACTGGTGGACTTTGCAGTCCCAGTGGATCACAGGGTGAAGATGAAGGAAAAAAAGATGGATGAATACCTGGACCCTGCCAGAGAATTGAAAAAGCTGTGGAATATGAGGATAAAAAGTGAAACTAATTTGTATTGGTGCACTTGGAACGGTCCCAATAAACTTGGAAAAAGACTACTGCACTGCTGTAATCGGCTAGAATACCGAGGAGAGTTCTGGAGACCTGTGGAGACTTGTTGTCACTCAGCCCCCAATGAAATACCATCAGCTAATGCTGATGTGAAAAGCTCAAAAGGGATGAAAACAGCAACAACAACAACAACAACAACAATATAATAAATAATAATAATAATAATAATAATAATAATAATAATAATAATAATAATAAGCTTGGAAAAAGCTTGGAAAAAAGACTGGAGGAACAGAAAATCAGATGAAAAATTGAGACCATCAAGACCACTGCATTGCTACAATCGGCTAGAATACCCAGAAGAGTCCTGGAGACCCGAAGAGACTTGCTGTCACTCGGATTCCAGTGAAATACCCTCAGCTAACACTCGTGTGAAAATCTCATAATAATGATAATAAAAAGAAAACCCTAAGAAAGAAGCCGAGTCGCTCATAACGAGAACAAATTATATCAAAGCAAAAATAGATAAGACACAACTGAACAACAAATGTTGGACGTGTGGAGATGAAACGATCAACCATGTAATAAATGAATGCAGCAAACTAGCACAAGAATACCAGGCCAGGCACGACTGGGCTGGAAAGGTGATCCTCTGGAATTATAACATTCTATGAAACTTTAAGATACAGACGGATCACCTAATCCCAGCCAAAAGACCAGACCTAGTATTGATTAACAAGAAAAGAGAACTTGTCAACTGATAGACTTAGAAGTCCCAACAGATTACTGGGTGAAGATGAAAGAAAACGAACAGATAGACCTTTGTCTGGGAAAAGTGGGCTGACTTCTGATTTAGGTCGGAAAATTAAAATGGAAAGTTTTTTTTAAATCCCCAATGACAGTTTAACTACAGTCTATGAATTAACATTTTGCGAATTGGGTTACGGTTTTAGGGGATTAAGATTGTTTTTAATTACGTATTGCTTAAAAAAAAACAACAAAAAAACAACAAATTACTATACATTTAATTAACCATTGAAATTAATTATTGTATTTATTATTGAGACAGTTGTTTGTGTTAGTATTGCAATGTATAATTTCAATTAAACTTAGTTTAAAAAAATATTTTTCAACATTAAATGTATAGTAATTTGGGTTAATTTGGGGTTTTTTTTGTTTATTTTTTTTAAGCAATACGTAATTAAAAACAACCTTAATCGCAAAATGTTAATTCATAGTATATATATATATATATATATATATATATATATATATATATATATATATATCTGTGTCTATGTATATATAGTGTTTGAGTTTCGTCTTCAACCTCAGTTATTCAGACCAGGTTTTACCCCTATGTACATCCGGCTCATTATTTATGAATTTTAAAACAAATCTGAATCCTATACGAAGCCGATCCGTTGTCTTTTTATCTGATAAAATTGATACCCCATCCGACTAGTTCACTTCCGAGTCGCTCATAAAACGGTTAGATATGACACGAAGCCGGACAAGTGAACGGCGAATACAGGGCATAAGATGAAGTAAAGACAAGAGATACCTGAAATTCCTGATAAAAATGACCTACCTTGAGAAAAGAAAAAAATTACTATCCTTTCTTTCTATAGAAAGAAAGGAGAGTAATTTCACCTATTTTGACGGGCAGAAAAATCCAGAAACCAGAAAGAAAAAAAAGAAGAAAAAAGGAAGGGATTTCACTCGAAAAGAAAGACGAAATGGGCGGAGAAACAGACGATAATGAAGAAAAAAGAGAAAGAGAGAGAAAGAAAGAAAGAGAGAGAGAGAGAGAGAGAGAGTTGAGAGTGAGAAGAGTAGGAGGGAAAATGGGCGGAGTTAGGCAATGCCCATTGATAAATTCATTCATGAATGATTGGTCGGGCGCCCATTCACACGCTGGCTGCCGTTTCATCATCTCTAAAACGGGGAAACATAGTAAAAAAGCCCACGTGTTTTACGTGCTACTATTTTTGGAGTGAGAATCTGCCGTCAGCTCCTTGACCCAGCTCATTCCTCTCTTGACATCTTCACACCCGTCAACAGCATTTAACACCCCTATTCTGCCCTCTTTTTCAACATACATTCCCATGCTCACCCTCCACACTCACATCGTGTTTTGTTAAGTATTAGGAAAGAGCTTCTTATAAAAAGAAAGAGAGGATATTTTGTCACGTGATTTTTCAGTAAACGGGAAATTCTTAGCATAGTTGTGTTCTACTCCAGGATTCTTAAGGGTGAGGCTTTTATGTCCATTGCTGGACCTGGACACTTAAAATCCATGTTTGAGCAAATAAACAGCCATTAGAGCAATAAACAATTAAGAATGGTTAAATATTTATTTTAAAGGTTGGTCAAAAAGTTATTTCTGTATTTATCATTAGAAGAACCTAGCAAATATATGGACACTCCGGGTGTAAGTATTTAAGTTCTAATGTAATAAAATATTATAATAAAATTAGAAAGGCTAATGAAACTTAATAAAAATGAATTTAAAAACATTTCAAACAGAGCGGGGTATAATTGAAAAATAGAACAACTGAAACTTTCTCTTCCACCACTCCCGTCTTGCATTGCTAAATTTCCCAAATTTAGCTATTTAGTTAAAACAGGAAGTAAAGAATAAAATTAAAGTTATTTTTTCTTGTTAATGAATTTCTATTAAGATTTATCCCCGAGATTTTGGCTCATATTCATTAAGATAAAATCAAACAATTAGAAATCAATAATACTTAGCACATATTTGTTAAAATAGAATTTATAATATCAATCTGCAAATTAGCCTTCCCGTTCATACTGTTAACCACTATTTTGTTGTATATATAAATACAATCGCATGTTATTAGCATTTAGATATGGAAAACAGTATTACTAATGTAAAACAGTTTTATCTATAATTCAGGTTTAAATAAAATAAAATCGTAGCGAATATGACGTAAGTAGCTAAGGGAATTGTGACTAACGTATAAATATAGTTTCGGTCTCAGTCAGACAAACACACAATCTCCATTATAATAATAAGATGTAAAAAGGCAATTCATTCATTCATTCATTAAAAAAAAAAAAAAAAGCTAGAGACCACATACGCAGCTTTCTTTTGGTTTTACTTTATAGAATTTTACAATTTTAACCTTATTAAAAAAAGAGCCCCGTCGACTAAGTATTTAGAATACACTAATTGCAACTCTGCAGAGGGTTAAGACTCCCCCAATGGGGCCACCTGTTAGCCGTGGTTAACAACCCGTGATGCTTAAGGGTGGGATCCAGGTGACTGAGCAGTTCATATGACATGCAACAATCCACTATAGCCCTTACTTAGGCTAGACGGGCAGTCGGAGAGGCTACCTCCGATCAATCGGCTGGTGATGGCAAGATCTAGCACCTATATGATCGTACCAATCCTATTGCCCTTATGGCAAGCCCCAACCCCTTTTATCATATGGGTGCTAGAAGGCGGTGACTGAGAGTTTTAATGTCCTGGGTATGACGTTAAATTCTATATGATGGTGATGTTCTAATTCTGGAGCTCTGGGGAATGTATAGTATCTCTTTATCACCATCACAAGTCCACTCTGACCCGGTATGGTAGTACCTGTTAGGGTTCCATCTATGGGTTAAATAGAAACAAATACATTTAAAATAATTGAGTACCCATGAAGAATAAATAAAACAAACGTCTTCGGCATAAAATGACCCAATGGGTTTGACATACCATAAATCCAACCAACCAACCAACCAACCTCATTAAAATCTAATAAAAGCAGACCTCCCAACTAGTCTTTTCAATGTCCTGGGTATGATGTTAAACTGCATCCAATAGTGAAGTTCCAATTCTGGAGATCTGGGGAGTGTGGAGTATACCTTCGTCCCCATTACTCTCGGATCCATCTGATCCGGAGTGGTAGCACTTGTCAGGTCCCATCTATGGGTTAAAAAAAAAATCAACGAGTTAAAAAAAGTGTTAAAAAATTGAGTAACAAAAATTTAGAATACCCATCAAGCATGAATAGAACAAAATGTTTTCCTCATAAAATAACGCAACAAGGGTTGACATGCCGTAAAATCCAACAGACCGGACCATTTTTAATCGGAGTTTAACAGATTTGAATTGAGAGTTTTCCATCCTCTACACTGATTGCTATACTAAGATTCAAGAGCCCAGTCTACCCTACTATTTACTCATAGACGTAGGAAGAATATTTGGATTCATACCTTTCCCAAGGGTATTAGAGATATGTGAAATTAAGCCTCGTCCAAGAGAGAGAGAGAGAGAGAGAGAGAGAGAGAGAGAGAGAGAGAGAGAGAGAGAAAGAGAGAGAGGGGGTGAGGTATAGAAATGTGGCAAGATGGTAAAGAATTATTTAGTCCCGCTAAGGCAACCAGTCTAGGAGAAGGAGAATTCTGAATACAAACCACCTGTACCCCGTTTAAAAATTGACATTGTGTCACATCCTGTGTATGGGTGAGGGAAATAAAACTCTCCTGGCTGATAAAGGTGAAGGGATTACTTAAGTACACACATCTCCGTCATCCATTGTTGTCCAGCCAAT
>CM042138.1:80222103-80229603 GCA_023376005.1 Doryteuthis pealeii | reverse complement strand
TGGACTCGTCGCCCCAAGTTCAAATCCTAGAGTTGGTAATTTCATTTCACTTAGCGCTAATACCCTTGAGAAAGGTATGGATCCTACTCTTCCTCCAGCTATGGGTAAATAGTAGGACAGACTAGACTCTTTAATCTTGGTTAGGCAACCGGTCTAGAATAAAGAAAACTCTGAATTCAAACCTGTTGAACTCCACTTAAGAAATTGACCTTGTGTCACATCTTGCTTGTGCGGAGGGTTTGGTAAATATATATATGTATCTTTGAAAATTCTAATTCTTTTTTAGTAGATCATAACCTACATTAAAAAATGTGTTGGATCCTCTGCAATGTAAATAACCATTTTTTATATTTCTTACTTTTTATATTCCCTACTTTCTATGTACTACTTTTTTATAATACTTATAATTGTTGTCTAATTTTGTCTGATGATTGTAAAATCATAAAACAATTAATTGCACATATATGGTTTTCATTTTTTATATTATACTGTCATCTCTCATCTTTCTCACTCTCCATATATTATATATATATAATATATATTATATATATAATATATAGTATATTAAGAAAATTGAAAAAAACCCACAGTTTAAATAAGTGAGTGGTAAGTTTATTGGCCGACGCTGCAGTGTTTCGATCTATTAATTAGATCATCTTCAGGGCATTTGTTGGTAATGGAAGGTGATAAAAAATTTTTATCACAGAATAACGACAAAAACAAGTGATAGTCCTTGTTATCAGTCTGTTCACACTCACACACTCTCATCCTCACCGTAAAAGAGAATATTTGACGTCATATGTCAAACCGTCCACTTTTTTCAGCGTCCTTTCTTCAGATTTCAAATTTTGAACAGACTGATAAACAAGGACTATCACTTGCTTTTGTCGTTATTCTGTGATAACATTTTTATTACCTTCCATATACCAACAAATGCTCTGAAGATGATCTAATTAATAGATCGAACAACTGCAGCGTCGCCAATAAACATACCACTCAAACTTATTTTAAACCTGTGTTTTTTCAATTTTCTTAATATACTACATACCGTCGGATTCACTTCACTCTTCACACACACGACACACACACACACACCACACACACACACACATATTTATATATAATATATATATATATATATATATATATATATATATATATATACTCCCGTCATCCGGTAAGCTCTTTACGAGCGACTTTAATAAACTTTCAGCGCAATGATCATCTGTTTACAGATTGATTTCTCTGGTGATCGTAAATATATACACAAATGTATGTATTTAAAACAGTTTAAAACACTGCCCATAAACGGCAGCTGGCAATGATCTTGAGGTTAACGGATCGGACAGGCGTAAAGTCAGTCGGGGTTCGCTTCTGGTCGGAGTTAGTTGTGTCTAGCCACACACTGATGAGACGTGAAACGTCGAAACACGTGTCTGTGAATGACTTATTAATATATATATATATATATATATATATATTATATGGGAGAGAGAGAGAGAGAGAGAGAAGAGAGAGAGAGAGAGAGAGAGAGAGAAATTTATCATTATTGATGGGGATGAGATAGCTTGTAGAAGTGTTGCTTATTAAACTTGGGATTTGGTGTTTGTGGTGTTTGTGTAGAGGGTTATTTGTGTTTGATGAGGAGCCAAAATATAGATCCATTTATCACATCTCTATGGGTTAAATACATAAAAAAGTTGAATACACAACAGAACGAATAAAATAAAAATGTCTTTGAAATAAAATAACCCAAATGCCATAAAACCAACCAGCCAGCCAACTAACCAATAATATGACAAGCATCTGGTGAACCAATACAAAGATTGACGTCAGAACTCGACACTGTCGCTGTTTAATACCGCCGGGTTTCATCTTTTTCTTATCACTTATCACATTCCCAGATTGATGTTACAACATAATGAAACTATTAGAAAACCTGGAATTTTAGCAATTTTCACAGTTTGGTAAACAAGGCGACATTTGTTGACCAACCAACCGCAATTTTTTAACATATCAATTTCACGCTAATAATTAAACTACATCTTTCTCGGTTTGGTTTCATTTTTTGTTTAACTGCATATCAACTGCTTATGGGTTATTTAAAACTGAAATTTGATTCATCTCATTGGTTGTTTTAGATTGGATCATTTATTTTAACGGCTTTTCAAGTCCTTATGGGTTATTTAATGCCAACATTTAATTTATTGGTTTGATTTGGTTTGGTTTATTTGTTTAACGGCATATCAACTCCTTGTGGGTTATTAATTGTTCAAATTTGATTCATTGGTTTATTTTAAGTTGATTTATTTATTTAACTCCTTAAGGGTTATTTAATGCCAAATTTGGTTCATTTGTTTTGTTCTGGTTTATTTGTTTAACGGCTTATAAACTCCTCATGGGTTATTTAATGCTAAAATGTTATTCATTGTTTTGTTTTTTTAACCGCAGACCAACTTCTTACGGGTTATTTAATGCTATAATTTGATATATTGGTCTATTTGATTAATGGCATATCAACTCTTTATAGGTTATTTAATGCTGAAATTTGATTCATTTCTAAATGTTTAATTACAATCATAACTATATTTTCAATGTTCCACAGTATTATTTTAATTGTGCTTTTTTATTTGCCTATAATCATTTATTCATACACAATTATATATCAAGTATTTTTATCTAATACAAATAACATCGGTAAAGTTTTTAAGTGCCATCCTTGGCCAGTTGAAAAGGGCTTAAAGACAGTCCTGTGTTATGGAATTCTTTGGTAAGCGGATAAGTCCTATCCTGCGTATTGGTAAAGGTCCAGTGATTTAATCCTATGTAAGTCGTCAAAGAATGTCACAGTAATTATTACCACTAAGGTCGGTTTAAGTATTGTATCAACCTCAGAGTAATGCCAGTGATTGGCCAAGAGTTAGATTACATAATTCTGGCCTAGTCTATAAGTAGGAGCGGGCATTCATCACACACCTTATATCCAAAATTTCTAAACGACATCCTTACTAATAACTGAGAAATATCTTGAATTTTAGATTCATTTCTTGGATGAAGCTATGTTAATTATTATGAATAATTTTGACTTTTATTATCTTTCATCTTCCTAATTCTAGTTATGATCGCATTTATGGAGGGTCCCAACACTTTTTATCATATATGTGCTAGAAAGCAGTGACTGAGGGTCTTAATATCCTGGCTATGATGTTAAACTATTTGATGGTGAAGTTCCAATTCTGTAGCTCTGGGGAATGTGCAGTACTCCTTCATCAACATTTCTCCCAGGTCCACTCTGACGCAGAGTGGTAGTACATGTTAGAGTTTCATCTATTGGCTAAAGAACAAAATGAGTTTGCAAAAAATTAACGTTGCTAGAGTTACTATTATCTGCGTTATTCGGACTATTATCCTCATCTTCATTGTTATCTGTACAACGTTTCGGCCGATATGCCCTCCGGCCTTCTTCAGGTATTTCTTGTCGGACTCGGGAACCTTCCTAGACTCGGGGACCTTCTTTTCGGACCCAGGGACCTTCTTTTCGGACTCGGGAACCTTCTTTATCGACCGAAACGTTGTACAGATAACAATGAAGATGAGGACAATAGTCCGAATACCGCTAATAATAGTAATCATCAAGCCTCATCTCAAACATTCAGAGTTGTTAGAGTTGTTTAAAAAATTGAATTAAAAAAAAATTGATTACCCACGAAGAACGAACAAAACAAACGCCTTTGGCATAAAATGACCCAAAGGGTTGGAATGCCGTAAAACCCAAACAATCAGCCAACCTGCCTAATTCTAATTGCTTTTATTTTCACCAATCACTTGGGTTGTCCCTTCGTCAACAGTAAGGTCTATCTAATTTGTTTAACGGCATATCAACTCTTTATGGGTTATCTAATGCCAAGATTTGACTTGTATTATCTTCCATCTTCCTAATTCTAGTTATGATTGTCCCAAACCGATTGCCATTATGGAGGACCCCAACCCCTTTTATCATGTATGTGCTAGAAGGCGGTGACTGAGGGTCTTAATATCCTGGGTATGACGTTAAAATCTATCTGATGATAAAGTTCCTGAATGTTTGATTGTAATCACAACTACTAGCAGGACCCGTGAAAATACCACGGAATGATAATTTAACTATTGCAACGTTTGATAAGAGCTATTGTAAAATAGTTCAATATCTAAAAAGTACAATAATCTTGGTTTTACAGGAGTGGAATACTTTATATCATTGATAAAGTGCAATATAAGTGTTTCAAAGAATATCACAAAGATTCTGTTATTAAATACGAAGCAAACGCTAGAATCTTATTTCTTATTTTTTCTAAACTTTGTTAAAATATGTAGATATAATTTGAACAGGTGACACACAGAGGAACGAATTAATGTACAAGCGTATTAATACATAGACTATAGTGCCTCTCTCTTTCTCCTTTGCTCTCGCTTTCTCCTTCTCTCTCTCTCTCTCTCTCTCTCTCTCTCTCTCTCTCTCTTTCTTTCTTTATTTCTTTTTTCCTCCCTTTCTTTCTTCTTTCCATTCTACTCCATTGAAACAGAAGATACTCGCCTGATTAATGTTATTGTTCGCACGTTCGTACTCTCTTTCCCCCTCTCTCTATTTTCCCAATCTCTCTTCTTTCTTTCTTTCTTTCTTTCTGATGCGTACCATGTTTCCTTTTTAAGTTAATTTCTTCACAACCAAAACGGAATGGTCCATTATTTATATGATTTGATGACATGGCGTAAGACACAGAGGCACAGAGGCATTCAAATATAGATATTTTCAATGTTTTATTACATTTTTCTTTAATTTCACTTTTTAGAAATTTATTTACAATCATTTGTTTACAAGTAGTTATATGACGTCAATTATTTTGATCTAAAAAAAATAATAACACATTTTTTAAAAACTCTTTTATTTCTGCTAGCAAAAAAACAAAAAACAAAAAACAAAAACTTCAGGCAGTGTAAAAATTAATATTTGAAAAAATTGCCTGAGGAGGGTGGAGTTAAAAAATTCCATGTTAGAGGTTTATATCGTAAGTAAGTAAAATCATCAAATTTATTAAAGGAGTAAAAAAAAAAAAATAAAAAAAATTATAATTTGAAATGAAAACTTAGTTCTGTCCCCTCAAATAAAATGTTGCGTGCATCGATCAAGTAAATTATTATTTTGAATATTTTACACGTGATTTTATACAAAATCGTAGGTATTTATTTATTTGTTAACTTTTTAATTAACCTTTCATAATGAAAAAATGCGAGAGTAAAATTGATTTTTTAAAACTGATTTAAGAACAGGGTTGTTCTTTATTCTATGTATTGACGATTTTCAGTATTGCGACGTAAGCAGTGACATAGTTTCGTTTACAGAGAAATGGGGACCGAATTTCTTTTATTGATAGATTATCCCATAGATGGGACCCTAACAGGTACTACCATTCCGGGACAGAAATGAACCTGGATGTAATGGCGATAAAGGTGTAATCCACACTCCCCAGAGCTCCAGAATTTGAATCTCACAACTACATGCAGTTTAACGTCATGCCCAGGAAACTAAGACCCTCAGTCACCGCCTTCTAGTACATATATGATAAAAAGGGTTGGGGGCTTGTGATTGAGACAAGTAAGTGCTAGAGCTAAGTAAGGGCAAACATGGAGTGTTGCATGTCATGGACTGCTCAGATACCAGGATTCCCCCCTTAAGCATCACGGGTCACCAATCACGGTCAACTCAACAGGTGGACCATTTGGGGGAATTTCACCCCTCTGCGGAGGCGCAGTCGGTGTTTTCTACAGCCACAGCCGGCAGGGCGGCCGTACCCTTTGTTTAATCCACGGAAGTAAAATGCTGTCTATGTCTTGGAATATCTGGACCATATGACCTTTAGGCACCCCTTTTGCGATTTCGATTCGTGGGGACATTTTTTCCATTTACACCGTCAAAATCCGGTTAATTGTTAACATACGATTTTTAGAGTTTTTAGAAATTATAAAACTAACCCCTAACGCTAACCCTAACCCCTAACCCTACCCCCTAACAAACAACCGGATTTTGACGGTGTAAATGAGAAAAGTGCCCCCACCAATCGAGATCGCAAAAGGGGTGCCTAAAGGTCATATGGTCCGAATATCTCATACCAGTTTGCTTTAATATTTATTTTGCCCTCGTTATAACATTTATTTTTCTCCCTGGTCTCAGGGATCGAACTCACGGCTTCCAGATTGACTCCCAGCAGAAGCTCTTAAAATTGTAGAAGTACAGTAGGACCTTAACTTGCGAGTACCCCAACTTACCCGTTTTCCGAGTTACAAGCTGTCACTTTGTGTTGATTTATGTTGCGAGCTAAAATTTGAGGTATGAATAGGCTTCGAGATACGCTTATGTAAATAAGTTCTCTAAAAACATTTAAGTTTTCAAATTTATTACACAAAAAAAATATTATTTATAAAAAATAAACATTAAAACAGCACACAATTCATTGCATTCTATTTTATTATGTTATTATTTTTCTTATTTAAAACAAACATAACATTGGAGGCTGGAACGAATTAATGGCATTTCAGTCTATTTCAATGAGGAAAATGATTTGATATACGAGGAAATTAAGTTACGAGCTGAATGAATTAAACTCGTATGTCAAGGTACCACTGTATTTCAAGTGTATTTAATGCCTTTTTATTTACTTAATCTCGATTCTTTGTTTTATTCTAAAAACATGGATACGCACTGCCCCCCTCTTGCTGGTCAGGCTATATACATACGGATGCAACACTTGTACATTTGTCTGCAGTAGAAGTTATTTTTTGTTGCATTTTGCTTCTCATGTGTCCATTAGAATTAAACAATTTGGATTATTTGGATTATTCGGACTATTGTCATCATCTTTATTGTTATATACACAACATTTCGACCGACCTCACCTTAAGCCTTCCTCAGGTGTTTCTTGAAGAAGACCGGGGAGCACATCGGCCGAAACGTTGTGCAGATAACAATGAAGATGAGAACAATAGTCCGAATAATCCAAATAATACAAATTATCTAAGAAATTCAGAGAAATAGAATTAAACAAACCGGTTGGCTGGTTGGCTGGCTGGTTGGTTGGTTGGTTGGTTGGTTGTGTTTTACGGCTTCTCAACCCTTGCCGAAGGGACAATCATATAGGTGCTAGGTCTTGATCGATTGATCGAAAAGAGCCTCTCCAACTGTCCATCTAGCCTAACTAAGGGTCAAAGTTGAGTGTTGATTGTCATGGATTGCTCAATCACAAGGATTCCGTCTTTAAGTATCGCATGTCGCCGCACCCGGCTAACAGGTGGCTCTATTAGGGGAGGTATATTATCCCTCTGCAGAGGCGCAGTCGGTGTATTCTACAACCCTACCGACAGGGCGGGAAACAAGCCGAGACAAAGCACTTGTCTTTCAAATACTGGTCGTGACACGTCGTAAATCGATATTTTCCCCTTTCTCTCTTGTTTCAATATATATATTTT
>CM042138.1:80214603-80217103 GCA_023376005.1 Doryteuthis pealeii | reverse complement strand
GTAACCCACACCCCCATACACACCAACAAGGCAGGGAACAATTGAAGGCATTGTCTGTTGAAAACTTCTTACTCTGTTTTCGGGAGTGGGAACAATATTTTCGTTGGGCCGGTTTAACTCAGTCGGTAGAGCGTTCGGCTAAGAATCATAAGGTTCTTGGTTCGGTACCGGCCCTCGCCAACTCGTATGAGTAGCACAGGGATATGTGCGGTAAAGTGAGGAGCTGATGGTAGGTGTGGCGCTCCACCTCAGATACTAAAATAATCTCCTTGGTCTATCACTAGTGAAAAGGGGATAGACCCCCTCGCTGTCAGGCCGCCCCGACGACTTTATTTTTTATGGCTTCCCAAAGGAATAATTTTTAAAGAGATACAGTTGATTAGATGAATTTCTTTATTTAATGGCATATCACCCTTTTCAGGTTATTTAATGCCAAAGCCATCCTGGTAGAAGAACAGTAGTGGTACTGTTTAACCCATAGCTGGGAGGATTAGGGTGTTCGTACCTTTCCCAAGTGTATTAGTCCGAAAGTAAACGCAATAACGCGACTGGTGTTCGAACTCGCTTACTACGATATCGCCGTTCAGCACGTTAGCCACTACGCCATGGAGAGTACCGGTGTAACCAAGTCGAAATTTTTCTTTTTACCCAATCAACCTGATTACTTAATAGACTTCTGCCCTGTCGGCTGGAGCAGAAGAATGCCCCGACTGCACCTCTGCAGCAGGGTAAAATCTCCCCTCTCCTCCAATGGGGGCCAGCTGCTGGTCATGGGTAGCGACAGGTGACGTTTAAGAAGACTAAACCTAATATTAATCAGGAAAATGAGAGAACTTGTCCTCTGGTGGACCACACAGGGAAAATGAAAGAAAAAAAAAAAAACAAAACAAGGAACAAATATTTGGACATTGCTATAGAGCTGACACCCACCAAAACAAAACAAACTATGGAACATGAAGGTGAAGGTAATATCAATTGTAGTTTGAGCACTTGGGGTGGTCCCTAAGGGTTTAGAAAAGTGACTGGATGTTGGAAATCAGAGGAAGAATCCAAACCATACAAACAACAACATTGTTAAGATTGGCTAGAATATTCAGAAGAGTCTTAGAGACCTGAAAAGACTTGTTGTCATTCAGATTCCAGTGAAAGACGCTCGTGTGAAAAACACGCAAGGAGTGAAATAATAATAATAATAATAATAATAATAATAATAATAATAATAATAATAATAATAAATATCAAAGCAAACTTTGATAAGACACAACGGAACAGTAAATGTAGACTGAGTACTCACAGAGATGAGACCATACTCCATGTATTAAGCGAATGTAGCAAACTAGCTCATGAAATAAAAACGGATCACCTTATTCCAGCAAGAAGACCAGACCTAGTGTTGATTAACAAACAAGAAAGAACTTGTCAACTGGTGGATTTTGCAGTTCCAGCAGATCACAGGGTGAAGCTAAAGGAAAATGAAAAAATGGAAAAATACCTGGACCTTGCCAGAGAACTGAAAAAGTTATGGAATATGAAAGTGAAAGTGATGCCAATTGTAGTTGGTGCACTTGGAACGGTCCCAAAAGGATGGGAAAAGGGTTTGGAAAGTCTGGAAATCAGAGGAAGGATTGATACCATCCAGAACACTGCACTGTTGCAATCTGCCAGAATACTCAGAAGAGTCATGGAGACCTGAGGAGACTTGCTGTCACTCAGACTCCAGTGAAAGACCATCAGCTAACGCTGATGGGAAAACTCAAAAGAGGTACATAATAATAATAACAACAACCTAGCAAGAGAGCTGAAAAACTGTGGAACATGAAGGTAAAGGTCGTTCAACTTGATAATTGGGGGTCCTTGCAACGGTTCCCTGGGATTTGGAAAAGAGTCTGGAAGAATTGGAAATCCGAAAAAGAATCGAGGCCATCCAAACAACAGCACTGTTAAGATCAGCTAGAATACCGAGAAAAGTCCTGGAAACCTGAGAAGGCTTGATGTCACTTAGCCTCCTGTGAACAACCGGTTTAGGCGGATGTGAAAAACAACAATAATAATAATAATAATAATAATAATAATAATTTCCCTTTAAACATCATCATCACCACCATCATAAGCAAGAGAAAGACAATGATGCTCTCATTGAGAGATATGTATCTTTTTGACGTCATCGATGGCGTCAAATATTCGAAGTGTTGCCGCGTTCCTCAGTGAAGTACGCGGTCATCCACTCCCAAGAACTCGAATTCTGTGTAAAATTATTGTTTGCTTAGATAAGGGGCAGGAATAGGAGGTGAGAGGGAGTCACATGTTTAAAAAAAAGAAAAAGAAAAAAATAAAGAAAGAAAAATAAAGAAAAATAAATAAACAAAGGGAGGGAATAACTTTTTTTTAACAAGACGAAACATTTAAATAATGTCAAATAAGGTTGACGTTTTTGGTTGATGGGAGTAATGGCGATGACGGGGTACTCCCCTCTCCCCAGGGCTCCAAAATTGGAACTTCA
>CM042138.1:80159603-80209603 GCA_023376005.1 Doryteuthis pealeii | reverse complement strand
ACAGTTCTAAGTGACAGTTATCTCTAGACTGCAGGTTCAATCCTGGTCAGGGGCAGCAGTGACATAGAACAATAAGTAACACAGCTTAACACCTGTACCCCAGCTATGGTTAGCGGAATGTGAACAGGATACCCCTGTAAACTGAATAATGGGTTAGGTTCAAAGTTCCGTGATGGCTCCCGATTACGACAAGAAGCTTCCCGAGTTCGAGAGTCCGACAAGAAATACATAAAGAAGGCCGGAGGGCACATCCACCGAAACGTTGTACAAATAACAATAAAGATGAGGACAATAGTCCGAATAATAAAAATAATACTAATTATCAAGCATCATCTAAAAAAATCAGAGAAATAAATACAACCAAAATGCAGCCTTTTTGTATTATACTTGGTTGTCTTCTCAACTTTCTATCAATGAAGCTATATAATATATAGATTTGGTAATTTCTCCACCCCCCTCTTTCTCTGTGATCCCAACGTATCGAGACTAGATCTTTACAATTTTTACAATTTTATTATTGAAATGAAGACATGTACACAGTTGAGCAATTCATATACTAAAGTGATGATTTTTCATTCTTTCTTTCTTTCTTCTGATTTGAAAACACTTCAGTCGACTGATACATCTGCGTTCTGGATTTGTCAAAGCGGCTGTTGCCACACGCTCTACTCTGAACACTATAAGATATATATGTAAATAAACTTGTGATTTATGATTGGAACTGAGCCGTTTAAGAAAAAGTGTTAAAAAGGAACAAAGAAACAAATAGATGAATATATATATAATATATAGATTTAGTTATATCTCCCCCCCTCTCTCTATGTGTGATCCAAAAGTATCAAGACTAGATCTCTACGTTATTTCTACTTTAATATTTAAATGAATACGTGTACACATTTGAGTAATTTATATACTAAAGTGATGATTTTTCTTTCTTTCTTTCTTTCTTTCTTTCTTTCTTTCTTCTGGTTAAGTGATTTGAAAATACTTCAGTCGACCGATGCACCCGCGTTCTTGATTTTTCAAAGCGGCTCTTGCCCAAATGCAATAAGATCCATGAGTAAGTAAACCTGTGATTTATTATAGGAACCGTGCCGTTTAACAGTAAGTGTGAAAAACAAACAAACAAACAAATAAATAAATAAAAGTAGAGAATAAATTTTGAAAAAAAAAATGCATTAAATAGTTATGTCCCCCCCCCCCCATAACACTAACTCCTTTCATCTATGGTCATTGTCGACCATATATTCGTACTGAGTCATTTTGTGTCGCGTCGACGGTAGACAGAGTCCAAATTCGGTATAATTTTGGCAATTGTTATTGAAGGTGATTACCATAACAATTCGTCGTTCTTTAATGCATTTAAATGCGCGTTTCTTTAGTCTCATGAGGATGACGACCTTTTCGGAGGAGAGTTATTGCTTTTTCCCTGACGAATGGAATGTCGTAACAAGAGGGAAACAATTTGGCACCTTCAATTGTTGCGGTTGTTTGTTGTTTTCATTCCTTACAGACTTTGCCGCTCCTTCAAACATTTTAATAAGCGATTCTTTCTTTACTTTTTTAGGTCATATTTCATACACTGAATTCTTTCTTTTTCTTTTGACCCAGCAACAAATTAAGCATACAAATTAATGAACTTTGGTGAACTTTCCCAGGTCAAGGAATCGCTCGGAGTGGTAGTACCTGTTAGGGTCCCATCTATGGGTTAAATAGAAAAACTAGTTAAAAGAAATTGAGTACCTATCAAGAATGAGGAAAAACTAAAAACATCTTCGGATAAGATGACCCAATGTGTTTGACATGCCCTAAAACCAACCAACCAACCAACCAACCAATGAATCACCCGGATTGAATTCGCAGTATTGTCATTGTTACTGGTTATTGGAGACGTGACCGGTATTTGGTGCAAGGGAAGGTTTTTAGTCACCTCTCGCCAGTCTGTAATGGTCATCATCGTAGGGAATGGACAGGGAAACACAACCTCAAATCCTGGACGAGACTGTTTGAATTGCACATAGCATCAACTCCCTTGGGAAACTTGGTTGTTTGTTTGTTTTGTTTTACGGCATATCAATCCGATTTTGGGTCATTCAGCATCTGCCTAGGAACCTCAAGGTTCCGGGTTCGATACCGGTCCTCGCCAACTCAGGGTATGAGTAGCACAGAGATATGTGCGGTAAACTGAGGAGCTGATGGTAGGTGTAGTGTTCCGCGTCAGACTCTAAAAACAATCTTGGTCTAGCGCTAGTGAAAAGGGGATAGACTCCCCCACTGTCTGGCTGATACCGACTTTAGGCCACCCTGACGATTTTACTTTTACTTTTAATCGAAAAGTCATTTTGATAAATAAAAGACTCGGGTTGCTCACAGTATCTGCTGTTGCTTAAGTGGTCACCCGATTAAGTATTGAATTCTTGGGAATGTTAAGTATTTATCCAACCCGTTCACTTCGAGTAGGATATGACTGAAGTTCGCAAATATGGGGCTTTCATCGAGGGTCGAACACGTTATTCAGTAGCTGGTATTTACCCAACCCGTTTGCCACGAGTTGGATGTGACACAGGGGCGCAATTATGGGCCATCTAGTCAGGATCGAACTCGCTATTCAGTAGTAATAGATATGCGAGACTAGCTTGCTTACCATTATACTACGAGTATAAATCCAACTATTCTCTCTATCCCCCACACCAGCTATAGGTAAATGGTAGAACCGAGTTATTCAATTCGACGCATTTCGATTCCGTTAAAAGTAGTAATGTGCAGGAATTACATTTCTTACTTGGCGCAAGGGGACACGAAATGTGTAGTGATGTGTAGGAATTACATTTCTATTTGGCGCTAGGGGACACGAAAGGTAATTGCCTTCCGTGTCAGCCAGTACGCTCTAGGTGGCGTTGCGAGAAGCATTATAAAACCTGAAGCGGTAAAGTTAAAAATCTCTTTTAACATCCAGCCTCAATAGAGGTAACACGCACCAGTTGCGTCTCATGTCTACGGACGGCGGACATTTGTGCATGCTTGTGTCGCAAGGCACACGAGAACATACTCAACATGTAAATCTTTATACTTACTTCTTTTACCGGCAGACTCTACATTTTCTCTACAAAAAGACTGTTATCCGATTATTATCATTTAACTCTGACAACTATGTGTAAGATCATGTCATGTTGGTATTCTCTTCTGTTAAGTTCGCCCTGTCGTCTTGTTGTATATTGTACAAACGGAAATAGGAATTTCCGGTTAAATTAAACAAAGAAAAGACGAAAAAATGACAAAGGATTTTTTCCCGGTAAAAGCGAACAAAGAAGTTAAAAAAAGGAAGCGAGGCTTTCCGGTCAAAGAAGCAGGGAGAAGATAAAGAAATATATAACAAATGCCCGTTATCAGATCAAAAGATAAAGATGCGTAGGAGTACCTATAAATATAAAAGGTCTGAGGGTTCGAGCCGACAGGCCAGTCGTCAGTCAGACAGCGGACGACGAACAGAGCACAAGGAGCGACTGTCGACACGGTCCATCGCTGCCAGCGGACAGTGAGGTTCGTCCACCCCTTGCACCTCACCAACACTAGTCATCCCAAGAGTAGTAGTGATTGTCAACGCTCGCCACCCACCACGTACAGCCGAGAAGAAATAAAGTCAAAACTCCTACTATACCCATGTGTTGTGGTTTCTTAAGTCTGGCTACGACATACCCGCAACGACTACTAACGTATTGGAATTTAGTGCCGGTAAAGAAGGCGCTACGCAACAGTCTGAGACATTAGAATGCGACGAGTGCACCTCTGCAGAGGGGTAAAGCTCCCCCAAGTGGACCACCAGTTGGCCGTGGGTGGCGACCCGTGTGCTTTAATGATATAACCCATGTGGTTGAGCAGTCCATGACTTGTAATACTCCACTTTGGTCCTTTCTTGGGCTTGACGGGCGGTTGAACAGGGCCCACCCGATCAAACGGCTGGCCACGTGAAGCCCTAGCACCTATATGGATGCTAGAAGGCGATGGCTGAGGATATACATGTCCTGGGGATGACGTTAAACTCTATCTGATGGTGAGGTTTCAGTTTTGGAGGTTTGGTGGTGTGGAGCACCCCTTTCTCACCATTGCTCCCTGGTCCACTCTAACCCGGATTAGTAGTATCTGTTAGGGTCCCATCTATGGGTTAAATAGAAAAATGTGTTTATAAAAAAATTAAGTATCCATTAAGAATTACTTTATTTCAAAACTTTATTGGCATTAAATGAACCACTGAGGTTGATATGCCGTAAAACAAACCAAACCATGTCAAACCCTAGTTTGTTCAGGTAATATGATATCCTTTTACAAGGCCAGAAGTATAGGGCACCCTATGAGATTAGAATGCATTAACAACGGTCTGATAATCTAGCTTGCTAACTATTACACCAGGTGATGTGCCCAGCTTTATATATTATAATGCCCTATCTATAAGTTACTAGCAGAACTACCCGGCCTTGCCCGGGATTTTAAAGTTAAAATCAATCTGTTATGTATATTTATATATAGATTAATAAAAATCCCTTTTCTAGTTATATATTTGTTTTATTATATTTTATTCTTTATATATTCTTGTTTTTTTTTCAGTTGTTTATTATTAATTACATATTTATCCAACGTCACAATTTCTATTTGAAAATGTCAACATGGAAGACATTCTGTCTTTTTTGAGGGAAATAAAATTATACCATACAATACAGACATGAACTTAATCAATACCATACATTATGATCCCCAATTGTGGTAACACATTGTTAAAACCAATAACTAAAAAGTATAAATATAAATACACAACATGTATTACTTCCTAACTGTTAGGCATGACATAACCCCAGACGGGTTGATATTCCATTAAAATCAATAAACCAACCAAACCAGGGTTATTTCCTACTTGAGTAAGATGATATTACAGGGTGACCCAGAAAAACAGAACACAAATTTATTTATTTTCCCATTAAACTAACCCTAAACCCTAACCCTAACCCTAAACCCTAACCTCAAACCTAAACATTAACCCAAACCTCCTACTTGAGTAACATGATATTACAGGGTGACCTAGAAAAAACAGAACCCGCACATTTTGTAATAAAACTGTTAATTCTAACTAGGGTGGGTAGAGTTAGGGTAAGGGTTTAAGGTTAGCGTTAGTGTTGGGTTTAGGGTTAGGGCTGGGGTTTAGGGTTAGTTTAATGGGAAAATAAATAGATAATTTGGGTTATGTCTTTTCTGCCCACCCCCTGTAATATCATGTTACTCAACTAGGAAATAACCCAAACTAGTTTCGGAATGTAAGATAGGGTCGGGTTAATGTTGAGATCCGTTAGGAAACAAGTCCCTCGATGGTCATGCCAAAATAACTCAGCTCTGTTGATATTCCAGTTTTTGGAGAATCTCCTTTGATTTATTTTTATGCAGTACATATTTTGAAAACAATTTCCTTAACAATAACTTGGACATAATTTGGACATGGTGACACGATTTCAAATTCTGGGCAAGGCTGTTTGCTTTTCACATAGCGCTAATATCCTTGGGGACCGTATGCATCCAACTACTCTCCTATCAGCTATGGGTCAATAGTAGTGAATAAACGTAAAGTCGTCGGGGTGGCCTAAAGTCGGTATCAGCCAATCAGCGAGGGAGTATATCCCTTTTTCACTAGCGCTAGACCAAGAAGATTGTTTTTGTGTCTGAGGTGGAGCGCCACAACTATCATAAGCTCCTTACTTTACCGCACAGATCCTTGTGCTACTCATACGCTGAGAATAGTAGGGAATATACCGGGTTATTTAACCTTGTTATGGCAACCAGTCTAGGAGAAGGGAAACTCTGAATCTAAACCTGTTAAATTCCGCTAAAAAGTTGACCTTGTGTCACTTCCTGCTCTCGCGGAAGGGTTGGTAAATACATACCGTATGTGTTGGCATGTATGGATCAATTGTTGGTCCACCACCCCTTTTACCCAGCCTCTTCTTTGTGAAACATTGTGACATGCTAGTGACAAGATATGTTGCGGTCTGGCGATTGGATAAGGGAGACGGAAAAGAGGATCCCATGATCCGAAGGAACTAATTAAGAATTAAATTAATTTATGATTCAGCGTTTGCAATAAAAGATAAAAAAAAATATGATAATTATTTGGGATCCTTTCATTCGATTTGTTTTTATTCTCTCATTCCCATGATCCAAAGAGTTCTCTATTTGATTGGCCAAAATCCATGACTCATCCTGTCAACTCCGGCCACCGGCCAATGAAAAACCTGGCTGAAGACTTTAAAAATTACCAACACGGTCAGATTAGAATTGTTGATGTTTAGAAGCAGGTGGATGGGAGAGCGGATGTGCAGCATCCTGGCGAGTGACCCGGATATGAATATATCTTAAATTAAAAGCAGAGCGCACGCTACTTCCTCTGATGACTCATAGTCAGTCAAACATGTTCCAAGAAAGTATGAGTAAGATATAAAAATATCAGTACACACACATACACACACATGCAATATATATATATATATATATATATATATATATATATATATATGTGTGTGTGTGTGTCTGTGTCTGTGTCTGTGTCTGTGTGTATACAATAATTTCAAATATATATTTACCAACCCCTCCGCACGAGCAGTATGTGACACAAGGTCAATTTATTAAGCGGAGTTCAACAGGTTTGAATTCAGAGTTTTCCTTCTCCTAGACCTGTTGCCTAACCAAGGTTAAAGAGCCCAGTTTGCCCTACTATTTATCCATAGCTGGAAGGAGAGTAGGAATCATACCTTTCTCATGGGTATTAGCGCTAAGTGAAATGCAATTACCGCATCCAGGATTTGAACTCGGGACGACGAGTCCATTTCCGATGATTTTAACCATTACACCACGCGCTTCCATAATAATCTCAAATATAAGGTCTCCAAAGCGGTGTGAACGCAGGGAAACTGTTCGTGCAGCTATTGTGTTTGTTGTGCATATTCCTTCCCCTGCCCTTGTAAGTGCTTCGTTGCCATGCTTGGTCTTGGCTTGGCATTTATTTCTGATGGAGCTCCCGATCAATGCTACCGTCAAGTGTAAAGTTCGTGCAAAAGTTTTAGGACGTAAAAGTCATTAAACCAATTGAAATTAATCGCCAATTAATGGAAGAGTCAGGCAAGTCGTGCATAAATGTCAAAAATATCCGCAAGTCATATAAGGAGTTTGCAACTACGAGCTTCAACGGTTCCTTAACGACATAGCGGCGAGCTGGTATGGTATGGAGCATAAAAAAACTGTCACAGTACCTAAAAAAATCCATCGACGAAATGGCGATTATGTAGAAAAATAGATACTTGCTGAAAGCATCATCGACAATGAACTATAAACATTTCTGTGATTTCTAAATATTTTGCAAACCTTACCTTTGGAATTACCCTCGTATATATATATATATATATATATATATATATATATATATATATTAGTGGGGTCGTTAACCACGGTTTAACTTATCCACTGTCTGTTTAATCACTAAATCATGTAAACATCATCGACTATGAACATTTCTGTGATTTCTAAATATTTTTGCAAACCTCACCTTTAAACTTACCCTCGTATATATATATATACATATATATATATATATATATATATATATATATATATATATATCATCATCATGTCGCGCTATTAGCACGGATATCCATGACAATCTCTCGCCAACCTTTCCTATCATTCATTTTCCCAGGGAGGTCCTCTGCGCAGCAACCTGCATCTTTGCTTAGTTGGTCAATGTAGGTCCTTGCTGGGCGGCCCACACTAGCATGTCCGTGTGTTGGCTTCCACAGGAGAACGTCACTTATGAGCTCATCCTTGCTTCTCCAGCAGTGCCCGGCATGTCTTGTCCGTCTCACTCGAATGGTTTGTGAGATGGGGGGCAGGTGGCCATATAGCTGTTTCGTCTTGGGGTGCTGCTTCCACGATTTATTCAGGACTGCACGCAGCATTCTTGTGCAGCTCCCGTCCAGCTTATTCTCAAGGCGCCTCGTTAGGGTCCATGTGGTGCATCCGTACAGCAACACTGATACAACCACCGCCTGGAATAATTGTCGCTTTAGCTTGTCAGTGAGATGATGATGATGACATATATATATATATATATATATATATATATATATTAGTGGGATCGGCAACCACGGTTTAACTTATCCACTGTCTGTCTAATCACTAGACCTTTCATGTGAAAAGCTTCCATTAAACTAAAAAAAAATTTTAAAAAAATTAAAAAATAAGGGTAATAGGATCGGGACAATCATATAGGTGCTAGGGCTTGACGTGACCTGTCGATTGAAAAGAAGGACGCCTCTCCGACCGCACACCAGGCCCAATTAACAGCCAAAGTGGGATGTCATGGACTGCTCAGCCATCAGGATTCCATCCTTAAGCAGCATGGGTCGCTACCCACAACCATCAGTTGTTCCCATTGGGTGATTTTACCTCTCTGTAGAGGTGCAGTCGGTGTATTCTACCTCAGCCGACAGGGTGGTGTGGGGAAAGACATGAAACAGTTAATCACATGATAAACGAATACAGCAAAGTAGGATAAAGTGCAGGCATGAATGGGTCGGAAATGTGATCCATTGGCAATTGTGCAAGAGATTAAAGTTTGACCATGCTAATAAATAGACATAAAACAGTTAATCACATAATAAACGAATACAGCAAAGTAGGATAATGAGCAGGCATGAATGGGTTGGAAAGGTGATCCATTGGTAATTGTGCAAGTGACTAAAGTTTGACCATGCTAATAAATATTATAAGCACCAACTAGAATCTGTCCTATAACATGAGACGCATCAGATTCTCTGGGACTTTGAGATTCACAATGATCACATCTATTCCTGGATAGAAGACCAGACTTAGTTTTAATTAATAAGAAGAAAAGAATTTGTCATTTCATGGATTTTGCCGTTCCAGAAGATCAAAGAGTTAATATAAAAGAAAGCGAAAGACCCGGAAAAAATCTGGAACTTTCTAGTGAACAGAAAAAAATGAAGGCGGTGGTGATTGCGACGGTCCCAATTAGACTAGGAGAAGGATGTGACACAAGGTCAATTTTAAAGAGGAGTATGTATTTACCCAACCGTACCACCAGAGAGAGGATGTGACACGAGGTCAATTTTCAAGCGGGGTATGGATTTATCAAACCCCTCCACCACGATCCTGATGCATCACAAGGTTAATTTTAAGTGGAGTATATATTTACCCAACCCCTCCCCCACCAGATCAGAGTAATAACCAAGACCATCGAGACCGTAGAACAGCTAAGATAGGCAAGGATACTGAGAAGAGTCCTGGAGACCCCAGTCTGAGAATTCAGTGAAAACCAGTTCAAACTGTCGTGTAAAAAACTGCACAGAGTATTTTGAAAATATCAAAATAATCAGTTTAAATAAAAAAAAGATATTTTCAAAAATAATTAAAAAAAAACAGCATTAGATATTCAAAAGATGGCGATTTTTCAGTATATATTTACCAACTCTTTCACACAAGTAGGATGCGGCACAAGCTTTCAGTTCATAGTTTTCCTTCTCCTAGATTGGTTGCCTAATCAAGGTTAAAGTGCCCAGTCTTCCCAATTATTCATACATAGGTGGAGGGAGAATACTTTGATGGATATCTTTGCTAAGGGTATTAGCGCTATGTGAAATGCAAACAGCCTCGTCCAGGATTTGAACTCGGGTCGCCGTGTCCATTTCTTACAACGATAGCTGTTACACTGCAAAAACCTCATTTTTGACAACCCTAAGTAAGATGCGACGCAAGGTCAATTTCTTAAGCGTTTGAATTCAGAGTTTTCGTTCTCCTAAACTGGCTGGCAAACCAAGGTTAAAAGAACCCCATCTGCTCAACTATTTATCGATAGCTGGAGAGAATATTTGGATGCATACCCTTTCCAAGAATTTTAGCGCTATGTGAAATGCAAACAGCCTCGTCCACGATTTGAACTCGTCTCATCGAGTCAATTTTCTGCTACGATAACCATTACACTATGCGCGTTTTCTATTAAAAAAATTATCTGACATTGAATGTCCACTTTATCACCGTTAATGTGTCATAAGATACTTTTATTCATTGTTTCAGGTGTATTTAACCGTTAATACAGTTTTAACATCTCATGGGTTGACGTCACGAATTACCTTTTTTTTTAAAGTCCCACCCTAAAAAAAAAAGAAAAAAAAAGAAAAAAAAGAAAAAAAGGGGGGGATTTTTATTGCATCACTATTTGCTGATATATCCTTTTTCTTCAAATGTATTGACGTCAGATGCTGAAGAATATCTTTTACTTATTATTTTTTGAAACGGGGCGATTTTTTATTTATTTATTCATTTATTTATTCTTTTTTTTTTCTTGTCAAAGAACTTTTGCTTGTGATGTCATTAGGACGAATGCATGCTGGGAAATGTCACAAAATGGCGTGGAAAAAAAAAACCACCAAAAAAACAAAAAAAAAAACAAAAAAAACACCAAAAAAAAAACACCAAAAAAAAAAAACCAAAAAAAAAAAACACCAAAAAAAAAAACACCAAAAAAAGAAAACACAAAAAAAAAACACCAAAAAAAAAAAAAACACCAAAAAAAAACAAAAAAAAATTTTCTCTAAGAATTAAAACAAATATATTCCTTTAGCATAAAAAATTTCAAGAATTTAATCCATTTGCAAGATTATAATTCAGGGATTAATTCTGGTTATTATTTACTTGACATAGGATTGGAACGAAAGTCTTGTCCGATACAAAGTGACATTTATTTAACCAATAAAGACAACATGTAATTTGAGAAATACATAAATAAAACATCATTCGTCAGTATCTCTAAAATGTTTCAATATTTTGTTAAATAAAAAGTAAAGGTAAAGTCGTCGGGGTGGCTTAATGTCGGTATCAGCCAGATAGCGAGGGAGTCTGTACCTTTTTCACTAGCGCTAGACCAAGGAGATTATTTTAGCGTCTGAGGTGGAACGCAACACCTACCAGCAGCTCCTTACTTTACCGCATAGATCCCTGTGCTACACATACGAGTTGGCGAGGGGTGGTATTGAAATAGGAACCTTGTGGTTCCTAGCCGAATGCCCCTACTTTGTTTAAATGTTTAATTTATATATGAATATTATACTATTTTGTATCGGACAAGACTTTCGTTCCAATACTATATTTGCTGATGTATAGGGTGGCCCGAATATCTTGTCACCCCTACATATTGTCTTAACTTTTATTTTTTGTTATTTTTTAAAATCTTTTTTTTGTTCCATCTTTGGAATCTTTAAACACTTCTTTTGATTCATCAAATTAATCTCCGCTCTGTAAATTGGGTGGGGGGATAGAATACGTCAACTGCACCTCTGCAGGGGAGTATGACCCACACCCAATGGGACCACCTGTTGGCCGTGGGTGGCGTCCCGTAATGTCTGGGGTGGTGACCGGGGTACTAAGTGGTCCAGTGATATACAACACTCAAATTCGGCCCTTACTTAGTCTTGACGGTGGTCAGAGAGGCATCATCAAATCAATCGACTAGTCATATCAATCCCTAGAAATTATATGATTGTCCCGACTCTATTCTTCAAATTGCTCTTACGGCAAACACCCATCGATTTTTGTCATATAGGTACAAGAAGGCGGTGGCTGAGGGTCAAACACCAATGTTTATTAATACACATGAAGTTAATGAAAATTATGTCTACCAAGTTATTGATACACATAAAGTTAATGAAAATCATTTCTGTCATTTTATTAGTACACATGAAGTGAAGAACTATTTCTAATGTGGAAGTAAAGTTCGATTTTATTTTTTTTAGAAAAGGATTTTTTTATTTCTCAAAGAAACGACTTATCAAAAATTGGATTTAATTTTTTGGAAATGGTTTCGAATATTTTCGAAGTGGATCCTAGTATTTGGGGTAAAAAAATCTGTTTTGGGATTTATTTTTTAGAAATGCATCCCATTATTTTTGAAAAAAGACGACCAATGAAAGAATTGGATTTCATTTTTTAGAAATGGAATTTATAATATATATGTATAATTGAAGAAACTTTAGGGCCCTTTCGACCGGATCATTATTCATATATATATATATATATATATATATATATATATATATATATATATATATATAATTGAAGAAACTTTCGGGCCCTTTCGACCAGTTCATTGTTTAAAGAAAACTTACTGTAAAATTTAAAGTTGTATATATATTACTAAAAACGAGGTAAAACATTGGAAATCAATGGGGAGGAAAAATTACGAGTCCCCCGAATATGCTGAGTTGGTGTTTGAGTCTACGCTCTACACATGCTAGGGCGGTATGCAGTAAGTGCAACCGCTTCTAAGATGGACAGATGTCTCTCTCTCTCTCTCTCTCTCTCTCTCTCTCTCTCTATATATATATATATATATATATATATATATATATATATGGGTTTGAAATAATCCTTGTATATTATCTATAGGTGTGCATCAGCATGGGCATCCATTGTGAATATTCAGAAGATATAGATGATCCCAAATAGACTCATCCCTAATTTACCTGTCAATTGGATACTTTTACCTTTACATACACACACACACACACACACACACACACACACACACACACACACACACACACACACACACACACATCACACATATATAATATATATATATATATATATATATATATATATAGGACAAAATGTGACCTATTGGGTCACCCATTCAGCTCTGGGTAGATAATTGAGATAAGGGAAATGGGAGTTAGCAAAACAAATAAAAAATGTTTTTAAATAAATACGGCTGGACGAAAACTTAAAATCATTCTGTTAGCTTTCTAAGAAAGGAAATGTTTGACCTCATTTAAGCTACGGATTGCTAGTTGTGAAATTCAACATAGAATACATTTTAAATTCTCCCGTCTCTCTCTCTCACTCTCTCTCTCTCTCTCTCTCTCTCTCTCTCTCTCTCTCTCTCTCCACTCCAGAGAAACTAACATTATATAACGAGGAGGTTGTCAAGATATACATAGAGGGGAAGAAAGAGATAGATGCAGAGTAAAGTAAGAGATTGGTCGGTTTTTGGCTTAATTGCAAATTATGACTAATTAGAACCAATTAAAACAGAATATTTTTTTCAATCCTAAAAGTAAGGAATAATTTAGTATAATTTTCGTGTCATTAAACTAAACACTAAAAAAAGTCTTTCGGAAGCAAAAGTTGATTAACTCAGCTTTAGTATATAATAATATAGATATGGGATTGGGACATACCCATTAATATTCATAGGTAAGTCACTGTGATATTTTCTAATAAAACTTTTTATATTTCAAGCTAACAACTGAATGCAGTGTTTAGAATCAAAAAAGAAAGATCCAATCCCGTATTGGTGCTAATTAGTGTCACTTTTAACGTGGTTTCTAATTTTCATTCATACGTACCTCCTATATTCTATATTGAAACACATTAGTTAATAAAAAAAATATAAGTGCACAGTGACTTTGCAAATACCCTGTATTTTTTTTTGGGGGGGGTGGTGAATTCTTCTGGTGCAGACTGCAGTTTTATGGCTACATCTGTAACTCTAACCACACACCACAAGAATTCTTTTAAAACCCACAATTGGTGCAATCCACGTAAATAACAGGAATTAGCTCAAATACTGTTATATATATTTAACAACCCTCCGCACTGGTAGGATGTGACACAATGTCAATTTCTTTAGTGGAGTTTAACAGATCTGAATTCAAAGTTTTCCTTCTAGACTGGTTGCTTAACCAATGTTAAAGAGCCCAGCCTGCCTTACTATTTACTCATAACTGTGGGTGGGTGCGGAGAATAGCTAGATACGTACCTTTCCCAAGTGTATTAGCGCTATGTGACATGCAAACAGCCTAATCCAGGATCTGAACTCGGGTCGACAATAATAGTTAATTGCGAATATGGTTTATCTTATGTCGTATAAAAACATTGTTCTGTCTAACTTCTGTATTGCTGTCTTCCTTAATATCAGGAGATATTTTTTTAAAACACACATTGGATTTAAATATATTATCATATATCAATATATATTATCATATACCAATATATAATAAATACATTATCCTATATATCATCACTTGCAGAAGTATTAGGAACACCAGAGAAAGGGAGAGAGAGGAGTAAAAGAGGGGTAAGAGGAAAATAATTTAGCAAATTTCTTATCAAATTCTAAAACTTCGCTAAGATTTCGTGTATTACAATGTTCATTTATTTTAGAAATTGTTTCTTTTTTGTTTATATTTAAAATATTGTTTTTAAAAGTGTAACTCTAAACTCTAAACTAAGTATTTTAAAACATGATTTTTTCTAAAAGAAGATGTCTTTTTTTTTACATATGACAAGTATTTAAATTCATTTCTAAATTGCTTGTAGAGTTAAAGTGATGAAAATTTATTGGTTTAATTTATTTTCTTTTTTATTCTCCAAAATGTAACAATAAAAAGAAGCTAAGAATTAAACATGTATTCTTATTTGTAGGTGGAAAATTTCGCGTATTAATTCAAAAGAAAATTATTCGTTCATTCTATGGATAATTTCTTTCTTTTTTTTCCTTTTTTTTGCAAATACCTTTGAGTTACACTGATTAAGAATTAACATATTTTGTTCTAAGAAATAAGTCCTTATAGGACAAAAAATAAATTCAGTTCTTAATTGTCTGTTAAGTTACAGTGAAAAATGTATTCGTTTTTACAAAGAAACTAAGAATTGAAAATCTAGTTTTAAGGACAGAAAATTGTCACAAAATCACGGGAGTTAGGGAGCTGTGGAACCACAAGAATATATATATATATATATATATATATATATATATATATATATAATATATGTGATATTGTAGGAAGGTACAACAAAATGAAGCTAAAATTAAAAGATGTAAAATATTTTGTATTACAATTTCTTTTTTTCTTTTTTGTTTACATTTAAATTAGTATTAAAAAAGGGTACTCTTTGGTTTGAAAGATTTAATGATTCCTTTTTAATTCTCAAAAATCCAAGTTTTTTTTTCTATCGTGACGTTTTCACAAATATTATATACGTCTTGTTTTAAAGAATGCCATGCATTGTGTGATAGTTACCAAGCTAGACTAACAAACGATTACAAGTGAGTTAGATTCTCACCGAGAGCCCGATACTTCTGGCCTTCTCGCTCAGCTAAGCTAAACTTACTAAGAGTAAAAGGCATGTCAATTATAGTTGGTTGGTCTTACGGCATGCCAACCCTCGTTGGATTATTTAATGCTGATGTCAGTTATGGTCTGAAGTAAGCAATAATAATTTGCAAACAATTATAACTTGAAATAACTATTTTTAATACTGATATTTTACACACTGTATATAGTTTCCAGTGTTCATATCTTTAGCTCAGTCGGTAGAGTGTTCGGCTAGGAATTACAAGGTTCTTGGTTCGATACCGGCTCTCTCCAACTCAGCATGGGTAGCACAGGGATCTCTGCGGTAAATCGAGGAGATGAGGGTAGGTGTGGCACTCCACCTCAGATGCTAAAATAATCTCATTGGTCTAGCGCTATTGAAAAAGGGATAGACTCCCTCGCTGTCTGGCTGATACCAACATTAGGCCACCCCGACGACTTTTTTACTTAGATATTTGGCACATGGAGGCGAGTGGTGTAATGGTTATCCTCGTAGGAAATGGATTCGGTGACTCGAGTTCAAATCCTGGACGAGGTTATTCGCATGTCATATAGCAATGATACCCTTGGAAAAGGTATGCATCCAATTATTCTCCCCCCCATTTATGGGTAATTAGTAGGACAGACTGGACTCTTTAACATTGGTATAGCAACCAATTAGAGGAAAACTCTAAATTGAAAACTGTTAAACTTCGCATAAGAAATTGACTTTGTGTCAAGAGGTTGGATATATATATATATATATATATATATATATATATATATATATAAATTAAAATTAAATATATATTAAAATATATATTCATCAAAACCTTACTCCCACATTTTCATTGTAGTAGCATAAATAGTTAATCCAAAAGGGCTCAATATTTTCGTAAAATATAGAGCATCTATAGTTGTAGAAAAAAAGTTTTTCTCTCTCATAAGTTTAGGTGTTCGAGGCACACCTTCCTCAAGAGAACTGAAATTTATATCTATCGTCAATCTAGTTATCTGGGCTGTCTCTCTGTTTTTCTGGTCTGCTTTTTGGGGACCTCTTCGGGTCTTAATCATCTCTGTGCCCGTTGTTTTTCTTAGTAATGAACACAAGGATTTGGATATCTTTCAGGCGTTCTTATTTAACCCAAATTAACCATCACGCATGAGAGAAATAGCTATCTTGGAGATACGTTGGTATCCCCATAGGTAAACTCACTTTTCTAAGTTTACTTCTTGTTCTCCCGAATATTAATATTATTTACTTGATGCTCTAATTATTTACTAAGGATTATTGTTAGTATTATTTACTTAAAACCATATAACTATGTACAAACAAATGATCATCATTAAATAGAAATAGTTACTTGAGACTATATAATTGCGTATTTGTTTTAGATCAGAATACTTGATACCCCTTAACTGTTGTATTATGAATGGCTACTTTAAACTATAATTGTTTACTTATTATTATTAGTTATTTCAAACCATAAGATGATTATTATTAAATAGAATTATTTAAAACCATATGATTGTGTATAAAATATTAGTATTAGGGAGGAATACTTGATACCATGTAACTGTGTCAAATTATTTGTATTATATAGGAATACCTAATACTATATAACTTTGTGTAAATTATTTGTATTAAAAATAGTTATTTGAAGCTATAATCGTTTGCTACGGCTTACTATTCTTTATTATTTGAAACCATATAACTGAAAAAGAAATTATCATTATCAAATATAAATAGTTAATTGAGACCGTACAATTGCGTTTCAAATATTAGTATTGGATAGGAATACTTGAAACCGTACAACTGTGTGTAAATTATTAGTATTAGATAGGAGTACTTGAAATTATAATCGTTTGCTAAGGCTTACTGTTATTAGTTTCTTGAAACCATATAACTGTTTGAAAAATAAATTATCATCATCATTATTATTATTATTATTATTATTATTATTATTATTATTATTATTATTATTATTATTACTTCTTTTGAGTTTTCACATCAGTGTTAGCTGATGGTCTTTCACTGGAGTCTGAGTGACAGCAAGTCTCCTCAGGTCTCCAGGACTCTTCTGAGTATTCTGGCAGATTGCAACAGTGCAGTGTTCTGAATGGTTTCAATCCTTCCTCTGATTTCCAAACTTTCCAAACCCTTTTCCAATTCTTTTGGGACCGTTCCAAGTGCACCAACTACAATTGGTATAACTTTCACTTTCATATTCCATAACTTTTTCAGTTCTCTGGCAAGGTCCAGATATTTGTCCATTTTTTCATTTTCCTTTAGCTTTACTCTGTGATCTGCTCGAACTGCAAAATCCACCAGTTGACAAGTTCTTTTTTTTGTTTATCAACACTAGGTCTGGTCTTCTTGCTGGGATAAGGTGATTATTATTATTATTATTATTATTATTATTATTATTATTATTATTATTATTATTATTATTATTAAATAGAAATAGTTGAGACCATATAATTGTGTATCAAATATTAGTATTAGATAGGAATACTTGATATCATATATCTGTGTTCAGACAAATCATTATTATTATCAAATGAATTTATGAATACTATATTTCTGAGATTATCCGCGGGTAACAGGTTTATTTTTCCGACTTATCTGTCAACTGAATGTGTTTACCCCCCCCCCATCAAACCACTCTTGAAATTATATAAAATTCCCAAGGGTATCAGAGGTTCTAAGATAATCCCCTATGGGATAGCGTGCCCAATTCTTCGAGAAAAGTGATGCTGGCCTAGTTTTTGGTTAGATGGGGGGTGGGGGTGATATTTTGTATAAAAGTAAAATGACACTGCGAAATCCGGATGTGAATTTTGTATTGACGTCATTTGCACATACAAAGATGGCTGTGTCAAGAACAGCGCCCTCAGACGGAATTAAGCACTGCCACTTCATATTATCTACTTTGAAAGTTCTTTTTTTATTATTATATATTTGTCCTGGAAAAGAACAAATACCGATCTGGCGCACCTAGCTTTCATTTTGGACCAAGTGTTCTCAAGGTGGATGCTGCAGCTTCGGGTTTAAATGTCTGGGAAACATCATTTCTTTGTAACCCCGATAAGACAAAAAAAAAAAAAAAAAGAGAAAAGAAACGAAAAATTTCAGTACCTGTTGAACATAAAGAAGGTAGACTAAGACGCATTATTGGCTTATAATACGTAGTACTTATTATGCGCTGACGGTGTAAAACTCTAAACTGCCCACCCTGCCGACTGGGATTATAGAATACACTTACTGTAACTCTGCATAGGGGCCACCCAGTGGTGAGCGATCCGTGATGCTTAAAGATGGAACCCTGATGGTTGAACATTCAATGACACGAAACACTCACCTTTACTCAGGCTAGATGAAGAGGCCCCTTCTGATCTTCTGAGGCTTGTCGCGTTAAGCCCTGGCACCTATATTATTTTCCCAACCCTATTGCTCTTATGGCAAATCCCCAACCCTTTTTAACCTATATGTGCTAGAAGACGGTGGCTGAGGGTCCTAGTGTTCTAGGTATGAAGTTAAACTGCATATTTTTTCTAAACAAAAACGACATCTCAACCATCGATGGTAAACTCCTAAACTCGGTAGAACAATTTAGATACTTAGGCAGTAACATCTCCTCCACAGAAAACGACGTTAGTGCACGTATAGGACAGGCATGATCCGCTATGAATAAATTATCAGTCATATGGAATCCAATCTCACAGACAAGTTAAAGAGACAGTTCTTCCAGGCCGTTGTCGTATCAGTACTGCTGTATGGCTGCACCACCTGGAACCTAACGGAGTGACTAAAGAATAAACCAGATAGGAGCTGCACAAGAATGCTGCGTGTGATCCTGAACAAGTCGTGGAAGCAACACCCGACGAGAAAACAGCTATACGGCCACCTGCCACATATCACCCAAACCATCCGAGTAAGATGGTCAAGACACGCGGGACACTGCTGGAGAAGCAGGGAAGAACTCATAAGCGACGTCCTCCTGTGGAAGCCAGCACATGGGCACGCCAGTGTGGGCCGACCAACAAAGACGTACATTGATCAGCTCTGAGTAGATACAGGATGCTGCATAGAGGACCTCCCGAGAATGATGAGTGATAGGGACGGATGGAGAGAGATTGTTATGGATATCCGTGCTAACAGCACGACATGATGATGATGATGATGATGATGATTAAATCCTACACAAAGAGCTTTCCAAATATCTTGGATGATAGCAACATTCTTTACCGCTGCCGTAACTCATCATGCACAGTATACTCGCCATTTTGTCAACGAACAAAAACTCCCCAAAGAGAATTAAGACTGATCCTATCTTACAATTCAAACACAATTTTCAACTGTTTTTACGAATAGAATTCAGGGGAGAAAACTCTTTAAATTTACTCATAAAAAAGAATTTCATGTGTTTTTGTTTTTATTTTTGTCGTTTATTGCATTTCATTTGCAATTTGAGAATGGGTGTTGTCTTGCAGCAAAGTCACTGATCCATCTTCTTTTGCATTAACATAATATTTTCATATTTTCTATTGGCAAAATTGGCAGTTAGGCGGTACCTTTTTCGACTCTTGAATTTAGAGAGCTGTCGACATCAGTTATGCTTTATAAAATGTCACGCTGACCCGCCCAATAATAATTACTATCATTTGAAGTTCAAAATTTCAACATTGATTGAATCAAGAAATAGTATTTTCTTGCTGGCGTCATGTCGCAGTGATTTCATAACAAGTAAATGGTGTACCCTTAAAATAGCGAACCTTTAAAATGGTGCCTTGTTTCAAATTCAGTTTCAATGCATTTTTGTTATTAAAACTAGCAAATATATGCACCCTCCGGGTGCAAGTATTCAAGTTTTAATATAATAAAATATTATGTTAACTTAGAAAGGCTAATGAAACTAAATAAGATGCCGATAAAAAGATTTGAAACAGAGAGGTAACAACTAAAACTTGCTTTTTCTACACTCCCGTCAATATCAATATGCAAATTAGCCTTCCCATTCACACTACAAACTGCTATTTTTTGTATATATGAATACAGTTGAATGTTATTAGTATGTAGATATGGACAACAGTATTTATAATGTAAAACAATTTTATTAATAATTGAGATTTGAATAAAAAGAAAATCATGGAGAATGTGATGTAAATAACTAAGGGAACTGTGACTACATTAGTAATATAGTTTCGGTTACAGACAGAAAAACACACAATCTCCATTATAATAAGATAATTTGCAACACATTTTTATAGTAATAATGAATTTGCAACACATTTTTATAGTAATAATGAATTTTCTAAGTAAAAGCAATGCATTATAAACATCACTGAAAAAGATATTTTAAAATCAAGCGTATAAAATAAAGCTGCCATATGTACATGACAATTGAATTTGTGTCTAATAAGAAAATATTTAGACTCTTTAAGGAAGTTATTGCTGTCAATTGCAGTACATTATTGATTATATAGAACCCTTAAATGAATTAATTAAGTGAACCTGTAACATGGTGTCTTGGTGGAAGCGCGTGGTGTAATGGTTAAAGTCATGGGAAATGGACTCGTCGCCCCGAGTTCAAATCCTGGATGTGGTAATTGCATTTCACTTAGAGCTAATACCCTTGGGAAAGGTATGAATCCTACTCTCCTTCCAGCTATGGGTAAATAGTAGGGCAGACTGGGTTCTTTAACCTTGGTTAGGCAACCGGTCTAGGAGAAGGAAAACTCTGAATTCAAACCTGTTGAACTCCGCTTAAGAAATTGTGTCACATCCTGCTCGTGCAGAAGGGTTAGTAAATATATGTAACATGGTATCTTGTTTCATTTCTTGTGGGCTCATATTCACACCCACGAAGGAATCCATTACTGTCATGTGAAGTACAAAATTCCAACGTTGATTGAATCTAGATTGAATTTTTTCGTGCTGACGACACGTTACTGTAATTTTAAAACAACAAAATGGTGAACCCTTAAAATGATGAACACTTAAAAAATGGTGAAACTTTAAAATGGTGCCTTGGTTCAATTTCTTGTGTGCTCATATTCAGACCCGCGAAGGAAGTCATCACCGTCATTTGAAGTACAAAATTTGAAACTTTTCGTACTGACGACAAGTCACAGTGGTTTTAAATCAATTAAATGGTGAACCCTTAAATGATGAACACTTAAAATGGGGAACTCTTAAAATACTGTATCCTTAAGATATATATACACATCTTCTTCCATCTTTTCTTGACACATATAGCCTGTGTATGTAATCTCTCGAGTGTAGTGTATTGTCATTAATTTCATTGTTCTTTGGTACTTATGTGGGGTTCCTCCTTTGTTCATTTTAAGAATGGTGGCGAGTATCTTACAAGGGGTGATAGACCAGGTATTCATTCCTTTGACAAGATTTCTGCTGTTGAATTTGGTTTCGAGAAGTCTTCTTGTTCTTCTGAGGTATTCTTTCTTTACTTTTCCTTTTATCTCTATTTGACGGTGTCCTCTTCCACTATTCCCAATAACTTGTAATTCTTTTTTTCTCCAAGTGTTCTTATATTTTTTTGATTTCGTAGTTCTGTTCATTGTTTCTCTTTCACCCCCTTTTCATCACCGATGATATATATAAGTATATCTTTCATTTCTTCGTTATTCCGTATTTATTTTCCTTTATTCTTTTGTTTATCTTTCTACCTTTCTTTCTTTTCTTACTCTTTATTTGTTTTTTTCATTTGGACTCTTTTCATTTCTCTTTCTCTTTCTCTTTTCCTCTTTCTCTTTTTCTCTTTTCCTCTTTCCTCTTTCTCTTTTTCTCTTTTCTCTTTTCCTCTTTCTCTTTTTTTTTCCTCTTTTCCTCTTTCTCTTTTCCTCTTTCTCTTTTCCTCTTTCTCTTTTCCTCTTTCTCTTCCTCTTTTCCCTTTTCTCTTTTCCTCTTTTCCTCTTTTTCTTTTCCTCTTTCTCTTTTCTCTTTCCTCTTTCTCTTTTCTCTTTTCCTCTTTTCCTCTTTTTCTTTTCTCTCTTTTCTCTTTCCTCTTTCTCTTTTCCTCTTTTTCTTTTCCTCTTTTTTCTTTTCTCTTTCCTTTTCCTCTTTTTCTTTTCCTCTTTCTCTTTTCCTCTTTCGATCAAAATCCCATTCCAAATCCGTTTGATGATACCAAATGCTAATCCTATTTAATTAGTGAAATAGATCACTAATTAGGACTGAGCATATTCTAGTTGTGATCACCCCACGCGGAGTTTAACAGGTTTGAATTCAGAATTTTCCTTCTAGACTGACTGCCTAACCAGGGTTAAAGAGCCCAGTCTGCCCTACTATTTACCCATATCTGGAGGGAGAGTAGTTCGATTCATTCCTAAATTATAGTTTGTACAAGGGTTTCCAGTTCTTTTTGTATTTTTGGTAAATCTCTTGATATCATCCATGTACATAAAGTGATTTATTTTTTCCTGTGTTATTTTTGTAAATTTGTAGCCCCTGTGCATTTCCTAAGTATGCAGTTTAGTGACATCATTACTATAACAAATAGCATTGGCCAGTGTGAGTCTCCCTGGAATATGGCCTTCTGCTAGGATTTGTCCCCCTGCTGTTAATTCGATTTCTCAGTTTTTCATGGCTTGCGTGGTGAAGTTTAGGTAATTTTCACCTTTATTTGTCAAAATTCCTAGCATAAAATTGTGCGTTAGCATTATCTGAAATGAACTTAATTGTTATTAAGAACACGTTTTATGAGATTTTTGTGTTAAAGCATGCAGTTGTATTGTTTTCGAAAGATTTCTAAGATTTGTTTGAAACCGGCTTGTTTCAAAGTGAAAGTCAGTTGGCTAAATTCCTAGCATAAAATTATCTGAAATGAACTTAATTGTTATTAACAACACATTTTATGATATTTTTGTGTTAAAGCAAGCAGTTGCATTGTTTTCGAAAAAGTTTCTAAAATTTGTTTATTTCGCACGAAGACTTTCAAAATAGCTACCGGCTTGGTTCAAAGTGAAAGTCAAGGGAGGTTACTGTAATTGCCTTATTTACTAGGAATTTTGACAACTAAAGGTGAAAATTACCGAAGTTTATGCCTCTAGTACATTTTTAGGCATTCAATTATCCAAGTTTGCAATTAATAGCATTTCACTACTTATAATTTTTTTTCTTCTTACCAGCGTTAGTTGATGGTCTTTCGCTGGAGTCTGAGAGATAGCAAGTTTCCTCAGGTCTCCAAGATTCAAACTGATCTTAATAATGATGTTGTTTGGATGGTCTTGATTCTTTCTCTGATTTCCAATTTCTCAAAACTTCTTTCCAAACAGTTGAGACCATTCTGGGTGCACTAACTACAATTGGTATGACTTTTACCTTCATGTTCCACATTTTCTTTTTGTTCTCCGGCAAAATCCAGGTAATTGCCTATCTTTTTGTTTCCTTTCATTTTTACTCTTTAGTTCACCGGAATGGCAAAAATACACCAGATTTCGTTCTTCTTGTTAATTAATAGGTGAACTGTCTGTGTCTCAAATTCTAAGACAGATTCTGGTTTGTGAATATACCGTTTTTTGGGGAGGCGCGTGGTCTAATAGTCGTAAGAAATCGACTCGTCGACCAGAGTTCAATTCCTGAACCAAGCTTTTGCATTTCACATTGCGCTAATACCCTTCAGAAAGGTATGAATACAGATCCCTCCAGCAATGGCGTAAATATCAGGGAAGACTGGGCTCTTTAACCATGGCTAGGTAACCGGTCTAGGAGAAAGAAAACTCTGAATTCAAACCTATTAAACTCTGCTTAAGAAATTGACCTTGTGTCGCATCCTGCTCGTGAGGAGGGGTTGGTAAATATATATACCGTTTAGGAGAATGGCCAAAGTTTAATTTCTTGCAAAATTCCCAGTGGATCAGCTTTTCTAATCATTCATGCCTAGTCTTGCACTCCTTTACGCTAGTTTTCTGCATTTGCTTATTATACAATTAACACAACTTAACTTGATATCCTGTTGTGTCTTATTTATTTTCGCTTTGATATAATTGGTCTTATCGTCTTATTTTGAGCTGCTGTTATAAGAGATTCAGTTCCTCTTTCAGGTTTCCCTTTCTCAGCCATGACCAGGTCTTCTCGTATGCAATCTCTCCAGTTGGTCGCTTGAACTATCTGTATAGCTGTTTTCATTCCCATTGTTGTCGTATTTCTGTTTGTCTATATGTTGGAATTACTGATACAAGCTACTTTAATTAGTTTTTCTTTGTTATTCTTGTATATTCTCCGAGTCCTTGAATTGTTGCCTCTACACAATCTTCAATTATTATTATTATTATTATTATTATTATTATCATTATTATCATTATTATTATTATTGATATTTGAACCATTACATAATCCTATTCACGTCGAGACGAGTTCAAATCCTGGACGAAGCTGTTTGCATGTCACATAGCGATGATACCCTGGGGAAAGGTGTTGGAATATTTTTGTATAAAAGATGTGCTCTAATTCCCCACCTTTATTTATAGACTAACCAAGGTCACGTGAGTTGTTCCTGCAGCCAATCACTAACCATACTGCGTGGAAGACACATTATTTAAACCCCCTCATTGGTCATAATTACAATTACGCTCACTGAGGACGGACATAGGATTACCAGATCTTTACCAATAGGACTAATACGATACAGAGTAACCAAAAGATTCATTATACTCTTTTACTGAGATACTCGTACCAGAGGAACCAAAGGATTCTAATACGTTACCAGAGAGGTCGAGGGGAACAAACTTTGATCATTACCAAGGGAAGGACTCTATACCAGGAACTGAGAACTCTTTACCAGAGGAACCAAAGGATTCATTATCGAGGAACTCTTACCAGGAACTGAGAACTCTTTACCAGAGGAACCAAAGGATTCATTATCGAAGGACTCTTTTACCAAGAACTAAGAACTCTTTACCAGAGGAACCAAAGGATTCATTATCGAGGGACTCTTTAGCAGGATCCAATTCCACTGGATAAGCACTCTTGCTTTAAGGCCAAAGAATGGCCTATAAAAACTTAAAAAAAGGGTTCATAATTTTCCCCCAGGGTATCATTGTTATGCGACATGCAAACAAATCCAAATACTCCCTTTCTAGCTATGGGCAAATAGTAGGGTAGACTGGGATCAAGCAACCAGTCTTGGTGAAAGAAAACTCTGGATTCAAACATGTTAAACTCCACTCAAGACATTGACCTTGTATCACTCGTGCTGAGGTGTTAGTAAATATGTGTGCTTTTGTTAGAACTACCATTAGAACTAGCTATATAAAACTACTTATGTTTTATTTAGTTAAATATTTTTGAATTAACGCATTCCCTGCCATCTTAAATATATGAAACCACAAAGAATGACGTTAATGTCCTTGTTTTTGTCTTTTTTTTTTTTGTAGCACCAAGTGTCATGCGTGTGCGATCATTCTACGGAATACGTGCACATCAGGGTAGGTCGATTTTTCACTTTAAAAAAATATCAAATTTACTCATACAGCGAAAGTTGTGTGTTGTTATAATGAGTACTGATACCAAAAACTAGATCTCATTCTTGCACCATTGTTTGAGGAAATAGCATCAAAGATCGTCAACTTAAATGCACCAAAAATCCTCGTTTTCCCAACCTTTAGCTCAGAAATTGGTTTGAAAACTTTCAGTATTTAACACAGAAAAAACTTGTCATTTTAAAGGAAACGAATGAAATATTTTAACTAGAATTCAAATTGAAAATATGCCCCCATCACCACCGACACCTCCGATAAGTCAGCTTTAACAGTGATAATATTTTAAAAGAATAAAGGCAAAGTCAAATAAAGGCAAAGTTTTGAAAAAAATATATTGTGTAGTAATTGTTTTTGTTAATTTGCAACTTAGGCCATATGGAAGACGTTACAGTTCCAAAATCGACCTACACGAGTGTACATATGTGTCGTGTGGTAGTAAACATGTTAAACAGCTTCTATCAAGTGCATTTTCTTCTTCTTGAGAACTGAATTGTTCAATGCTAGTAGTGATTATCAGTCACTGATTTCTGACTATGACGTCAATCCTCATATGGAAGATATTTGTTTTGGTTTGTGGTGAGAGAAGTTCACGCGAGCTCTTTTCAGATGTTGGCTTCTTTCACAGTACTAGGCCAGATTTGGAGATAAAAAGAGGGAGTATAAAGTAAAGAACAGTATCCCACTTACCATTTTCTTAACTGGTAATTATGAAGAAGCACATAAAAGAAAGACCGGCGACAGGACGAGACGTAGATAAGACTTAATTCAAAGTATAAGAACAAATCTGAAAGTGGTATAGACAGCAATTATCAATTATGCCACTGCAAGGCCCAATAGGATCCACGGTATTGAAACTCTGAGTGTTTAAACGTTTCCCAACCTCTGGGTCGCTGAAAAAATTTACGGTTGAAATAGAATGAAATTGATTTTTTAAGTGCTCAGATATAATTTACTGATGGCTTTGCTCGCAAATATACGCAATGATATTAAAAAGTATCTCAAAACTGAAACTTTAATTTTAAAACATTTGAAATCTTAATAAGGGACGTGTACACAGCTGGTTAATTTATATACTAAAGTGATGATGTCTGGATGTCTAGCCTTTTATCTAGACCTCTAGACTTCTGAACTGAAATCTCACTATCAGATTCAAGATAGTTATTCAGTCCCTTTTAATATTAAAAAAAACATATGTGAGCTATTCTTATCATCGTTGAAAAGGGAATCCGTGACCTGAGTTCAAATCATGGACGAGGCTGTTTGTATTTTACACAGCGTTAATAGGTATGCACCCAACAATTCTCTCTCCATCTATGGGTAAATAATTGGGAAGATTGGTAAAGTGATGATGTCTGGACGTCGAACATTTTATCTAGACCTCTAGACTTCTGAGCCGGGATCTCACTATCAGATTCATGATAGTTATTCAGTCCTTTTTAATATTGTTTTTTTTTTAAATACGTAAGCTATTCTTATCGTCGTTGAAAAGGGGCTCGGTGACCTGAGTTCAAATCCTGGACGAGGCTGTTTGTATTTTACATAGCGTTAATAGGTATGCATCCAACAATTCTCCCTCCATCTATGGGTAAATAATTGGGAAGTTTGGGCTACTTAAGCTTGTTTAGGCAACCAGTCTAGGAGAAGGAAAACTGAATTCAAACATGTTAAACTCCGTTTAAGAGATTGACCCTGTGTCACATCCTACTCGTGCGGAGGTGTTGGGTAAATATATTCGGGGGGGGGGGCAATTCTTATCTGAACATTTAGGGTTTCTTAAATTCTTTTATTAATTCTTGGTCTCCTCATTTTAATATATTTAGGGACGCACCAGGAGAACCAATGAAGAGTGAATGCCATGATTTTAAAAAATCGGTGGATTAACAAAAATACATTGATCTGTGATAATATATATATATATATATATATATATATATATATATATATATACATATGTATATATATATATATATATATACATATTATATATATATACATATATATATATATATATATATATATATATATATATATATATATATATATATATATATATATATATATATATATATATATATATATATATATATATATATATATATATATATATATATATATATATATATATAGGTATATGTAAAAACAACATTTTTTTTGCGATGAAACAAAGAAAATACAGTGCTCAATCACAGTTTGTAAGAGCTAATATTTATTTATTTTACAATGTTTTCACAGATCAATGTTCATTATTAACAGCGACCACGGTTTCATGCTAAATAGCAATCATCAGGCTGTGGAGCAAGATCCTATGGTGTTTTTTGGAGTTCTACAAAAAATACCATAGGATCTTGCTCCACAACCTGATGATTGCTATTTAGCATGAAACCGTGGTCGCTGTTAATAATGAACATTGATCTGTGAAAACATTGTAAAATAAATAAATATATATATATATATATATATATATATATATGGCCGGATTAGCTCAGTCGGTACAGCGTTCGACTAGAAACCACAAGGTTCCTAGTTCGATAGCGGCCCTCGCCAACTCAGCGTATGAGTAGTACAGGGATCTGTGCAGTAAAGTAAGGAGCTCATGGTAGCTGTGGCGCTCCACCTCAGATGCTAAGATAACCTCCTTGTTCTAGCGCTAGTGAAAAGGGGATAGACTCCCTCGCTGATTGGCTGATACCGACATTAGGCCGCCCCGACGACTTTACATACTTATATATATATATATATATATATATATATATATATATTCAGATATCATGTAAAAATCTGTCAATTTTTCTTTGGAATTCTTCACTGAACACCTTATTTCTAAGATCTTTATTGATAACTGGTGTGTTTTCGTCATCATTGGTTCCTGATAATAAACTCTGCAAATCATGATCAACCATTTTCTCCAATGCTTCCAGTTCGAAATTATTCACAAAGTCCAAAACCAGCGTATTAAATCACATCTCTTGAAAATGTGATTAAATAGGCCGGTTTAGCTCAGTCAGTAGATCATTCGTCTAGGCAATTGCAAGGTTCTGGGTTCGATACCTTCCTTACCATCAGTGCATGAGTCGCACAGCTTGGCTAAGCTGATCTGCCTGGTATTAACCCTTTCGCTGTTCGGCTAATACCAATAATAGGCCTCTCCATCGATGATTTATTTCATTAATATATTTTCGAAATTCATAGAAAACTTTTGTTGTTTATATAACAATTCAAGTGTTAAAGATATATTTGATAGTCCCAATGTCACCCCTCGAGAGAAATAAAATTACCAAAAATCAGGGAATTAACTGATTTTAATGAAATTTTCAGTGTTGATATATTAATGAATTAATGTTATAATGCATCAGTTATTTTATTTAAAAACTTTCATATTTCTTCAAGTCGGTTAACATTGACCCTCTATCGAGATCAAAAAGGGGTGCCTAAAGGTCATATGGTCCCAGATTTTTACTGAAGTGCTCTGTAGATAAAAGTGAGGAAAAAGCAATAAGCAAAAAAAGCAAAAAAAAAAAACAAGCAAAAAAAAACAAAAAAACAAAAAACAAACAATAAAAACAAACAAGCCAAAAACATTGAAGAAGGTTTAATCAAAAGTGTAGTGAAAAAAAACTTGTATCAATTAAGGAAAACCAATTTATTTATTTACATTATATACTATTATACTTTTATACAATACAGTAATATTTTCTTAATTAAAAAAAGAAGTTTAAAAAATAGGGTGTTTTTTGGTGAAGTTGGAACGGATTAATGACTTTATGGTTTTATTTAAATGGAGAAAATTGATTTTATATACGAGCGAAACGAATTCAACTCGTAAGTCAAGGTACCACTGTATCAATGGAATTTCAGATTATTTCAATGGGATAATCGATTTGATATACGAGAAAACTGAAATATGAGCGGAACGAATTCAATTAATAAATTAAGGTATCACAGTATTAATGGCATTTCAGTTTATTTAAATGGGAAAAAATTGATTTGATATACAAAGAAATTAAGTTATGAGCAGAACGAATTAAACTCGTAAAGTAAAGGTACTATTCTATATAGAAATTGCATTTCGACTGAAATCTCTGTTCATTTATTAGACTTCGCCCCTCTTCTATATAGAAGAATAAATAAGCTTGTAAGAGAGTCAAATTTCATGTGAACTTTATTGCTTTGCTTTTAAAAAGTGTTAGTCATAAAAACATTAATAAAAAAGGTCGTCGTTCCCTTTTGAAGGTTGAGGAAAACTGGTTCGAGTTTACCTGCAACTTTCTTTGGTTTCCTAGAAGGGACACGGAGGGAAGGTATTTCGTAACAATTGGGGGTTCGGCGTACGATTCACCTGTTCGACCGACCGGAGTAAATGAATGAGTAAACAATAGCGGTAAATAGACGAAGGTTTGTCCGTCGAAATGGTGCCAACACAAAAAGGAGTGTCAAAAAACAAGGAATTAGAAAGGGCGGGGTAAGACTGGGAGTGTGAGAGCGGAAACGGCAGTGACTACCCGACCGGAAGTAGGAACAGTGCAATAGTCTTGTGTGTGTGTGTGTGTGCATCTCTCTCTCTCTCTCTCTCTCTCTCTCTCTCTCTCTCTATCTGTTTTAGGGAGGTTCAGAATGGAGAACGGAAATCCAGGGACAATCGTTTGTGGAAATATCTAAAAAAAAAAAAAAAAAAAAATTATGGTGTACAATATTCCAACCAACTTAAGATCAAACCATGTCGGCTGGGACTGATTCACCGACTGCACCTCTGCAGAGCGGTAACCCCCCCCCCAATTGGACAGGCTGTTGGCCGTGGGTGGCGACCCGTGATGCTTAAGGACGGAATCCTGGTGGATGAGCAGTCCATGACATGCAACACCCCACTTTGGCCTTTACTTAGGCTAGGGAAAGGGCTGTTCACACCAAGCCCTAGCACCTATATGATTGTCCCAATCCTATAGCTCTTATGATAAGCCCCAATCATTTTTATCATATATGTGCTAGAAGGCGGTAGCTGAGTGTCGTGATGTCCTGGGAATGACGTTAAACTCTATCTGATGGTGAGGTTCCATTTCTGGAGGCCTGGAGAATGTGGAGCACCCCTTCATCACCAGTGCTCCCTGGTCCACCCTGACCCAGAGAAATAGTACTTGTTAGGGTCCCATCGATGGGTTAAGTAGAAAAATGTGTTTATAAAAAAGTATCCATCAAGAATGAGTTTATTTCAAAACTTTGTCGGCATTAAATGATCCACCGAAGTTGATCCGCCGTAAAAAAAAAAAAAAAAAAAGATTTAAGATCCTCTTCTAAAAAAAAAAATAAATCCAATTTTTATTGGTCGTCATTTGCAGAAATTATCAGATCCAATTCGAAAAAAAAAATCCAAAACAGACTTTCTATCCCCCCAACATATTCTGATCCATTAAAAATATTTGAATCCATTTAAAAAAAAATAATTCCAATTTGTTGTATGTCTTTTCTTTTAAAAATAATGAGACCCTTTTCTAAAAAAAAAAAATGAAAAATCAAAAATAAAATCCAAATTTGAATTTACTTATTGGTTTAATTAATTGGTCTTATTTCGGTTAGAATGCAATAACTATGACTAATCGCGAAATGTAAGTAAATAAATGAATCTCCCACTACACAAGAATTAGATATTGTGATCCCCATATAATACTATGCTTGTTCCTTCGTGTTGTCTCCTGGTGCATGTATTACACCCAAGTAATATACAACAGGTGTCACCAGAACCCGAGAGCAGTAGTTTTTGCATTTTTCAAGATAGTGTTACTCGGAAATGGAGGAGGCGCGTTTAGCATAATGGTTATCATCGTACGAAATCGAATCGTCCACAAACATTTTGTTTCATAACTTCATATGTGGCAGCATAAATTGTTGACAAGCATTGTAGCGAGAATGCAAGGGGAACCAAGTGGAAAAAATACCAGGTCCGGTGGTTACCCTGAACCCAGAGGCGCGAATCTCGCGCGTCACGTGATCTAGACAGTTGAGATTTAGTTGTTTTCAACCTCAGATTGAAGCAGAGAGTACGTGCATCTCTCTGCTGGGGTTGTTAACTCCCCGTGCGGAAGAACACGGGCAAGAAAAATAAATCTTGATCAAGAAAATAAAAGTCTTGTGAGTTGATTAATTGCATGACTAAAAACTAGTCCTTAAAAGAATCCCCTAGAAGAGACTAGACAACATGACGACCAGAGAAAAAGAAAAGGAAACAGCCACAAAAGATATGCAGGAAGAAATGAAGCAACAAGTAAGTCTCTCTACTCTGTCTCTGTCTTTCTCTCTATCAGCCGAAGTCACTCTCTCATGTTTAAACCCGATGTTCGACGTACGATGTTATAAGGGGTATACAACAAATTATCATTATACTAACATATATAGTTATTCATATTTACTGCGAGGCTGATTCTCAACCGCGCGGCGAATAGGGATGGGTTAAATAAATCTTGATCAAGGAAAGAAAAGGAAACAGCCACAAAAGATAGGTAGGAAGAAATGAAGCAACAAGTAAGTTGTGAAAAATTATTAAAAGAATGGTGTTCCTCTTTCACCGGACGCCGGTGGCGGCCTGTGGGGATTTAAATAAAAATAGAATTAAATTTAAATTAAATAAATAAATAAAAAGTTCTGAGCGTCTTGACTCTGACGGTCTGATTATACACTCTCAACCTATACTTCGAAAGAGTTGCTTGTTCCGTATCGTTAAAAGCCTCCAGACAGCGATGAATCGGAACCCTTATCTAGTTAGAAGCTGGAGCGACAAACGAACACCTAAAACCCATTCTGCAGGGCTCAACAGGTTACGAGGAACAGAACTCGATGATTTCAGCTAAGTTCCGCAGGCTTTTAAAAAATTTTTTTATCTGCAGCCTACCCTTTAACTACATTGAATTCTCCTTAATTATCCTTTACCAACCAAACACATTGAACTCTTGAACATTCTTTAAAACTCGTTTGGTTGTTTCATTTTATGTATATTGATACCCCTGTTTGATATTTGTTTTATGTTTTACATGTAAAGTAAACATTTTGTTCTATAAAAAGTCGTTTGTCTCCTTTCTTCAAAAGCAGCACCCATCTCCTCACTGCGACCGAAGTACGGTTTATCCTCCTACAAAACGTAGGGTTTAAACAGTGCTTTTCCGGGGACAAAAATCCCCACAAAGTCTCTCTACTCTGTCTCTGTCTTTCTTTCTATCAGCCGAAGTAACTCTCTCATGTATATACCCGATGTTCGACGTATGATGTTATAAGGGGTATACAACAAATTATCATTATACTAACATATATAGTTATACATATTTACCAACTCGTCCGCACGAGCAGGTTGTGACACATGGTCAATTTCTGATGCGGACTTTAACAGGTTTGAATTCAGAGTTTTCCTTCTCCTATACTGGTTGCCCCACCAAGGTTAAATACTCCAATTTGCCCAACTATTTACCTATAGCTGGAAGAAGAAGAATAGTATTCATACCTTTCTCAAGAGTATTAGCGATATATGAAATGCAAACAGCCCCGTCCAGGATTTGAACTCGTTTCGCCGTTTCCATTTCCTTCGACGGTAACCATTACACCACGACACTCCACATAAGTAACATTAGTAGTTATAATATAGTCACTTGCACACACATGCACTTATACTGACGCTCACGCACGCACATATAAGCACATGTGTATGTAGCCTCGTGAAAAGTACTCACATTTATATAGGCAATTCCATGTCAAATCATCCAGAAAAAAAGGAAAATTTCTGAAATTTTGTACAGGTGTGGACTGTGTTAAAGTTAGACATTCCCCAAAAGTTGGGCTACAAAAGTACAAAGAATGTTCAATAGATATGAAATAATAATAAAAAAAAATATTTGTCATAGATACAGTGCCACATTGGGATATTGATCTTGCTAAGAAGAAAAACATCAATAACTTAAAATTGGTTGACTTTCAGACTTTTTCGATAACATTTTTGGATACCTCGGGCAAAAATGCTTTTATAAACCAATCTTCAGGAGTAGGGAAGCTCTAGAACTCATTTTACAGACAAAAGTAGATTACCAAAAGTCGCCATTTTTCGCGAACGCCCTCAAATTTGGAGAGCTAAAATTGACATAACTCCATCAATTCTTAGAACTGGAAACTCAAATTTTAGGAATTGTCTAACTTTAAGATAGTCCACACCTGTACAAAATTTTAGAAAAATTGAAGGGGATGAGTGACATGGCCTGGATGATTTGACCCATATGCAAAACGCATGCATACGTATATCTAAATAAGTAAGTAAAGTCGTCGAGACGGCCTAATGTCGGTATCAGCCAGACAGTGAGGGAGTCTATTTTCACTTGCGCTAGATCAAGGAGGATTACTTTAGCTTCTGAGGTGGAATGCCACATTTACCATCAGCTCCTCACTTTACCGAACAGATCCCTGTGCTACTCATGCACTGAGTTGGCGAGGTCCGTTATAGAACCAGAAACGTTGTGATTCCTAGCCGAACGCTCTAGCGACTGATCTAAACTGGCCCTACGCGTTTTGAAAAACTGAGATTCAAACACTTCCTCTTGAAACGAGCACTTCGGACATAGGATTTCACTTCAGCCGCGGACACTTCTCAGCCTGAATATGTTTGTAATATCTGCAGTTGTGTCTTGCTAGTCATATGCGATCTCATGGCAACAAACAATCGGAAGCTGATTTTACACAGGTCTTTCGGTAGCAACCTACGGGTAATTCGTGTCAATTCTGTGACAAAGTAACTGGCGCTGCAGCAGGTGGGAAATGTTATATAAGAGTGCACGGAGTTAATTCGAACACAAAAGACAATTATTTTGTTTGTCAAATATGAGGCAGGGTTTGCTAGGGTGAATTTGGCACCAGGTGTCACATCCGTTCCCAATTGTGCTAATTGCGAAATTGAGGAGATTCGAAATCTTGCATACACATTAATATCCTTTCAACTAAGAAACACGCAAAATTTGGTCATTGATTTTTACTAATTAAGAGATATAATTAATTAATTAAACCAAAATCAACCAATTTGCTGAACTGTCCGTATACCAGCTCCTGTTGCTATTGTATCATTCAATAGTCATTCAATATGTCCGCTCTATTTCTACTAATAAGTCAACATTTTTGAATGCGATTGTTTTGTAATTTAGTACGAACTGTTTATTTATTTTTTGAGAACTAAAAAAATCAACTTTTCAAACCAAGTGTATCTTTTTAAATGTAAAAAAGAAAAAAGAAAACCTTTTTATCAATATTTTTTACGAATACTTTCATATTTCTTAGAATAAAATATATGCATTTTTAATCAGTGAAACTCAAAACTTTTTTAAAAGAAACTATTCATAAAATAATGAAATTTGAATTAATATGCGAAATATTCTACCTACAAATAAGTTAATGTTTAGTTATTAGCAATTACAAAAACTGAATTTAAAATTGTCTTACGCAAGAAAAAGTTTTAGAAAAAAATCATTCAAGCGATTAAAGAAAAAGGGGATATAAAAGAAAGTGGACACCCACATACTTTTATTTTCATATTTCTTAGAATGAATATTTCATTTAAATATATCCATTTTTAATCGGTGAAACTCAAAACGTTTTTGAAAGAAGAATAAAGAAATTTAAATTAAAAAGCGAAATATAATGTTTAGTTGGCTTCTTTGTTACTTTTGTTTTAGGGCTAAAAAAAATTACAATGCTACATTTTATTTTTAACTCAACAAGCAATTAAAAAACTGAATTTAAAATTGTCTTACGTACATTCACAAGTTACTTTTAAAAATATTATTTTCAATGCTGCAAACAAAAGAAAAATCGCAAATTCTTAGCGATTAAAAAAAGGGAATATAAAAAAAGAAAACCAACACATACTATTATTATTTTCAAATTGCTAACTGGATTTATATTCAACACAATGAAACATGAATAAAGGTTAATATTATCTTTAAAATTTTTTAATCATTCAAAAGAAGAAACATAAAAACAACTCATAATGATTTTTTTAAAAATTCAGCTTACGGAAATAATGAAAATTATGAACGAAAACAATGTCTACCTTTTTGCACCGTTAAATCAATTGAAATTTACAGTAGCCAAAAACAAGTTATGACTACCGGCTTTTTAAAAATTTATATGAAAAATCAACTGATAGTCAAATTTTCACTAAGTCTTTGATAATTATTCGTCTGTTGATGAAAATATATTTGAAATAGTTTTTTTTGTTAAAATATGTTAGTGGAAATATTTTTAAGAGTTCCCCCATCTTATTTATGAAATCTGAAAAAAAAAAAAAAAAAAAAAAAATGAACAGTTAAAAAACAATTTTTTTCTAAAAAGATAAGAGTTTGAATAATTATATCAAAAGATTTTTATAAGTTTCTATACGGGACTTTTTTTTAGTAAAAAAACAACAAAAAAAACATGCATTCTCTATTCTGCTAAAAAATGTCAATATTATTAGACACAATTCCGTAAGTATGTGACATCCAGCAAAGATTGAACTCACTATTCAGTAGTAACGGATTAACGAGACTACCTTGATAACCATTAAACAATGACGGGACGTCATTTTCTTTACCCAATCTGTTCGTCACAGGTAGGATATGGTACAAGGTCGAAACCAAAGAGCATCTAGCGATTATTAAAATCGCTATTCAGTAATAATGAGCATCTAACTTGCAAACCCTTACACCACAATGGGATTAATATTTAAAAAATGTAAACATTAAAAAGAGACTATTCCTAAAATAAACTAATATTATAATACACAAACTGTTAGATTTGTTTAACATTAACGTTCCAATAAACGAATAATTTCCATTCTAATAAAACTCATTTTTAATCTATTCAACCCATAGATGGGTCCCTAACAGGTACTACAACTCTGGATCAAAATGACAATGAAGGAGCATTCCACACTTCCCAGAGCTCCAGAATTAGAACTTTAACATTAGATGCACTTTAATGTCATACCCTTTTTAGGAACACTCCCTGGTGTTCCTAAAAATGTCTTCGTCCGGTCATCGACCGGGTATTTTTGCTAGTATATATATGTATAATAGTTTTTATTATTAAAAAAAAGAAGGCAATGAAGGTTTCCTTATATCAGGGTGAGTCAAAAGTTTTGCAATATTTTGGTTAAGTGAGACAATTCAGTAGCTCTGGATGCTTTTACCTATGCCGTGAAGGTGACGGACCACACTGATGGCATGATACTCTTCGAGTGCTACTCAATGATTTGCCTTTATGTCTTGGGACACGGCCTCGGAATCCACAGTTTACGTCTACCTGACTTTGCCTGATCTTCGAGGCTCTCGTAGTTTGATTTAGTTTGGTTTCTTTGTTTAATGGCATATAAATTTACATGGGTTATTTAATGCGAAAGTCATCCTTGTGGAAGAACTATAGTGTTACTATTTATCCTATTGCTGTGAGGATGAGTGGTTTCATACTTTTCCCAAGGGTATCACACGCAGCATTCTTGTAGAACTCTCATCTGGCTTATTCTCTAGGCACTCCGTTAGGATCCAAGTGATGCAGCCATACATTAGCACTGATACAACTAGGGCACCCTTAAGGAGTTGATATGCCGTTAAATAAATAAACAGAAACAAAACCTAGTTATCTTGATTATACCATTTAGATTAGTCGGTCAACCTCAGGTAATCAGCATTTTTTGTCACTGCCCTACTTGTCATTAACTTAGTGAAGATGAGATACGAATATTAAGAGACAGGGATTATCGGAGATAGAGATTATTGAAAGTGAGGATTATTGGGAGTAAGCATTTTGTAGGATAAGGATCATCATAGGTTGTGATAATCTAGTTAAAATTATAAGAGGTAAGGATTATAAATAAGAGATAGAGATTATTGGATGTGTGGATTATCGTGGGTAGGAATTATAAGAAGGTTATTAAAAAGAGCTAGGTATTATCCCGGGTAAGGATTATAAGACGTAGGGATTATCGGAGGTTGGGATTATGTGGGTAGAATTAAATGATGTAGAGATTATCGGATTCAAGGATTATCGAGATAGAGACTAAAAGAGATAGGTGTTAGAAGAGTGAAGGATAATAACACTTGGGGATTATCAGAGTTTGTGATTATTGGAGCAGAATTATGAGAGATATGGATTAAAGGATGAAGAGGTTATCCGGTACGGAGATTATCGGGAGTAGAGACTATAAAAGAAAGGTCTCAGAAGAGGTACGGAATGTCGGGGTTAAGGATTATAAAACGTAGTGATTATTGGAGATTAGGATTATTTGGGTAGAATTATAAAGTGCAGGGATTATAAGAGGTGGAGATTATAGAATGTGGGGATTATCGGGGCTGGAGTAGAGATTATAAGAGATAAGTGATAGAAGAGGTACTTATTTTCGGGGTTTATATTATAAGGATTATAAGACGTAGGAATTAACAGAGGTTACAGACACCTGACAAAGGCTACGTTTTTATATTTCTTGAAATAAAAGAAAATTCAAATCAAAATACAACTTGCAAATTACGTTAACACATAGGCAGATAGACATACATACATACATACATACATACACACACACACACACATATATTATATATATATATAAATATATATATATATATATATATATATATATATATATATAGTTAGATAGTTAGATAGTTATATAGATAGATATGAACAAACAGGGATTGATAAATAGATATATTGATGTGAACATATATAGGTAGATATGAACTGAGATAGATAGATAGATAGATAGATATGAGCAGACCAAGATAGATATATAGATATAAACACATTTAGATTGATAGATAGTTGTGAACAGAGTTAGATATATATGAATATTGATAGATAGATTGATAGATAGATAAAAAACGGACCGAAATAGATAGATAAATAGATAGACAGACAGATAGATAGATAGATAGATAGATATGAACGTACTTTTATAGATAGATAGATAGACATGAACGTACTTTGCTAGATAGATAGATTGATAGATAGATAGATGGATAGATATGTGGTACCGAACAAAAGTACACAGATTTGAACAGCGTTCATAAATTGAAAGCCGCTACCCTTTGTGAGCAGCGCCGTTTGTTAGATACATAAGTGCACGCCCAAATAGACTACATCTAAGGGTACAATTTAATCTATATATTAGAGTAAATATTTTTCATAATTAAAATCAGTAAAAGTTTGGAATCACCTCGATAATCCTTAATCTTTCACAGTTTTTTTTCCTTGGCGTTTCAGAATAAAATATCAGTCCAAGTTGGAGACATAAAATATAACAAAAATATTTCCTGTGATTTCCACCCACTCGTAGACCCGACAAAGTGTTCGTAATTAGAAACAGCATTAACGGCCATACACGCGCGAGGCTTTCACTTAGATGTTCACTTAAATGTCAGGCACATGTGTACACTTTAACTCTACAGAGGTCACATTTCGTATTTATACACAGAAAGAAGCATACTGAGAAGTTCTTAAAGCGCTTCCTTAATGAAACCTATGAAAATATATCGGCGTTCCACTTCGCTTTAAACTTGTTATTTTTCCGTTACCTTTTCATTAACTTTCTTCTATCTAAACTCACAAAAAAAGTTTTTAGACTCTTTCTGGCAAGCTGTCCTCCAGATGGCTCTGCTGGGGACACTCGTACGGCATCAGGTGTGTATTTACCCAAACCCTTCCGCCACGGTCAGGATATGCCACAAGGCCAATTTCTAAGCGGAATACAGTTGGTTTGAAATCAGAGTTTTCCTTCTCTTTGACCGGTTGCCGTTCTAAGGCTAAAGAGTAAAGAACTCAGCCATTCATAAGGACATTAGCACAAACATGTTCAGTACACGTTTCACTGAGTCTGTTTCCTACGACGATAACCGTTACCCAGCGTGCGACTCTACTTTAATATAATATGATAACATTACATATATAATAACATTATATATATAATAAGATTATAATATAATATATAATATAAATATATAATAATATATAAATATATATAATATATTTAATATATAATATAATATATTATATAATATATATTAATATTTAATATATAATAATAATAATATATATAATATATTTAATATATAATATATATATTATATTAATATATATTAATATTTAATATATAAAATATATAATATATATAATATATATACTAATATATAATATATATAAATAAAATATAACATAATATAATTATATATAATAACATTATAACATAATATTATTTAATATATATATAACTTTATATAAATAATCATTTAATAACATTAGCACAAACAGGTTTAGTATACAGTTCACTGTGTCAGTTTCCTACGACGATAACCGTTACCGCGCGTGCGGCTCTATTTATTCTGGAATCGAACTCGAAACCACGTCAGAAATGTTAAAGAGACAATTCTTCCAAGCCGTTGTCGTGTCAGTGCTGCTGTACGGCTGCACAACTTGGACCCTAACGAAGCACCTAAAGAATAAACTAGATGGGAGCTGCACAAGAATGCTACGTGCAGTCTTAAACAAATCGTGGAAACAACACCCCACGAGAAAACAGCTGTATGGCCACCTGCCTCATATCACCTAAACCATCCGAGTAAGACACGCAGGACACTGCTGGAGAAGCAAGGACGAAATCATAAGTGACGTCCTCCTGTGGAAGCCAGCACATGGGCACTCGAGTGTGGGCCGCCCAGCAAAGACGTACATTGACCAGCTCTGTGCGGATATTGGATGCCGCGTAGAGGACTCTCCGAGAACAATGAGTGATAGGGGCGGCTGGAGGGAGATTGTCGTGGATATCCGTGCTAATAGCGCGACATGATGATGATTTTTCACTTGGGACTTAATAGTCCTGGCCTTGCACAAACCTAGGTTCAATTTAGTAAAGGACAACTACCGGGTGTCATTTCTCCCTGGAGGCTCAATACTTCCAACCTTGTGCCATGCTAGACTCACTTTACTAAAGGACAACTATTGAGTGCTATTTCTCACAAGGGGTTCAATCCTTCTAACCTTGTGCCATGCTAGACTTAGTTTACTAAAGGACAAAAATTGAATGTCATTTCTCACAAGAGGCTCAATACTCATAGCCTTATGCCAAACTAGACTAAGCTTTGTTGTCAAAAGTCATTTCTCACAAGGGGCTCAATACTCCTAGCCTTATGCCAAACTAGACTAAGCTTTGTAGTCGAAAGTCATTCTCACAAGGGGCTCAATACTCCTAGCCTTATGCCAAACTAGACTAAGCTTTGTAATCGAAGTCATTTCTCACAAGGGGCTCAATACTCCTAGCCTTATGCCAAACTAGACTAAGCTTTGTAGTCAAAGTCATTTCTCACAAGGGGCTCAATACTCCAGCCTTTATGCCAAATTAGACTAAGCTTTGTAGTCGAAAGTCATTTCTCACAAGGGGCTCATACTCCTAGCCTTATGCCAAACTAGACTAAGCTTTGTAGTCGAAAGTCATTTCTCACAAGGGGCTCAATACTCCTAGCCTTATGCCAAATTGACTAAGCTTTAGTAGGACTCATAGCCTTATGCCAACTAGACTAAGCTTTGTTGTCAAAAGTCATTCTCACAAGGGGCTCAATACTCCTAGCCTTATGCCAAACTAGACTAAGCTTTGTTGTCAATAGTCATTCTCACAAGGGGCTCAATATTCCTAGCCTTATGCCAAATTAGACTAAGCTTTGTAGTCGAAAGTCATTTCTCACAAGGGGCTTAATACTCCTAGCCTTATGCCAAACTAGACTAAGCTTTGTAGTCGAAAGTCATTTCTCACAAGGGGCTCAATACTCCTAAACTTATGCCAAACTAGACTAAGCTTTGTAGTCGAAAGTCATTTCTCACTAGGAGCTCAATATTTCTGGCCTTGTACCAAACCAGGATTAGCTTTGTAAATTACAAATATTGGGTGTCATTTCTCACTGGGAGCTCAATACTTTTGGCCTTGTCCCAAACTAGACTTAGCTTTGTAAAGGACAACTATCGGGTGTCATCTGTCAACTTTGTAGAAGTAGTTCTCTTATTTACATTTTTGTTTGACATTTGTAAAAGCTTCATGTTTCACACTCACACACACACAGACATATATATATATATATATATATATATATATATATATCGGGTGTAGAGTTAATATATACATATTAACGAACATTCATACACACATAAATGCAAACTTACATACGTTCACACTTGTACACATACTATATGCGTATATGTGAACATACAAAACAGACATTTATACATACATACATACATTTACACACATAGGTACCGAAGAACATACTCAAATACAGACATTTATATACAAACACACACACACACACACATAGACACACATACGTACACAAACATATATATATATTAAGCACAACTGGATACATATACATTCATATATACACAAATTGATACGTACACACACACCACACACACACACACACAGATATATATATATATATATATATATATATATATATATATATATGGCGGCCTTTACATACATACAGATGTGTGTATTAAAACAGTTAAAATCCCTTTCGCATTCTGTGGGTGACGATGGCTAAGCTGTCCGACTGCTGCTGAATCGATTGGAGTTCTATCCCGGTTGTGGGTGACTCACAGGGTGTCTAACCACACTGAAGAGACTTGATAAGTCGAAACACGTGGATGACTATATATATATATATGATAAGTTGTAAACACGGTATGTTTGGAATGGCTTTTTTTGCCGACAATTTTTGGGAGAATATGTGCTTAATTGGAGTCGTACCTAATTTTGAAAATTAATTAATTAAATTAATTAATTAATAATTAGGCATTCCCGCCTAATTCATTATTATTAATTAATTTTAAAAATTAGGTACGACTCCAATTAAGCACATATATATATATATATATATATATTATATATATATTATATATATATATACAAGGAGCTGATGTAGGTGTGGCGCTCCACCTCAGGTGCCAAAACCATTCTCCTTGGTCTAGCGCTAGTGAAAAGAGGATAGACTCCCTCGCTGATTGGCTGAGACTGACTTTAGGCCACCCAGACGACTTATATATATACAAATGTGTGTGTGTATTTGGGACCGCGCACCACACACACACACACACACACACACACACACACACACACATATATATATATATATATATATATATATGACGGAATGGGAACCTCCACATTGTACCAAAGGAAATGCCCATATTTATTGATTGATCTTAACGGCATGAAAACCCCTGTAGGGTTATACGTATCGCGTTCATTGTAGTTCATGTTTACGCTTTTTATATTGTTGTTTCTTGAGAGTTTTTTTTGTTGCCTTTACACAAATTCGAATATTTTTAAACAGGTGTATTTAACCCATAGATGGGACCCTAACAGGTACTACCAATCCGGGTCAGAGTAAACCTAAGAGTAATTTTAATGAAGGACTACTCCCACAACCCAGGGCTCCAGCATAGGAGCCTTATCATAAGATACAGTTTAGTGTCATACCCAAGACTCCATTTTTGTGGGGGATTCATCTCCCTTTGTAAGGTATACAGTCAACGTATCCTAAGCCCCCTCCAGACAGGATGGAGGTATGGTCGGAGTAATCCGGTACCTTTCTGACATCGGTCACGAGGACCGGCCAATTTTTGCCTTTCCTCACGCGTACGAGAATGCCCCCCCCCTCATTCAACTGACCATGTGCCGTATATTACCCCCGTGGGGGAAGTAGTAAAATATCAACACTATTGGAAAGCCCAGCCTATGTGGGTGGGTGGCACCCTGGATAAATTGGGAAAGAGAAAGAGGCTGAGAGTTACAATAACTCACTTTTTTTTTTGACTTGCTGTGAACTTCCTTCCTGTTGCCAGGGAAGGTGTGGATAGAGGAAAAAAACGCACAATAAAGCGACATGTTACTGTCATTTATTTACTCACTTTGCATGGGTGTGGCGGCACTTTTCATTAAATTAGTCAACTAATAAGAGGGGGAAAGTCTTTCGACAATTAAGATATCACCATACAAAGTTAATAGCTTCCGACGACTGCTGTTCACTGCAACAACGGTGAAAAACTACTGCGTCTCGTGCTTTTTTCCCCTTCATATAAGAAATAGATAAAGAAAAGCAAAAAAAACAAAACAAAAAAAACAAAAAAACAACAACAACAAAAAAGCCAACAAACAAATAAACAAAGAAACACTGAAATGGCTCAGTGCGTAGGAAATGAGGCTGTCGGTCCTAAAGTGTGAGGTTCCTTTACTTGTGTCATTAAATAATTAAACGAAAGCAAAACACGTGCCCGTCGAGATTTTAGTCAATATTTAACGGCCTTCCCCCAGGAGAAGGATGCGGCATAAATATTGATTGATTGATTGATTGATTTTAACGGCATGTCAACCCGTCAGGGGTTATTTCATATTTTTAATCAAGAGATTCGGGAATTGTGTACATTATACGATCATATTTACAGTTTTTTTAATGCAGTTTCTTATTTTTTTACACTTGGTTATATGATATCAAATCTTCCTACCTAATACTAATAATTATACAGTTTCTAATAATTATTTATATTTGATAATAATCATTTGGAGGTGCATGTTGTGCAATGGTTATAGTCTTAGGAAATATAGAAGGCGGCACGAGTCTAAATACTTGACGAGGCTGTTTGTATTTCACATAGCACTAATACCACTCGGAAAGCTACGCATCCAAATATTCTCCCTCTGGCTAAGGGTAAATAATAGGACAGACTGGGCTCTTTAACTTTGGTTAGGCAACCAGTCTAAGAGAAGGAAAACTCTTATTTTTCAAACTGGAAAATAAATTGTTTTATTCTCTATGAGCGTTTTAAGTGCATTGCTCTAATAAAGAGTTCGCTGTGATGTGCCATTTTTGCTGTATTACAGTTATATACTGAAATGCATAAATGAAGTGTTTTAAAAAAGAATTGAGCCTGAAGCGATATTTACCAAGGCAGATATAAACAATGAATGAAACATTACTTTTTTTTATAGAATAGTTCCCTTTGCATTCAAATACCAAAAGAACTGCTCATCAAAGAAAGACTGCTCACCAAAAAGTATCGGGAATTTGCACTGACCCCTCTAGGCGATGTCTAGACGTCAAGACAGCAGTCTGGAAATAACGAATTTATCATGCAGGGTGCGACAGAAGGATTAGTTACCTAGTCTCGCAGTATTTTTCTGAACTTTTTTTAGATGAGGTATGATAATTTGTATTATTTGGATTTTTCGGACTGTTGTCCTGAGTTTCATTGTTATATACACAACGATTCAGTTGATATGCCCTCCGGCTTTTTTCATGCGTTTCTTGTCGAACTCTGGATCCTTCTTATCGAACTCAGGAACCTTCTTATCGAACTCTGGACCCTTCTTGTCGAACTCAGGAACCTTATTGTTGAACTCTCGAACCTTCTGTCGAACTCTGGAACCTTCTTGTTGAACTCTGGAACCTTCTTGTCGAACCCAGGAACCTTCTTGTCGAACTCTGGAACCTTCTTGTCGAACTCAGGAAACCTTCTTGTCGAACTCTGGAACCTTCTTGTTGAACTCTGGAACCTTCTTGTCGAACTCTGGAACCTTCTTGTCGAACTCAGGAACTTCTTGTCGAACTCAGGAACCTTCTTGTCGACTCTGAACCTTCTTGTCGAACTCAGGAACCTTCTTGTCAACTCTGGAAACCTTCTGTCGAACTCTGGAACCTTCTGTCGAACTCAGGAACCTTCTTGTCGAACTCTGGAACCTTCTTGTCGAACCCAGGAACCTTCTTGTCGAACTCTGGAACCTTCTTGTCGAACTCAGGAACCTTCTTGTCGAACCCAGGAACCTTCTTGTCGAACTCTGGAACCTTCTTGTCGAACTCAGGAACTTCTTGTCAAACTCTGGAACCTTCTTGTCGAACTCTGAACCTTCTTGTCGAACTCTGGAACCTTCTTGTCGAACTCAGGAACCTTCTTGTCGAACTCTGGAACCTTCTTGTCGAACCCAGGAACCTTCTTGTCGAACTCTGGAACTTTCTTGTCGAACCCAGGAACTTCTTTCGAACCTTCTTGTCGAACTCAGAACCTTCTTGTCGAACTCAAAGAACTTTTGTCGAACTCTGGAACCTTCTTGTCGAACTCAGAACCTTCTTGTCGAACTCTGGAACCTTCTTTGTCGAACCCAGGAACCTTCTTGTCGAACTCTGGAACTTTCTTGTCGAACTCAGGAACCTTCTTGCGAACTCTGGAACCTTCTTGTCGAACTCTGGAACCTTCTTGTCGAACTCAGGAACCTTCTTGTCCAACTCTGGAACCTTCTCGTCCAACTCTGGGACCTTCTTGTCCAACTCAGAAACCTTCTTGTCCAACTCGGGAGCCTTCACCGAACCTCGACTGACCCCTTTATTCAATCCACTGGGGTAGACTCCTTTCATTCCGCTAACCATGGACAGGTGATAGAGTTAAGCTATGTTAAGTGTTCTATGTTATTATCACCCGTGAGCAGTATTGAACCTGATAACCGCAGATGATTGTCACTTAGAACTGTATTGACCCTCCATATGTCCGTTGCACAATATGTCCAACCGTCAAAAGCACGAGGCTTTGAACGAGTTTCGAACTCGTTTATCTAGGTAGCTAACAATGGTTTCTCAGTAAGGCATTTATGTAAATTATTTCTTTTATCACAAGCTAAAAATTCATTCGATGATCTCTTTCGGTTTGATTCGGTAACATAAATGGAAGATGACTTAATGTAATGTTTCACGGCATGAGCCAAATTTTGATATTTTCATTTCTCTTTTGATTACGTTAAAGTCACGCTAAAATTATCAGTTCCCACCAGATCACCGAAGTTAAGCAGCAATCAGCTTGTTCAATACTTAATTGGGGAACCACTTAAGTAACAGCAAGTATTGTAAGCAACCTGAGTCTTTTGTGTATTGAAAATGACTTGATTCGGCATTAAATGACCAGAAAAGAATTGATATGCCGTAAAATAAAATAACAAAAGGCGTATCGAGAGTATTAACATGACAGCTTCCAAACTGACGAAGGAAAAAAGAAAAAGGTCCCGCCATGTTTGTGTGCCTGCTTTTTGGAAGTGGCCAGTTCCTTTGTATTCAAAACCAGGAAGTAGGCAGAAGCCGCTGCCGGGGATGCACACGAAGTTCACCTTGTAGAATAATCATACTAGTTCCAATTACCGTCGAATTGGTAAGACAAAGCAACAAGCAGTCGTAACTTAATACGAACCTGGTTTACTGCAAAGACTACTGCAAAATGGCAGGTTATTTATGAAGCCCCAGACCATCATACAAACCAAGCAGCCAATCAGGACTCAAGGAATGGAATCACCCAAATGCATGAGTGGACTATTCTGAATTCCTATAAATATCTGTTGTCTTGACACTGGTTCAGTTGTGCTTGACCAGTTGCTGTTGTTCAAACCAATGACTGACTGACTGACTGATTTCAATACACCTCATCTGTGACAGTTCCTGTGGTTGAGTTCTCTGTCAGCTGGGGTTGTAAAATACGCCAACTGTATCTCTGCAGAGGGGTAAAATTCCCCAAATGGGACCACCTGTTGGTCGTGGGTGGCTATTCGTGATGCTTAAGAACGAAATTCTGGTGGCTGAGCAGTCCATGACAAGAAACACTCCACTTTGGCGCTTACTTAGACTAGACTGGCCTCGCCTAGCTGAAGCACTTAAGATTGTCCCAACCCTATTGCTCTTATGGCAACCCCTAACCCTTTTTATCATATGTGCTAGAAGGATGTGGGTGAGGGGCTTAGTGTCTTGGTTTGACATTAAAATGTATCTAATGGTGAAGTTTCGATTCTGAAACTCCAGGGAATGTGTAGTACCCCTTTATCGCCATTACTCGCAGGTCCACTCTGGCCTGGAGTGGTAATACCTGTTGGGGTCCCATCTATGGGTTAAATAGATAAAAATGGGTACCAAAATAAGTTTAAAAAATTGAGCTCGTAAAAAGCCCAATAAGAATTAATAAAATAACCCAACAAGTGTTTTCATGCCTTAAAATCCAACCAACCAACCTGTGGTGGCGATTAAAAAGTCATATTATATCGTCTCTCTTCTTTCTGCTAAGGCTCAGCATCAATGACACAGAATCACCAAAGCCTAGATCAAAGGGGGGTGGGGGTACGGCAAAAGGATGCTGTAACTCAGCCAATCAATCACTCGCTCACTCAATGATTTTTTTCTTTCAGTTACTCATGGGTTAGACTGTTTTCATTCTGTTAACCATAACTGGGTACAACTGTTAAGCTGTGTTAATTATTCTATGTTACTGTCACCATTGGCCAGGATTGAACCTGCAGTCCAAAGGTAACCAGTCTAGGAGAAGGAAAACTCTGAATTTAAATCTATTTAACCCCACCTGAGAAATTGACCTTGTGTCGTATCCTGCTCGTGCGGAGGGTTGGTAAAATATATATATATATATATATATATATTATATATATAATATATTGGAGAATATGTGCTTAATTGAAGTCGTACCTAATTATGAAAGTAAATTAATTAAATAATCAATTAATTAATTAATTAGGCAGGCATACCTATTAAATGTAAGGCTAAGCAAATCGAGAAAAATCAATCTCTGTATGTACATTTCGGCTTATTAGGCCTCATCAGCAGAGCTATAGATAGAAAGACCGCCTATCTATAGCTCTGCTGATGAGGCCTAATAGGCCGAAATGTACATACAGACATTGATTTTTCTCGATTTGTTTAGCCTTACATTTAATAGGTATGTCCGCCTAATTAATTAATTAATTATTTATTTATTAATTTACTTTCATAATTAGGTACGACTTCAATTAAGTACATATTCTGCCAAAAATTGTCGGCTAAAAAAAGGCATATCATAAATACATCGCTTTGTTATCTACTTATCATATATATATATATATATATATATATATATATATATATATATATATTATATTTACGGTCCTTTTCCAACAAATGCATTTGTCCTGATAATAGCCGACGAAAGAATTCTATGGTGGCTACTACGGCTAGAATTCCTTTCTACCCGGAAGCGTCCAGCTTCCGACACACTCAACATGCAATAACATTTCCCTTTCACTTCCGACTGCGGTAAATAATAAGACGGGGAGAGAGACAGGACTATTTCTCATCCTTGCCACCCTGGTCTGACCCAGTGCAATGACTCGCATTTGCCTAGCCTCGATATTCAAGCTTTTCCACTCCCGGGGAAATAAAAAAGTGTGTGTGCGGAGGGGGATAAAAGTAAGGTGACATCAAAAGAAATGAGATTGTACAAAGGCCAAACAGAAGGAAAGGCGAAATAATCTGAGCTTTGTGTGAAAAAATGAATAACAAAAAAAAACAAAACAAACAAACAAAATAATGTCATAAGGACAGCAAGTGTAAGTTGTGTGGGAACAGATATGAAACGGTTAATAAGATAATAAGTATAATAATAAGATATATTATTGATATATATATAATAAGATAATAAGTATAATAAGATAATATAAAGTAAAAAAAAGTAAAGTCGTCGGGGCGGCCTAAAGTCGGTATCAGCCAATCAGCGAGGGAGTCTATCCCCTTTTCACTTGCGCTAGACCAAAGAGATTGTTTTTCATCTGAGGTGGAGCGCTACACCTACCATCAGCTCCTCATTCGCTGAATTGGCGAGGACCGGAATTGAACTAGGAACCTTGTGGTTTTTTAGCCGAACGCTCTACCGACTGAGCTAACCCGGCCCTTAGATAAGATAATATAATAAGATAATACAATAAGATAATAAGTAAATGCAACAAAAAAAAAAAAAAGAAAATGAAATATAAGTTAAGGATCGACTGAGTGAGAAAGGTGATTCACTGGAAATTGTGCAAGCTTGACCATATTAACAGGACAATATATACACGACAGAACCCCATACTTAGAAAATGAGAACGCAATAAGATTGAAGGAAAATATAATCTGAACTAGTTGCAAAAATAAGAGGTGGAAGGAAAAATGTTTCCTGATTTAAATAATAATACTTAGTGGTTATGAAACATTACTTAAAAATGAAAACTAAGTTGTTGACAATAATCTAATGTCAACATGCATATTTTACTGGTAAAAATCATTTAATATTACAAAATGGTCTTTTAAAATAATAACGGAATGTTAACGTAATTCATCTCGGAAAACAAATATTGAATGTCATTGTTTGGGTGATATTAAAATTTGAACATTATTTGACAAATGGTTTTTGATTATTATGATACTGTATATCTTATTATAATGGAGATTG
>CM042138.1:80147273-80159503 GCA_023376005.1 Doryteuthis pealeii | reverse complement strand
AAGCGAGTGAGAGAGTATGATGCACACTTAGAATATTGAATCCTTTAAAAAAAAGATAATTTCCAATTTGTTGTTATGTCTTTTCTTTTAAAATAGATGGAGTGACCGGCTTTTCTTAAAAAAAACTGGAAATCAAAAACATTAATATCTCAAAATTTGAATTTTTAACTTATGTGGTTTTAATTAATTGGTCTTATTTCGGTTAGAATGCAATAACTTCTGACTTAATCGGATAATGTAAGTAATAGAATGAATCTCCGCAGCTTGACCAAGAAAATTAGATATATGTGATCCGCAATATATACTTATGCTGTTCCTTTGATCGGTAGTTGTCTGTCCTGGTGCATGTATATTACAACGCAAGTAAATTCAACAGGTGGTCTACCAGGAAGCCCGGAAGAGCAGTAGTTTTTTTTGGCATTTTTTTCAAAGATAGTGTTACTCGGAAATGGGGGAGGAGGGCGCCGCGTTTAGCATAAATGGGTTATGCCATCGTACTCGAAATCGAGATCGTGTCCGATCAAACATTTTGTTTCATCAACCTTCATATGTGGCAGCATAAAACCCATTGTTGACAATGAGTCTTGTAGCGAGATGCAAGGGGTAACCATAGTGAAAAAATACCAGGTCCGGTGGGTTACCGTCGCACCAAGGGCGCGGAATTCGCCGGCGTCACGTGGATCTAGACAGGTTGAGGGGATTAGTTGGTTTTCCAGCTGCACGATTGGAAGCAGAGAGTACGTGCATCTCTCTGCGGGGGTTGTTAACCTCCGTGCGAAAAGAACACGGGGGCAAGAAAAATACACATCTTGAGTCCAAGAAATAAAAAGTCTTGTGGGAAGTTGATTAATTGCCTAGGATAATGACTATAAAACTAGTCCCTTTATAAGAATCCCCTAGGAGAGAGACTAGACAACATGACGACCAGAGAAAAAGAAAAGGAACAGCCAGCAAAAGATTATGCAGGAAGAAATGAAGCACAAGTAAGTCTCTCTACTCTGTCTCTGTCTTTCTCTCTATCAGCCGAAGTCACCTCTTCATGTTTAAACCCGATGTTCGACGTACGATGTTATCAAGGGTTGTAACACCAAATTATCATTATACTAACATATATAGTTATTCATATTTACTGCGAGGCTGATTCTCAACCGCGCGGCGAATAGGATGGTTAAATAAATCTTGATCAAGGAAAGAAAAGGGAACAAGCACAAAAAGATAGGTAGGAAGAATGAAGCAACAAGTAAGTTGTGAAAAATTATTAAAAGAATGGTGTTCCTCTTTCACGGACGCCGGTGGCGGCCTGTGGGGATTTAAAATAAAAATAGAATTAAATTAAATTAAATAAATAAATAAAAAGTTCTGAGCGTCTTGACTCTGACGGTCTGATTATACACTCTCAACCTATACTTCGAAAGAGTTGCTTGTTCCGTATCGTTAAAAGCCTCCAGACAGCGATGAATCGGACCCTTATCTAGTTAGAAGCTGGAGCGACAAACGAACACCTAAAACCCATTCTGCAGGGCTCAACAGGTTACGAGGAACAGAACTCGATGATTTCAGCTAAGTTCGCAGGCTTTTAAAAAATTTTTTATCTGCAGCTACCCTTTAACTACATTGAATTCTCCTTAATTATCCTTTACCAACCAAACACATTGAACTCTTGAACATTCTTTAAAACTCGTTTTGGTTGTTTCATTTTATGTATATTGATACCCCTGTTTGATATTTGTTTTATGTTTTACATGTAAAGTAAACATTTTGTTCTATAAAAAGTCGTTTGTCTCCTTTCTTCAAAAGCAGCACCCATCTCCTCACTGCGGCCGAAGTACGGTTTATCCTCCTACAAAACGTAGGGTTTAAACAGTGCTTTTCCGAGGACAAAAATCCCCACAAAGTCTCTCTACTCAGTCTCTGTCTTTCTCTCTATCAGCCGAAGTAACTCTCTCATGTGTATACCCGATGTTCGATGTACGATGTTATAAGGGCTATACAAAAAATTATAATTATACTAACATATATAGTTATACATATTTACCAACCCGAGCAGGTTGTTACACATGGTCAATTTCTTAAGCGGACTTTAACAGGTTTGAATTCAGAGTTTTCCTTCTCCTATACTGGTTGTCCCACCAAGGTTAAATACCCAAATCTGCCCTACTATTTACCTATAGCTGGAATAAAATAATAATTGTATTCATACCTTTCTCAAGAGTATTAGCGATATATGAAATGCAAACAGCCCCGTCCAGGATTTGAACTCGTCTCGTCGTTTCCATTTCCTATGACGGTAACCATTACACCACGACCCTCCACATAAGTAACATTAGTAGTTATAATATAGTCACTTGCATACACATGCACTTATACTGACGCTCACGCACGCACATATAGGCACATGTGTATGTAGCCTCGTGAAAAGTACTCACATTTATATGGGCAATTCCATGTCAAATCATCCAGAAAAAAGTAAAATTTCTGAAATTTTGTACACGTGTGGACTGTGTTAAAGTTAGACATTCTCCAAAAGTTGAGCTACAAAGGTACAAAGAATGTTCAATAGATATGAAATAATAATAAAAAAATATTTGTCATAGATACAGTGCCACATTGGGATATTGATCTTGCTAAGAATAAATTTAAAAAATCATCAATAACTTAAGATTGGTTAACTTTCAGACTTCTTCGATGTCATTTTTGGATTATTCGGGCAAAAATGCTTTTATAAATAAATTTCTAGGAGTAGGAAAGCTCTAGAACTCATTTTACAGACAAAAATAGATTACAAAAGTCGCCATTTTTCGCGAACGCCCTCAAATTCGACATAACTCCACCAATTCTAGGAATTGGTAACTCAAATTTTGGGAATTGTCCAAATTTAAGATAGTCCACACTTGTATAACATTTAAGAAAAATTGAAGGGGGTGGGTAACATGGCCTTGATGATTTGACATGGAATTACCCATATGCAAAACGCATGCATACGTATATCTAAATAAGTAAGTAAAGTCGTCGAGACGGCCTAATGTCGGTATCAGCCAGACAGTGAGGGAGTCTATTTTCACTTGCGCTAGATCAAGGAGGATTACTTTAGCTTCTGAGGTGGAATGCCACATTTACCATCAGCTCCTCACTTTACCCGAACAGATCCCTGTGCTACTCATGCACTGAGTTGGCGAGGTCCGTTATAGAACCAGAAACGTTGTGATTCCTAGCCGAACGCCTCTAGCGACTGATCTAAACTGGGCCCTACGCGTTTTGAAAAACTGAGATTCAAACACTTCCTCTTGAAACGAGCACTTCGGACATAGGATTTCACTTCAGCCGCGGACACTTCTCAGCCTGAATATGTTTGTAATATCTGCAGTTGTGTCTTGCTAGTCATATGCGATCTCATGGCAACAAACAATCGGAAGCTGATTTACACAGGTCTTTCGGTAGCAACCTACGGGTAATTCGTGTCAATTCTGTGACAAAGTAACTGGGCGCTGCAGCAGGTGGGAAATGTTATATAAGAGTGCACGGAGTTAATTCGAACACAAAAGACAATTATTTTGTTTGTCAAATATGAGGCAGGGTTTGCTAGGTGAATTTGCACCAGGTGTCACATCCGTTCCCAATTGTGCTAATTGCGAAATTGAGGAGATTCGAAATCTTGCATACACATTAATATCCTTTTCAACTAAGAAACACGCAAAATTTGGTCATTGATTTTTACTAATTAAGAGATATAATTAATTAATTAAACCAAAATCAACCAATTTGCTGAACTGTCCGTATACCAGCTCCTGTTGCCTATTGTATCATTCAATAGTCATTCAATATGTCCGCTCTATTTCTACTAATAAGTCAACATTTTTGAATGCGATTGTTTTGTAATTTAGTACGAACTGTTAATTTATTTATTTTTGAGAACTAAAAAAATCAACTTTTCAAACCAAGTGTATCTTTTTTAATGTAAAAAGGAAAAAAGAAAACCTTTTATCAATATTTTTTACGAATACTTCATATTTCTTAGAATAAAATATATGCATTTTTAATCAGTGAAACTCAAAACTTTTTTAAAAGAAACTATTCATAAAAATAATGAAATTTGAATTAATATGCGAAATATTCTACCTACAAATAAGTTAATGTTTAGTTATTAGCAATTACAAAAAACTGAATTTAAAATTGTCTTACGCAAGAAAAAGTTTAGAAAAAATCATTCAAGCGATTAAAGAAAAAGGGGATATAAAAGAAAGTGGACACCCACATACTTTTATTTTCATATTTTAGAATGAATATTTCATTTAAATATATCCATTTTTAATCGGTGAAACTCAAAACGTTTTTGAAAGAAGAATAAAGAAATTTAAATTAAAAAGCGAAATATAATGTTTAGTTGGCTTCTTTGTTACTTTTGTTTTAGGGCTAAAAAAAATTACAATGCTACATTTTATTTTTAACTCAACAAGCAATTAAAAAACTGAATTTAAAATTGTCTTACGTACATTCACAAGTTACTTTTAAAAATATTATTTTCAATGCTGCAAACAAAAGAAAAATCGCAAATTCTTAGCGATTAAAAAAAGGGAATATAAAAAACAAAACCAACACATACTATTATTATTTTCAAATTGCTAACTGGATTATATTCAACACAATGAAACATGAATAAAGGTTAATATTATCTTTAAAATTTTTAAATCATTCAAAAGAAGAAACATAAAACAACTCATAATGATTTTTTTAAAATTCAGCTTACGGAAATAATGAAAATTATGAACGAAACAATGTCTACCTTTTTGCACCGTTAAAATCAATTGAAATTTACAGTAGCCAAAAACAAGTTATGACTACCGGCTTTTTTAAAAATTTATATGAAAAATCAACTGATAGTCAAATTTTCACTAAGTCTTGATAATTATTCGTCTGTTGATGAAAATATATTTGAAATAGTTTTTTTTGTTAAAATATGTTAGTGGAAATATTTTTAAGAGTTCCCCATCTTATTTTATGAAATCTGAAAAAAAAAAAAAAAAAAAAAATGAACAGTTAAAAACAATTTTTTCTAAAAAAGATAAGAGTTTGAATAATTATATCAAAAGATTTTTATAAGTTTCTATACGGACTTTTTTTTAGTAAAAAAACAACAAAAAAAAAACATGAATTCTAAATTCTGCTAAAAAATGTCAATATTATTAGACACAATTCCGTAAGTATGTGACATCCAGCAAAGATTGAACTCACTATTCAGTAGTAATGGATTTACAAGACTACCTTGCTAACCATTACACAATGATGGGACTTAATTTTCTTTAGCCAACCTGTTCATCACAGATAGGATATGGTACAAGGTCGAAAGCAAAGGGCATCTAGCGAGTATTAAAATCGCTATTCAGTAATAATGAGCATCTAACTTGCAAACCCTTACACCACAATGGGATTAATATTTAAAAAATGTAAACATTAAAAAGAGACGATTCCTAAAATAAACTAATATTATAATACACAAGCTGTTAGCTTTGTTTAACATTAAATATCCAATAAACGAATAATTTTCATTCTAATGAAAACTCATTTTTAATCTGTTCAACCTATAGATGGGTCCCTAACAGGTACTACAACTCTGGATCAAAATGGCAATGAAGGAGTATTCCACACTCCCCAGAGCTCAAGAATTAGAAATTCAACATTAGATGCACTTTAATGTCATACCCTTTTTAGGAACACTCCCTGGTGTTCCTAAAAATGTTTTCGTCCGGTCATAGACCGGGTAATTTTGCTAGTATATATATATATGTGTGTGTGTGTGTGTGTATGTGTGTGTGTGTGTGTGTGTGTGTATGAATAATAGTTTTTATTATTAAAAAAAGAAGGCAATGGTGGTTTCCTTATATCAGGGTGAGTCAAAGGTTTTGCAATATTTTGGTTAAGTGAGACAATTCAGTAGCTCTGGATGCTTTTACCGAGGCCGTGAAGGTGAAGGACCACACTGGTGGCATGATACTCTTCGAGTGCTACTCAATGATTTGCCTTTATGTCTTGGGACACAGCCTCGGAATCCACAGTTTTACGTCTACCTGACTTTGTCTGATCTTCGAGGCTCTCGTAGTTTGATTTAGTTTGGTTTCTTTGTTTAATGGCATATCAGTTTGCATGGGTTATTTAATGCGAATGTCATCCTTGTGGAAGAACTATAGTGTTACTATTTATCCTATTGCTGTGAGGATGAGAAGTTTCATACTGCTCCCAAGGGTATCACACGCAGCATTCTCGTGGAACTCTCATCTGGCTTATTCTCTAGGCGCTCCGTTAGGATCTAAGTGGTTCAGCCATACATTAGCTCTGATACAACTAGGGAACCCTTAAGGAGCTGATATGCCGTTAAATAAATAAACCGAAACAAAACCTAGTTATCTTGATTATACCATTTAGATTAGTCGGTCAACCTCAGGTAATCAGCATTTTTTTGTCATTGCCCTACTTGTCATTAGCTTAGTGAAGATGAGATACGTATGTTAAGAGACAGGGATTATCGGAGATAGGGATTATTGAAAGTGAGGATTATTGGGAGTAAGCATTTTGTAGGATAAGGATCATCATAGGTTGTGATAATCTAGTTAAAATTATAAGAGGTAAGGATTATAAGAGATAGAGATTATTGGATGTGTGGATTATCGTGGGTAGGAATTATAAGAAAGTTATTAAAAAGAGCTAGGTATTATCCAGGGTAAGGATTATAAGACGTAGGAATTATCGAAGGTTGGGATTATGTGGGTAGAATTAAACGATGTAGAGATTATCGGATTCAAGGATTATCGGAGATAGAGACTAAAAGAGATAGGTGTTAGAAGAGGTACGGATTGTCAGAGTGAAGGATAATAACACTTAGGGATTATCAGAGTTTGTGATTATTGGAGCAGAATTATGAGAGATATGGATTAAAGGATGAAGAGGTTATCCGGCACGGAGATTATTGGGAGTAGAGAATATATAAGAAAGGTCTCAGAATAGGTACGGATTATCGGGGTTAAGGATTATAAAACGTAGTGATTATTGGAGATTAGGATTATTCGGATAGAATTATAAAATGCAGGGATTATAACAGGTGGAGATTATAGAATGTGGAGATTATCGGGGTTGGAGTAGAGATTATAAGAGATAAGTGATAGAAGAGGTACTTATTTTCGGGGGTGTAAGGATTATAAGACGTAGGAATTAACAGAGGTTACAGACACCTGACAAATGCTACGTTTTTATATTTCTTATAATAAAAGAAAATTCAAATCAAAATACAACTTGCAAATTACGTTAACACATAGGCAGATAGATAGACAGACAGACAGATATATATATATATATATATATATAATATATATTATATATATATATATGAGAAGTAAATACACAAGCGATGTATTTATGATATGGCTTTTTTTAGCCGACAATTTTTGGGAGAATATGTGCTTAATTGAAGTCGTACCTAATTTTGAAAGTTAATTAATTAATAATTAATTAATTAATCAATTAAGCGGGCATACCTATTAAATGTAAGGCTAAACAAATCGAGAAAAATCACGCACAAGGTGGTCTTTCTATCTATAGCTCTGCTGATGAGGCCTAATAGGCCGAAATGTACATACAGAGATTGATTTTTCCGTTTGGTGTAGGGGTAAGACGCTCGCCTGTCAGCTTGACAGTCGGGTTTCGAATCACGCACAAGGCGGTCTTTCTATCTATAGCTCTGCTGATGAGGCCTAATAGGCCGAACTGTACATACAGAGATTGATTTTTATCGATTTGTTTAGCCTTACATTTAATAGGAATGCCCGTCTAATTGATTAATTAATTAATTATTAATTAATTAACTTTCAAAATTAGGTACGACTTCAATTAAGCACATATTCCCCCCCAATATATATATACATATATATATATATATATATATATATATATATATATATAGATAGATAGATAGATAGATATGAACAAGCAGGGATTGATAAATATATATATTGATGTGAACATATATAGGTAGATATGAACTGAGATAGATAGATAGATAGATAGATATGAACAGACCAAGATAGATAGATAGATATAAACATATTTAGATTGATAGATAGTTGTGAACAGAGATAGATATATATGAATATTGATAGACAGATAGATAGTTAGATAAAAAACAGGCCGAAATAGATAGATAGATAGATAGATATAAACGTACTTTTATAGATAGATAGATAGATAGATAGATAGACATGAACGTACTTTACTAGATAGATAGACATGAGCGTACTTTTCTAGATAGATAGATAGATAGATAGATAGATAGATATGTGGTACCGAACAAAAGTACACAGATTTGAACAGCGTTCATAAATTGAAAGCCGCTACCCTTTGTGAGCAGCGCCGTTTGTTAGATACATAAGTGCACGCCCAAATAGACTACTTCTAAGGGTTTAATCTATATATTAGAGTAAATATTTTTCATAATTAAAATCAGTAAAAGTTTGGAATCACCTCGATAATTCTTAATCTTTCACAGTTTTTTTTCTTGGCGTTTCAGAATAAAATATCAGTCCAAGTTGGAGACATAAAATATAACAAAAATATTTCCTGTGATTTCCACCCACTCGTAGACCCGACAAAGTGTTCGTAATTAGAAACAGCATTAACGGCCATACACGCGCGAGGCTTTCACTTAGATGTTCACTTAAATGTCAGGCACATGTGTACACTTTAACTCTACAGAGGTCACATTTCGTATTTATACACAGAAAGAAGCATACTGAGAAGTTCTTAAAGCGCTTCCTTAATGAAACCTATGAAAATATATCGGCGTTCCACTTCGCTTTAAACTTGTTATTTTTCCGTTACCTTTTCATTAACTTTCTTCTATCTAAAACTCACAAAAAAAGTTTTTAGATTCTTTCTGGCAAGCTGTCCTCCAGATGGCTCTGCTGGGGACACTCGTACGGCATCAGGTGTGTATTTACCCAACCCCTTCCGCCACGGTCAGGATATGCCACAAGGCCAATTTCTAAGCGGAATACAGTTGGTTTGAAATCAGAGTTTTCCTTCTCTTTGACTGGTTGCCGTTCTACAGCTAAAGAGTAAAGAGCTCAGCCATTAATAAGGACATTAGCGCAAACAGGTTCAGTACACGGTTCACTGAGTCTGTTTCCTACGACGATAACCGTTACCCCGCGTGCGACTCTATTTTAATATAATATAATAACATTATATATATAATAACATTATATATATAATAATAACATATATTATAATATATAATAACATATATTATACATAATAACATTATATATATAATAACATTATAATATAATATATAATATAAATATATAATAATATATAATATATATAATCTTATTATAAGTGAGATTGTGTGTTTTTCTGTCTGTAACCGAAACTAAATCACTACTCAAGTCACAATTCCCTTAGTTATTGACGTCACATTCACCATGAATTTATCCTTATTTTAACCTCAATTATTAATAAAATTGTTTTACATCATTAATGCTGTTAACCATATCTATATACTAACAACATGCAATTGTATTTATATATACAACAAAATAGCGGTTTACAGTGTGAATGGGAAGGCTAAATTGCATATTGATATTAAAAATGTAATTTTAATAAATATATGCTTAGTATTATTGGTTTCTAACTGTTTGGTTTTATTTTAATGAATATAAGCAAAAATCTCTTCCATAAATCTTAAATGAAATCCATTAAAAAGAAAAGATAACTGTCAATTTAATCTTTACTTCCTCTTTTAACTAAATACTTAAATTAGAAAAAATAACAATGAAAGACGAGAGTGATGGAAGGGTAAATTTCAGTTGTTCTATTTTTCGATTATATCCCCCTCTTTTTCAAATCTTTTTATCTGCATTCTTATTTAGTTTCATTAGCGTTTCTAATTTAATACGACATTTTATTACATTAAAACTTAATTTGCACCCGGAGGGTGCATATATTTGCTAGTATATTTAATATATAATATCAATATACCGTATTAATATATATATTAATATTTAATATATAATAATATATAATATATATAATATAATATATATAATAATATATAATAATATATATAAATAAATATATAATATAATATAATTATATATATAATAATAACATATATTATAATGTATAATAACATATTATATATAATAACATTATATATATAATAACATTATAACATAATATAATTTAATATATATATAACATTATATAAATAATCATTTAATAACATTAGCACAAACAGGTTTAGTATACGGTTCACTGAGTCAGTTTCCTACGACGATAACCGTTACCCCGCGTGCGGCTCTATTTATTCTGGAATCGAACTCGAAACCACGTCAGAAAAGTTAAAGAGACAATTCTTACAAGCCGTTGTCGTGTCAGTGCTGATGTACGGCTGCACAACTTGGACCCTAACGAAGCGCTTAGAGACTAAACTAGATGGGAGCTGCACAAGAATGCTACGTGCAGTCTTAAACAAATCGTGGAAACAACACCCCACGAGAAAACAGCTGTACGGCCACCTGCCCCATATCACCTAAACTATCCGAGTAAGATACGTAAGACACTGCCGGAGAAGCAAGGACGAACTCATAAGTGACGTCCTCCTGTGGAAGCCAGCACATGGGCACTCGAGTGTGGGCCGCCCAGCAAAGACGTACATTGACCAGCTCTGTGCGGATATTGGATGCCGCGTAGAGGACCCCGCGAAAACAATGAGCGATAGGGACGGCTGGAGAGAGATTGTCGTGGATATCCGTGCTAATAGCGCGACATGATGATGATGATGGTTTCTCACTTGGGACTTAATAGTTCTGGCCTTGCACAAACCTAGGTTCAATTTAGTAAAGGACAACTACCGGGTGTCATTTCTCCATGGAGGCTCAATACTTCCAACCTTGTGCCATGCTAGGCTCACCTTAGTAAAGGACAACTATTGAGTGCTATTTCTCACAAGGGGTTCAATCCTTCTAACCTTGTGCCATGCTAGACTTAGTTTACTAAAGGACAAAAATTGAATGTCATTTCCCACAAGAGGCTCAATACTCCTAGCCTTATGCCAAACTAGACTAAGCTTTGTACTCGAAAGTAATTACTCACAAGGGGCTCAATACTCCTAGCCTTAAGCCAAACCAGACTAAGCTTTGTAGTCGAAAGTAATTTCTCACAAGGGGCTCAATACTCCTAGCCTTATGCCAAATTAGACTAAGCTTTGTAATCGAAAGTCACTTCTCAATATTTCTGGCCTTATACCAAACCAGGGATAGCTTTGTAAATTACAAATATCTGGTGTCATTTCTCACTGGTAGCTCAATACTTTTGGCCTTGTCCCAAACTAGACTTAGCTTTGCAAAGGACAACTATCGGGTGTCATCTGTCAACTTTGTAGAAGTAGTTCTCTTATTTACATTTTTGTTTGACATTTGTAAAAGCTTCATGTTTCACACTCACACACACACAGAGACATATATATATATATATATATATATAATATATATATATATATATATATATATAAAAATATATATATATATATCGGGAGTAGAGTTAATATATACATATTAACCAACATTCATACACACATAAATGCAAACTTACATATGTTCACACTTGTACACATACTATATGCGTATATGTGAACATACAAAACAGACATTTATACATACATACATTTACACGCATACATACAGAAGAACATACTCATATACAGACATTTATATACAAACACACACACACACCCACACAGAAACACATACATACACACACATATATATATGCACAACTGGATACATATACATTCATATATACACAAATTGATACGTACACACACACACCACACACACACACACACACACACACATATATATATATATATATATATGGTGGCCTTTACATACATACATACAGATGTGTGTATTAAACTGTTAAAATCCCTTTCGCATTCTGTGGGTGACGATGGTTAAGCTGTCCGACTGCTCCTGAATCGATCAGAGTTCTATCCCGGCTGTGGGTGACTCACAGAGTGTCTAACCACACTGAAGAGACTTGATAAGTCGAAACACGTGTCTGTGGATGTCTGTCTGTCTGTCTGTCTGTCTCTGTCTGTCTGTCTCTCTCTATATATATATATATAGTATATATATATATATATATATATATATATATATATATATATATATATATATAATATA
>CM042138.1:80124773-80144773 GCA_023376005.1 Doryteuthis pealeii | reverse complement strand
CAGCAACTGCCTTTTAGCACCCATATGATAAAAAGGGGTTGGGGCTTGCCATAAGGGCAATAGGGTTGAGAAAATCCTAATAAGATAATAAGTATAATAATAAGATATATTATTGATATATATATATATATATATATATATATATATATATATATATATTAGATAATAAGTGTAATAAGATGATATAATAATAATATAATAAGATAAGATAATAAGTAGATGCATCAAAAAAAGAAAAAGAAAAGGAATATAAGTTAAGGATCGACTGGGTGAGAAAGGTGATCCACTGGAAATTGTGCAAGCTTTACCATATTAACAGGACAATATATACACGACAGAACCCCATACTAGAAAATGAGACGCATAAGATTGTCTCGAATTTTATGACACAAAGAAAACCAGACCGAGCAAACAAGAGGAAAACTTATAATCTACTGGATCTTGTCGTTCCAGCGGACTATAAAGTTAAAATAAAGTGAAATAAAATGAAAATAAAGTAAAAACGTAGAAAAATACTTGGATCTTGCTAAAGAGCTGATAAGAACATCAAGTTGACCGTTTGATGTAGAACTGTTAAATTTAACATATTTATGCATATTTGTCAGATTTAAAGGAAGATTCTATTCTAAAAAATGGTCTATGGAGAATTGTTCCTTTATATGATTACATATCAAACTTCGTGGATTATCTAATACCAAAACCATTCTCGTAGAAGAACAGGAGTGGTATTATTTAGAACATACGTTTCCCAATAGTACAAGTCTGAAAGTGAGCGTAGTAATACATAATAGACCTTTATATATATATATATATATATATATATATATAGATAGATAGATAGAGAGAGAGAGAGAGAGAGAGAGAGAGAGAGAGAGAGAGAGAGAGAGTTGTAGAAAAATGTTTTTCTCCCTGCCACGGTTTCGGTGTTCAAGGTACACCTTCCTCAGGAGAACTAAAACATTATAGGTAGATACATTTTATATATACTTGTCTGGTTTGAGAATTATTTTCTTTTCTCTCTATCTTTTGATTAATTTATATGAAATTTAGTTTCTAAATCTAAACTATTTCCCCTTGAAATTAAAGATTAGTTTTTCATAAGCTTATCAGGTAAAAGTAATTTGTAATTCTATCTGTCATCTATCTTCAACTCCCACTTGTTTTTTCCTTTATTCATTTTGTCTATATCTATTGTGTATACTATTGGAGTTAAAGTCTTCTGGTTAATCTATTTAGTTTTATTTTTAATAATTAAAATATATCTTACATTATATGTATATTCATCTTAATAATATATTAATGAGTTATGAATTTTATGGAAGCATCTCCCCAGAAATATATCTTTTTGTTTCTTCAGTTGATTTTTCGGACCATATTACCTTTAGGCACTCCTTTTTGATCTCGATTAAGAAAGGACATGTTTTTCATTTACACCGTCAATATCCGGTTGTTTGTTAGGGGTTAGGGGTTAGGGGTTAGAGTTAGGGTTAGGGGTTAGTTTTATTAAAAAAATTTTAAAAAAATCTAAAAATCGTATGTTAAAAAGAATGAAAAACTAAATAGGAAAAAAACCCCAGAAATAGAAGGATTATGTAGTATAACCCACCACTCAACCTATAGGTGATAACAAGAATAGGTAAGATATTTCTAAATTTAATAAATAAACATTTCCCAGTTAACCATATTCTACACAAAATCTTTAATAAGAACAATTTAAAGATCAGTTTCTCCTGTATGGATAATATAGAAACGATAATTAAAAACATAATAACAAAATAATGAACAATCACACAAAGAGACAGAAAAACTGCAATTGCCGAAATCCGGAGATGTTTGGAACTTAAAGAATCAAAATATAACACCAATTATTGAATGGGAAATTCTAAAGAGGTCCAATTCTAAGAGGTGCCGAAGTTTGACTGATCTGGGTTTCTTGATTGTAATGCATTGAAAAGCATTGCAATGATTTAACCTGGGAAATCATTTTGAATAGTTTGTCTGCTGAAAAAAGAAAGTCGTTAAAAAACTAATGAAAATAATTACGTCATTGTTTTTGCACGCCCATCAATCCGACAAGCGTTACGATCATTTAGCACCCTCCCACCCCAAAAACGTTTATATATATATATATATATATATATATATATAAACCTAATGAGTCAGATATACCTACTAAAAGTTTTGCTTAGTGCTCTTCAGGACTAAGATCTGAGATTATTTGCTCTACTTAGGTATTGAGCACTCTTTACTTATTAGCTTTAGTATATCCTAGCGGTTTTTGTATGAATATGTATTTTTCATATATATATACATATAATTTTTCTTCTTCTTTTGGTCAAGTATTATAGTATCAACCGTTTATTTTCGGCTGATACGACTATCTTGGTCTTTTCTTTTAAAAAAAAAATTTTTCTCCCCCCGGTAATGTTTGGTAGTATATTTTTACAATCAAACTATATGTCGGTTTTTTTCTTACCGCAAGGGTTCTCCAATAAGTTTTATATTATATATATATATATATATTATATATATATATATATATATATATTCTTTAAGCTTCGAAAGAACACGTTGTACTTCTTTCTAGCTCTCTACTCTATGGGAAGACAAACCCTGACAAACCCAGATATGTGACAAACTGCGACGACGGGTGTATACCCGAAATACTTCCGGCTAGTCACTGCGACCACTGAGATGCTGATATCGTCCTAGACATCCCTTGCCAGCTCAGCATATTCACGGTGGGGGAGAGGGGCACACAAACTGGCAAACTCTTGTGCATCCTAAACTAAATTTGCCTGCTTTCCACTGCGAAGTATGAACAACAAAACAACAAAAACAAATATCCATACTGGCAGAACATCGCCCAGAGTAATAAGGTCCAAGCCTACAAAGATCTGAACCTTGCGTCATGGAACATCCGGACAATGCATGATATACCCAAATCGAAAAGACCTGAAAGAACGAGCGCCATAATAGCTAAAGAGATTCAGATTCGCTGAGAATGGAAGCATCAGAGAGGATGAGAATAACAACCCGAAAAATTAACGTAAGACATATCAAGCTTCATCTAAAAAATTCATTCAAATGACCCAAAAATGTTGATATACCGAAAAACCAACCAACCAACCAACCATTCGTGAAGGCTGAAAATCTTACTCTTCAGCCCTTTAACCCTGTCTGTATTCCCTCATCGAGGATTGTGGCATCGTTGTAAGTGATAGTCACGCTATTGCGTTCACTTTCGGACTAATACCCTTGAGAAAGATATAAACCCCTGTTCCCCCAGTTATGGGTTAAATCAGTGGTTCTCAAACATTTTCAGGCTAACATCCTTTGGCTTTCCAGTGGATGTTGCATACCTCTTTACCGGCCATATATATCTATATGTTATATACTTCTCTTCTGGACGCCTTAGTTCTTCTATCATCTATCTTGGTCTGGTCTTCTTGGGATTCCGGGTCTGGTTTCTGTTGGGGATCACTCCTTATCAGAAGCCTTGTGTCATTGTTAGCTTTTAGTAATAACCACAAGACTTCGATTTACGATGATGTTACTTTATTCGTAGATTCCCCAGACCAGACAATCACGCAGTGAGACTCACATCTTGCTAGCTTCGCTTCTAAGTTCTAACTCTAACTGCCTGAGTTGCTTACACCTTAAACCGGAAGGGGGCCTTCTATTGCCTTCCGATTCTCACGATCATCCCCAGAACGCAAGGTGAGATCGAGGTCAAGCGCCGTCACTCACCCTCAAGGCCATCAGCTGCACTAATATGATTTCTACACTATTGTCATAATCATTAGGTATCTAATGATTATGTAACATGGATTCTTAAGTTCCCCTCCATGCACACATGCGAAAACACACTATTTTTATATGCTTCAAATTGAAAACAAGATTAAACACAAAAATGCATTTCACAAATAAAACCTGATTATTCTGTATAAACTGCATACGCGTTCATTTACCTTAATATATTTTGTCATTTAGATTTTGTAAAAACAAGTTATCTATTAACTGCTAAAAATGCCTACCTGTCGTCCCCCACCGTCCTTTTTTTACCTCACCCTAGATCTTTCCACCGCTCCCAATTGGAATCACTGGATTAAAAAGTATCACTACTGTTCTTCTACAATGATGGTTTGGCATTAAATAACCCATAAAGTTTGATATGCCATTACATAAAAACAAAATGAAAAGGAACAAAGAAAAAAAGTATATTCGATGTTGATTTTCTAAATCGATAAGTTTTCTAATTTATTTTTTTTACAATATTGTGCTGACAATTTTATGTGTTGTTATTACTAATTATCTCCGACCATAATCTTGCTAGCATATAAAAAAACAAACACGCCGTTAGAAGGAGTGTCATTAGAACAAGTACCGTTACAATGATAGTTTGCTGTAATTTTCTAACTACCCAGAACTCTAAATCTATTATCACCAGTCCTTCAAAACAACCAATGTTACGCCATGCAAAGAGCAGGGGGCATAATTGCAGGGCACTCACTTCTAATAACCCATCGGTCACTTTATAATATTATTAGATTATAATAAATGTCAACCCAGGTGGTCACAGAACGATAAGATCTATAAATAATCATTGTTTGAAATTTCGTTGTTTATTTATAGATCAGCCAACCCTGAATATAAACAGATCAGTCACTTTGCACTCACGTGGAAATGTTTAGATGATGCATAAACTTATATATATATACAGAGGAAGGGACAGATTAATATAAGACCGTAAACATCATTATTGATAATTTGATTTGACATTTATATTTGTTTTCTTTCTTTCTATAAATAATACGATGGTAATTCCAAAGGTGAGGCCTTCAAAATATTTAGAAATCATAGAAACGTTTGTTGTCAATAATATTAACATCACTTCAACTTTTGAAAATATATTCAACATCACCTCATGTATATAAGATCAGTTACCTTACGTGTTATAGTTCGAGTGTTATTCTGAAATTATATATTAGTTTTGGTGGGATATAATATAATATATATATATATATATATATATATATATATATATATGTGTGTGTGTGTGTGTGTGTGTGTGTATATATATATATATATAGTGAGACGGAAAAGGCATGCTGGACACTGTTGGAGAAGCAAGGATGAGCTCATAAGCGACGTCCTCCTGTGAAAGCCAACACATGGACATACTAATGTGGGCCGGCCACCAAGGACCTACATTGACTAACTATGCGAGGATACTGGATGTTGCGTGGAGGACCTCTCTGGGACGATGAATGATAGGGAGGGTTGGCGAGAGATTGTCTTGGATATCCGTGCTAATTGCGCGACATGATATATATATATATATATATATATATATATATATATATATATATATATATATATATATATATATATATATATATATATACTAGCAGGAGCTACCTGGCGAAGCTGGGGTAGAAGAGAAAAAGCATGGTCTAATAATCGTTTGCAGATCTATTAGTTCTGAATAGCGAGTTCGATTCTCGGAGAATGACCCATAAAAATCACCATGTAAAAAAGATCATCGGGTGTAAATCATCAGTAATGAGTTAGTTTTTTTCTGGAAGATGGTGTTCAAATGACCTTGTCTATCTTCATTGAATTCCTAAAAGCCAAAGAATTCCTAAAAGCCAACCCTCAGGAAAATCTTAAATGAAAAGTTATTTCGAAGCATGACCATGCTCCAACTCACACTGCAACTGTTGTATACTTTGGTAGATTAGGGTTAAAAAATGGCAGACTTATGATATGGCTAGTATGTTCCCCTTATCTAAATTCCATCAAGAATATTTGGAGTATTGTCAAAAGGCATGTTTATAAGGGTGCCAAGCAGTTTGTAACGAAAAATGCACTTGTTAACCTCTGAATAAATTCACAAATTAACTTTTTCTGTTAACATTACACTGTTTCAAATCAATAGAGAGAAAGAAAATTATATCAGTAAATAATATTACTTTTCATCTGTCTTCATAAAACGTCTGTCTGCATTGGGATGAAAGGGTTAATTGCTGCAGGACTGACATCTCTAAACATTATTTGCTGCTCTAGGAGCTTAGATGTTACCCTGCCAAATTGGAATTTTTATTGATAAATATTCCTATTAGTTGGAAGACCCGAAACTTCCCAACGAACCATGCAGATAACATCACTGTCGACAACCACCAGCGCCCCAAATGTAGGAGCATATATCTAAAGCTACAGTTTCCACACTCGAATTTTTCCCCACATGCCTATGTCATACCAGCTCGTTGCCATGTCCATGAGGAAGCATTGAATCCCGTCGTTGTTGCAAACTCATAGTACCACTTCAGGACGTTTTTGACATCCATGCAAGACTTGCCATACACTGTTAATTGACAATGAATTTCAATCGGTTTAACGCCATTTGCGCTGAAAAAAAAACAAAACTGCGCAAACCTCACACTTGGTGGTTGCGTCAGTCAAAAATTTCATCAGAAACGACTACCAAGCCAAGACTGAACATGGCATAAAGGCGTACGCAGGGAAAGGTGCAGGCGCAAGCACAACAAACAAAACAGTGTTGCCAATAACCTCACAAACAGTTTCCATGCATAGCAAGCGCTTTGAGGACCTTTCTTTTGGTATTACCCTCGTATATATATATATATTATATATATATATATATATGTATGTATAGTTTTTACTGAACATATGTATTCGCCACTTCCAATACATTTTTTCGCCCGAATTTAAAATAAATAACGTAAAAGAATAATTAAAATATTCCCGTTGATCATATCACTTCTTATTCATATATATATATATATAAATATATATATATATATATGCAAGGAAACTTGTGCGTGAGATATTTTAAGTGGAAAGAGGCTGCACAGACCCCAGTTCGCTATCTTGGCCGTCCCGTAGTTCGTCCAGTGGCAAGGGAAAGTCCGAGACGACTGAACTGCTGCAGGGTGCTGTCTCAGGTAGTATTGAGTCACTTCACGAGAGGCAAGTCTCCTCAGAAGCCCCAGTGTTTGCACCCAAGCGCCAAGTTGTGTTGGGTATTTCAAGCGTGGAAGATCTGGCTTGGCGATACGCCTGTCACACAGAAGCTAAATAGCTCAATATCGAGATAAACAGTACTACTTAACGGCGAGGTTTTCGTCATCATGAACAACCTAATGTAGATAGGAATTTCCCCTGCAATGTATATGACCGCATCTGCCAGTCCAGAATTGGACTAACAAGCCACTAGAGGGTTCACAACTGAAGATATGGAGTGACGTCATCGTCGTCTGTGACGGACTTCCAAAAGAAAAGAAATATATATATATACAAACAAGCACACACACACACACACACGCACACACACACACACACACACACACACATATATATATATATGTATATAATAGTATTTGATAATTTGCTTGAAGCATTGATAAGTAAAGTATATTATTATTTATATTTTGACGGCAATTACAATGCGTATAAAATAAAATAAAATAGTGTCCAATGTCTGATCAATTTTGTTGTATCTTTATCTTCAGAGACTGTTTTTTATACGCATTGTAATTGCCTTCATAATATAAATAATAATAATAATGATAATATATATATATATATATATATATATATATTATCATTATTATTATTATTTATATTATGAAGGGAATTACAATATATATATATATATATATATATATATATATATATATATATATATACTATAGTGTGGGATTGTCACTGTTTCAGCTTTTACTGGAACGGTGCGCCAAAATGCAGTATTATTGGTAGAGTGCTCAATATAAAAATAGAACTGTTATATAATATAATATAAATAAATATATAAAGGTTTTACATATCTATTTACTTGATGACAATATATATATATATATATATATATATATATTATATATATATATATATATATGTGATGACAATATATAAAGTATTTCAGATAATAGCTTGTATATATATATTATATATATATATATATATATATATATATATATCCAAGCTATTATCTGTAATACTTTATTTTTTAAAATTAGGCCAAGGATCTTTACTTGATTCTTGTACCATGTGACCAAAGAACTTGTCCCATTTTACTTGGAGTGGAGATGGGCACCGCCAAGTATCCATACCATTACTCTGAGAGACATCATGGAAGGATATTGTTCGGTATAGTGACCTGAAAAAGGTTATGGAACTATAACACAATATTCTTTCTCTTAAAATCTTGAGGGTGTGGTCATAACTCTAGTCTGCTGTATAGCAAAAAACAGATAACCATTCCAATGTAGTTATTTACTGCAATCTTCTAAGTCTGGCATAAGGTCACAATAAATTGGGAGTCCAGCGAGAATCGTACAAAGCATACTTTCAAAGACCATCTTGTCAAATTCCATTTCCTACGATGCTAAGCATTACACAACAAGCACCTCCTTTGATAAAGAGAAATGTTAGCAGAGATCAAGGTAGCTTATTACAAGGATATATATATATATATATATATATATATATTGGATGTTGCAGAAAATGGATGTTTATTGTAGGTAGTGATGTCGACGTTGTAACGTTTCGGTCTGTTAGACCTTTTTCAGGACTTTGGATTGAGTTCTTGCTTCAATAGTGAACATTTTCATGCTGGTGAATTAAGAGATCGTGAATAAAGGGAGGGGCGGTCAGAAAGGGTGTGTGGCAATGGGATTCTGATAATGATGCCACAGGTGTTAGGTGTTTGGGAGTGGGTAGGTCTTATATACTGGGTTTGAAGATGTAATGATTAATCCCATGTTTGTCTACTTTTCTCCGCACACACACACACACACACATATATAATATATATATATATATATATATCTTATTATAATGGAGATTGTGGGTTTGTCTGTTTGTAACCGAAACTACACAATTCCCTTTGTTATTTACACACATTCTCCATGATTTTATTTTTTATTTAAACCTCAATTATTAGTAAAATTGTCTTACATCATTAAGACTGTAAACAATATCTACATACTAATAACATGCAATTACATTTATATATTCAACGAAATAGCGGTTTACAGTGTGAATGGGAAGCCTAATTTGCATATTGATCTTAAAAAATTTGATTTTAATAAATATATGCTTAGTATTATTGATTTCTAATTGTTTGGTTTTATCTTAATAAATATGAGCAAAAATCTCGGGGATAAATCTTAACAGAAATCTATTAACATAAAGAAATAACTGTAATTTTATTCTTTTCTTCCTATTTTAACTAAATAGTTAAATTAGGGAAATTTACCACTGAAAGACGGGAGTAAGGGAAAATGGTGGAACAGTTAGTTTCAAAGTTGTTCTATTTTCCGATTATACCCCCTCTGTTCCAAATATTTTTATCTGAATTCTTCTTCAGTTTAATTAGCCTTTCTAATTTAACATGATATTTTATCATATTAAAACTTAAATACTTGCACCCGGAGGGTGCATATATTTGCTAGTATATATAATATACCAAGCGTGTTGGTAGATCCTTGCGGAGAGAAAAAACCCAGCAGAAAGTTTGATTGTAAAAATATACTACCAAACATCAACCAGGAAGAAAAAACATTTTTGAAAAAAAAAGACCAAGATATTCGTACCAACAAAAAATAATCTATTGGTACAGTATTTGGCCGAAAAGAAAAAACAATTTATATGTATATATATGTATATAAGATATATATATATTCATATAACCGCTAGAAGAAGCTAATATGTAAAAAGTGCTCGATACCTAAGTAGAGCCAAGTAATAAAGATAATCTAATGAGTCAGACGAACCTACTATTAGTTTCGCATAAAGCTCTTCAGGGCTAAAATCTGACTAGAGAAGAAAAAGGAGCAAGACAAATAAATACTACTAACCACAGTAATCAAGTAATCAAGAATGTGTTTTTATTGGTCAGTCTGGTTTTGCTAATTTAAATGATTACTGTGGTTAGTAGTATTTATTTGTCTTGCTCCTTTTTTCTTTTAGTCAGATTTTAGCCCTGAAGAGCTTTATGCAAAACTAATAGTAGGTTCGTCTGACTCATTAGATTATCTTTATATATATATTATATATATATATATATATATATATACGTTTAAAATCGAATGGTTTAAAAACTACCGACTTAAGTTTCTCGCAGTAGCGCTACTGCGAGAAACTTAAGTCGGTAGTTTTTAAACCATTCGATTTTACTCTTCTATTTAGGTCATTATATTGAGCACTTTTAAATCGGTTTTGGGGAAAAATCCAGAAGTAAATAAGAGTTTATACGTGTTTGCTTGGTGGATTTAATGGTAACTGCGATATATATATATTATATATATATATATATATATATATATATATATATATATGAATCTCTGTTCTCTGCTAACACTTCTCTTTATCAAAGGAGGTGTTTGCCGTGTAATGGTTATCGTCGTAGGAAATGGAATTCGACAAGCTGGTCTTCGAAAGAAAGAAGAAAGAAAGAAAGAGGATCAAAGTAAGAAAGGCAGCAGTAAAAGAAAGAAACAAACAAACAAACAAACAAAGACAATCAAACAAATGGTTGTAAAGAAAGACAGAGAGACAGAGAGACAGAGAGAGGGGTCAAAGTAAAGGTAGCAGCAAAAGAAAGAAAGAAACAAAGAAACAAAGACAATCACAAAAAATGGTTGTAAAGAAAGAGAGTGATGGAAAGAGAGACAGACAGACAGACATACAGACAGACATACACACACACACACACACACACACACAGAGAGAGAGAGAGAGAGAGAGAGAGAGAGAGAGAGAGAGAGAGAGAGAGAGAGAGAGAGAGAGACAGATAGGAGGGGTCGAAGTAAAAGTAGCAGCAAAAGAAAGAAAGAAACATACAAAGACAATCACAAATATGGTTGTGAAAAAAGAGAGAGAGAGAGAGAGAGAGAGAGAGAGAGACAGACAGACAGACAGACAGAGAGAGAGAGAGAGAGAGAAGAGACAGAGAGAGAAGGTCATAGACACAGACAGACAGATAGTGGATCAAAGTAAAGATTGCAACAAAAGAAATAAAAAAGAAGGGAAAAGTGTATTCTAAGCCTCACCGACAGACCTGAAAAATGTATAAAAACTGACTTCATATTTATTTTCAGAGTGACACTGACTCATCTAAATGAAGCCTAGTAAGCAATATTGACGTCTAGACGTCTAGACATCAACTCAGACATATAGACCGGTGTCTAGACATCATGGGAAACCTCGAGTTAGCACTAAATCTTTTGTTATTTGACAAACAGAAAACTGAGAAATGAAAAAAAAATTTTTTTTTTAGGCTTTACGACATGTAACAGTGATTTTTTGTTATTTAACCTGATATCGAGCAGCATCGACCCGGCGCGAAAAATTACAACGATGACCTTTTAAGCTTCAGTACGATACACAGCCATCGGCCACATTATTCTCAGCCCAGTGCAAATGCAAGAATATTAACTTGTGTTAGCTGCAGAAGTATCAGTAATCAGTTTGGTATTTGCGAAGCTTCAAATTTTAAAAAGCAGCGGAATTCGTGATATGTTAATAATCAAGGGACCAACAATTTTCTTTCCTATTGTCAACTGTCTCTCTCTCTCTCTCTCTCTCTCTCTCTCTCTCTCTCTCTCTCACACACACACACACACACACATACTCACTCTTACTTTTCTTCCTATTTCATTTCTTTCTCTATTTCTTTCTCTATTTCATTTCTTTCTCTATTTCATTCTTTCTTTATTTCTTTCTCTATTTCATTCTTTCTTTATTTCTTTCTCTATTTAATTCTTTCTTTCTTTCTTTCTTTCTTTCGTTTTTACTCTCATACAGAATTTGTTTTTACTCTCATACAGAATTTTTCTTTATTCTTTTTTAAACAATCTCTCTCTCTCTCTCCCTCTCTTACTTTCTCTCTCTCAACCCCTCTCTCTCTCTCTCCTCACTCTCTCTCTCTCTTCTCTCTCTCTCTCTCTCTCTCTCACACTCGCCCACCTTTTCTTTCTTCCTGTCTTTTTAGCCAAGTTTATCCATTTCATTCTTTCTCTAGTTCTTCTTGCTTGTTCGTTTCTTTTTTTTTTTACTCTCGTAGAGACTATTTCTAGGCACCCCTCCCCTCTCTCTCTCTCTCTCTCGCTCTCTCTCTCTCTCTCTCTCTCTCACACACACACACACACTCATTCACTCTTTCTTTCCTTCGTATTTTTTATCTTTTTTAAACACTCTCACTCTCTTTCTGTCTCTGTCTTAATCTTTCTCTGTCTTACTCTCTCTCTCTCTCTCTCTCTCTCTCTCTCTTTCTCTCTTACTCGTCTACTCTTTCTTTTCTTCTTGTCTTTTTTAATCCGTTTTATCCATTTATTTCTTTAGTTCTTTTTAATCTTTTATTTTCTTTCTCTAATTTTTGACTCTCATAGAGACTATTTTTAGGCAAACTCTCTCTCTCTCTCTCTCTCTCTCTCTCTCTCTCTATCTATCTATCTATCTCTCCCTCTTTATCTCTCACTCATTCACTCTTTCTTTCCGTCGTATTTTTTATACTCTTTATCCCTTTCATTCTTTCTCTAGTTCTTTGATCTTCTTTCTTTCTTTCTTTCTTTTGACTCTCATAGAGTCTTTTTTAAATCACTCTCTTTCTCCCTTTCTTTCTCTCGCTCTCTCACTGGTCCACTCTTTCTTTTCTTCCTATTTTTGTAATCATCTTTATCTCTTTTATTCTTTCTCCCCCACTTCTCTCTCTCTCCCTCACTTTTCTCTCATCAACTCTTTCTTTTCTTTCTTTTTTAATCCTCTTTTTCCTTTCATTCTTTCTCTTGTTCATTGATCTTTCTTTCTTTCTTTCTTTCTTTCTTTCTTTCCATGTTTGACTCTCATATAGGCCTTTTCTTAATCCTTTATGAGGCAATCTCTCTCTCTCTCTCTCACACTTCTCTCTCTCATCAACTCTTTCTTTTCTTTCCTTTTTTAATCCTCTTTTTCCTTTCATTCTTTCTCTAGTTCATTGATCTTTCTTTCTTTCTTTCTTTCTTTCTTTCTTTCCATGTTTGACTCTCATATAGGCCTTTTCTTAATCCTTTATAAGGCAATCTCTCTCTCTCTTTCTCTTTCTCTTTCTCTTTCTCTCTTTCTCTCTCTCTCTCTCTCTCTCTTCTCTCTCTCTCTCTCTCTCTTTCCAAGTGACAGTTTCCACCCGAAGTTGGTGTCATGGTCATTCAACTAGACAGCAGCAGGGCTACACATCACGAGTTCCAGCCCAGCTTCGTCCATTACATATGACATTTCTTAGTTCAGACATATGTGGTGTAACCTCGCCCTGTGTTGTCTAATATTAGCCGCGCGGCCACTACATCACGTGGTTATGTTCTCTTGCCTACCCTCACAAATACTACACTGCCCCCTCTCTCTCTCTCTCGCTCTCCCAATTACACACACGCACATACATACCCATATATACTATATGTGTGTTGATTTTATATTTGCTCGTATTGGTGTTTATGAATATAGCATTACGTTTGGGATTTTGTGCATTTGCATGCATACGCTTACAATTTATATATGTATGTGTGCTTGTGTGTGCATATGCATACGTAGATGCATACGCACACACACGAAAACACACACATACATACACACACGCACACACACACACACACACACACACACATATATATATATATATATATATATATATATATATATATATACATGTGTTTGTCTACACACAAATCTTTTAAAATAGATTTTTATCAAGAATGTGCTCAAATTCTACCCCGTATAGCAAGATAAGACTTAAAATTTCATGTTTTTATATATATATATATATATATATATATACATACACACACACACACACACATATATATATATATATATATATATATATATATATATATATATATATATATGTATATATATTCTTGGTTATAAGGATCATTTGATGCGGAATTATTCTGTAGTGATTCAGGCCATCCGTAGTGAGAGCTCGATATACATTGTTTCGAGGGGGGGGCAGACAGAGCAATATAAATTAATCAATGGAGGAAAAGATTTTAAATTTTACTTCATGTAATAATTTATTTCAACTGCAACGGGCTTAGCTAATCATGTCATCTTCAGGTTTTGGCCTTTTAGTTCGTTGCCCTGTGGCTGGCGCAGAAGAATACACCGACTGTACCTCTGCACAGGGGTAAAATTCCCTAATGCGGCGAGCTATATGCCGTGGTGATGACCTTTGATGTTTCAGAATGGAATGCTTGTGGATGAGCAGTCCATGACATGCAGCACACTTTTGCCCTTACTTAGGCTAGACGCTTGATCGGAGAGGGCCCTTCGATCAATCAGCTAGTCACGTCAAGCCCTAGCACCAATCCTATTGTCCTTGTGGCAAGCCTCAAGCCTTTTTATTTTATATGTGCTAGAAGGCGATGGCTGACGTTAAACTACATCTAATTGTGAAGTCCCAATTCTGGAGTTCTGGGAAGTGTGGTTACCCCATTCATCGCCATTATTCCTAGGTCCTCACTGATCCGGAGTGGTAATACCTGTTATGGTTTGATCTATGGGTTAAATAGAAAATGAATTAAAATATGTTTTGAAAACTGAGTTTAAAAAATTGAATGCCATCAAGAATGAATAAAACAAAACGTCTTCGGCATAAAATAACCATGCAAGGGTTGACATGCTGTAATAACCAACCAACCAACCAGCCAACCAGCCAGCCAGCCAGCCAGCCAGTCAGCCAGAGACATTCTCAATCCCAACTTTAGCGCATGCGCGTGGAAGAATATCACAGACGCCATCATGCATTTGAATACGACGGCGGCTAAGTCAAATATCAGTACTATCTCTGGGTTTCAGGATCACGTGATCATCCCTAGTCAATCAGCGAGGACTCCTCGGATGACCTTGGGATAAAAAGCCTATCAGTAAAACTGACAGTAAAAAAAAAAAAAAAAAAGAGATGAAAAACAAGTTTATTTTCCCGACAAAATCAAATTAACAGAGCGTACGAGTGCTGCTTATTTAAAAGGAACATTCCTAAAAAAAAATTTAAAAAATAAAAATCAGCTGAAAAATTCGGGAGTGCGTATCTTGAAGATGATTCAAAAGACAAATATATTATCAAATTACATTGACTACAATACAAAGATAATCGATCATATTGAAATCTGATCTCTCTGATAAGATAAAGCGAACATTCTTCTAAGCCCTATAAGTGCTATTGTATGGCTGTACCACATGGACTTTAGTGAAATAATTGGAACTAAAGATGGATGAGAACTACCCAAGGATGCTGCGTACTCTCTAGAACAAATCCTGGAAGCAGCAAACCACAAAAAGCAGCTGCATTGCCACTTATTTTCTATCACACAAACCATCCAAGTAATACGATCAAAATACGCCGGAGACTGCCGGAGAAGTAACTACGAACTCATAAGCGACGTTCTTTCATGGCCACCTACACATGGATACATCAAAGTGGGCTGACCAGCAAAGACTAACGTTGATCAGCTCTGTATGGATACTGAATGTCGAGAGGAGGAGGACCTGTCAGGAGCAATGACCGATAGGAATGAGAGAGAGAGAGAGAGAGAGAGAGAGAGAGAGAGAGAGAGAGAGAGAGAGAGAGAGAGAGAGAGAGAGAGAGAGAGAGAGAGTCATGTTTTATTTTTATGATTGGTCTTGTATTATTTCCTTTCAATTAAAACCTGATTTAAAAAAAAGATTTTTGTTAAAAGTACCCTGATAATGTTTTGCATAATATAGACAGAAACCCCGTCCCACTTTATAATTCCCCACGTTACACAAAGAACCTAAAAACAATCCAAAATTTCTTTTAACTACGCATAAGTAATTTTGTTTTCATACCACTTTATTCGGAATATTTTAGGATTAGATACGCATAAGATAAACACTGAATCTAGACTGAATATGAACAAAAACTAAGGGCAACATGCTTCAGACATATATATATATATATATATATATATATATATATATATATATATATTATATACCAGATGAGTTAGTGGTGGGAATGTTTCTATTTAGGACCTTTTTTCATCTTCCATACAAATACAAATACTTTCATATATATATATATATATATATATATATATATATATATATATATATATATATATATATATATATGTGTGTGTGTGTGTGTGTGTGTGTGTGTGTGTGTGTGTGTGTGGACATGCAGCCAACTGCGCTTGGTTGCTAACAGCACTTGGTTTGCAAATCACATAGGCGAGAAACTGTCAGTAACCAAGCGCCGTTGATTCCATGTCCACGTCACCCTAACTTATATAAATGCTCTATCCACGATACTGCGTTAGAAATATGTGTTAGAAATCCGTATATATATATATATATATATATATATATATATATATATATATATATATATATATAACCAGGTAAGTTGGTCGTGGTAATGATTCTAAGCAGGGCTTTTTTTGATATCGAAATATTAAAATGGGTACAGTCCAAAGTTGAGAGCTCAAGAGCACGATAATTGGAGAATTATATACAGACCGTTACATTTAACAAAGAAAAGGTTTAAATATTAACAATTATAAATTTATTTCTACTGATATCTCAATTGTTTTTCTCAGACTGTTTTACACAAGAAAATAGGCTCAGTAAAAGATCAAACAAAACTTCTCTAGGGTGGAATCTTACGAGGAATCCTGGAATAGTATTTATCTTAACCCCTGAATTCATTGGTTGATCACTAGGAGTCAAATTACCTGTAGCATGAAAAAATGAATAATAAATAAACGTCTTTTCATTCTAGAATATTCTAAAAGCGTACGTTATTTCATTGTTTTACGAGTCGAAAATAGATCAACATTTTAAAGCCCTGTCGGCTGGGACTTTAGAATACATCGTCTGCAGCTCTGCAGAGTGGTAATAACCCCGCCCTCCGAATGGGACCTCCTGTTGGCCGTGGGTGGTGACCCGTGACGCTTAAGGACGGAATCTGGGTAGATGAGCAGTTTATGACATGCAACACTCCACTTAGACTCTTTCTTAAGCTAGACGGGCGGTCGGAGAAGCCCCCTCCCATCAATCAGCTGGTCATGTCTAGCCCTAGCAGCTATACGATTGCCCTAACCCTATTGCCCTTATAGCAAGCCCAAACCTTTCTATCATATGGGTGCTAGAAGGCGGTAGCTAAGGGTCTTCATGTCCTGGGAATGATGTTAAACACTTTCTGATCGTGAGGTTTGAATACTTTCAAAATTAGGTGATTTCTTCTGGACCTATAAGAGGGGTACCCTACGTAAATTCAATAAAACCGACACCGACAATTTTCATGAAATTTGTGATTTTCAGGCACTATAAGTTTTTTTTTAAGTGTTCAAATCACTGCCAATCCTTCGAATTAAGCACTTCCTTTAAAATCGATCCATTCTACGCATCGAAATCTTTCAACAAAGCCAATTAAATCCACATCTGGAGGTTTGGGGAATGTGGAGTCCCCCTTCTTCACTTTTGCTCCATGGCTCACTCTGACCCGGAGTGGTAGTACCTGTTAGGTAAATAGAAAAAAAAGTATTCATAAAAAATTGAGTATCCATTAAGAATGAATATATTTCAAAAAGTTTATCGGCATTAAATGACCCACTGAGGTTGATATGCCGAAAAACAAACCAAACAAACCAAACCAAACCAAACCAAACCATCAACATTTGAGATTTATTTCATGAGTAATATTCTTACATCGAGCGAGCAAGGGTACCATGTTTCATACGTTTTAAAGCAATTGACAGAGACATATATATATATATATATATATATATATATATATATATATATATTGAGAGAGAGAGAGAGAGAGAGAGAGAGAGAGAGAGAGAGAGGAGAGAGAGAGAGAGAGAGAGAGAGAGAGAGAGTAACATTCTTACATCGAGCGAGCAAGGGTACCATGTTTCATACGTTTTAAAGCAAGGCACAGAGACTTCTCTCCTCCCTCCTCTCTCTCTCTCTCTCTCTCTCTCTATATATATATATATATATATATATATATATATATCTGTGTGTGTATGTATATATATATATAATATATATAATATATTATATATATATATATATATATATATATTGGGTCGTTGTGGAGTCCACGTTATATATATATATATATATATATATATATATATATATATATATATAGAGAGGAGAGAGAGAGAGAGAGAGAGAGAGAGAGAGAGGGGGGAAAGATAGATAGATAGATAGATAGATAGATAGATAGAGAGAGAGAGAGAGAGAGAGAGAGAGGAGAGAGAGAGAGAGAAGTACGATAAACAACGCGCATAGACCTTTTACTTGTAATGTATAGCTGAAACCTATCCGATGGTAGGAATCATGATACGCTAATACATAGAGTAGTGGGTTAAGCGCTGTTTTCAGTTACCGATATTATATATATATATATATATATATATATATATATATATATATATATAATGTGCCTACAAATATATGTCATTTTTACTTACATGTAGTTATAAAAAATAACTTGTACACACACACACACACAGGCACACAGACAGAGATGCTCACTCACACACACGCACATACACACACATACCCACATAAACGCGTGTGTGTACACTTGTATACATTTGCATGCAAACGTACACACGTCTAAACGATCGGATAACTTATAGCACGAAATTCCCGTGATTAAAGACAATAAAAAATCTATATTATTTTTAAAAAAAATTGAAATAGATCACTAAGTAGGAGTGAGCCTATTCTAGTAGTGACCACCCCAAGTAGATTTAAGAGGTTTGAATTCAGAGTTTTCCTTCTCCTAGACTAGTTGGCTAACCAAGGTTAAAGAGTCCAGTCTGTCCTACTATTCACCCATAGCTGGAGGGAAAATAGTTTGATTCATACCTTTCCCAAGGTTATTAGCACTATGTGAATACAATAGAAAATGTTTAATAATTCCTGTTTGGAGTGATTTGGTGTGAAAAGTTCGGCGAGACAGGGGAAATTCTGGCTAATTTTAAAAATAAACAATGATAAATTTTCCGTTAATGTCCTAGGGAAAGGCAGATTATCCATCCATTACGCCCGTCCCATTCAAGGAAAATATATTTGAGCAAGTGGGTTCTTTAGCCTTGGATAAACAATCAGCCCAGGAGAAAGAAAACTTCCTACCAGCTTTACTCCACCTAAAAATTGAGCGTGTGTCATATCCTGCCCGGGGTGGAGGCACTGAGTAAATACATACTAATTGTTGTTACAGCATCCGCCTAGGAACCACAAGGTTCCGGGTTCGATGCCGGCCTTTGCCCACTTAGCGCATGAGTAACACAGCCTGGATATGTGCGGTAAAGTGGCGAGCTCATGTTAGGTGAGGCGCTCCACCCTAGATGCAAAAAACAATCTAACTTGTCTAGGGCTTGTGAAAAAAAGACTCCCTCAGTGTCCTTTTGATACAGGCTTTACTTTTTTTACATGAATTTATTTGAGTATAAAAAAATATCAGTAGTAATATTGCGTGTTAGTACATATGTAAATGTAAGCAAGAGTTATAAATACAAGTATGCATAGAGTTACACACACACACACACACACAACACACACACACACACACACACACACACACACACACACATATATATACATATATACATATATATATACACTTTTCTATAACCGTATACAAACAAACACACATACACATATATGTCTATACATATAGGAAGGTAAATATATGTATATATATATCCCTCCCTATATATATATACATATGCACTTTTCTATAACCCTATAGAAATACACACACACACACAACACACACACACACACCCACACATATTATATATATATATATAGAGAGGAGAGAGAGAGAGAGAGAAAGAGAGAGAGAGAGAAGGAGACAGATAGACAGACAGAGACACACACACACACACATATAATATTATATATATATATATATATATATATATATATATTATATATGTGTGTGTGTGTGTGTGTGT
>CM042138.1:80108867-80124673 GCA_023376005.1 Doryteuthis pealeii | reverse complement strand
GTTTAGCAGTCAAAAATTACGGAATGGATAAGAAATAGGAAGAAGATATGAGAGAGAGAGAGAGAGAGCAGAGGAGAGAGAATGAGATGAGAGAGAGAAAGAGAGAGAGAGAGAGAGAGAGGGGGAGCAATAAGGAAGGAACAGGGGATAATTGAGAATGAGAATGAGAAAATGGGTCGGAAAGTAAAGGGAAGAAGAAGAAGAAGAGAAGAAGAAGAAGAAACAGAGAAAGAAGAAGAAAGAGAAGAAGAAGAAGAAGAAAGAAAGAAGAAGAGCAAGAAAGAAAGGAGTGGGATGAATATGAAAAAAAGGACGAAAGAATGAGAAGAGAATGTGTAGTAGAAAGAAGAAGAAGAAGAAGAAAGAAGAAGAAGAGAAGAAGAAGAAGAAGGAAGAAGTGAAGAAGAAGAAAGGGATGGGATTGAATATGAAACAATAAAGGAAAAGAAAAGGAGAAAGAAGAATGTTTGTAGTGGAGAAGAAGGAAGAAGAAGAAGAAGAAGAAGAAGAAGGAAGAAACGAAGAAAGAAGAAGAAAGAAAGAAGAAGAAGGAAGAAAGAGAAGAGGAAAGGGATGGATTGAATTAGAAAATAAAGAAAAAGGAAAAGTGAGAAGAGAATGTTTGGTGAGTGAGAAGAGAAGAAGAAAGAAGAAGAAAGAAGGAAGAAGAAGAAGAAGAAGAAGAAGAAGAAGAAGAGGTGAGAGAAAAACTTAGGAAAATAAGGGGCGAGATTGAAAAAAAAGGAAAAGAAGTGAGGATGATAGAGCGAAAAGTTAAAGCGATGAGACGAAAGAAGAGGACAGCAAAGATAGAATGGTATGAAAAATAAAAGAAAGGGAGAAGAAGAAAAAGAAGAAAATTAGAAAATAGAGGGGAAAGTAAAGCGAGAAAGAAAATGAGAAAGAAAGAAAGAGATAATTAACATTTCATTTTCTGTTATACATCTATATTTATACATATCTATATCTATATATCTATATCCACACACATACACACACACAGAGACACATACCCACATACACACACACAAAATACACACACACACACACATATATATTTATATAAACGTATTCCGTTTTATATATATATATATATATATATATATATATATATTATATATATAAACGAAAATAAACTGTTATCTCAACTTTCTTCATGACGGTTTTCATTAATTAATTTATAATGGATTTAAGAATAAAAGTACTTAAACAATCTGTTAGTCACACACACACACACACACACACACACACACACACACACACACCACACATTTTTGGAAGGAAGAGAAGAAGAAAATTGAGAGGAAAGTAAACCGAAAAATAAAATGAGAAGGGGGGAAAAAGAGATATTTTAACTTTTTATTTTCTTATATATTCAATATCTATATCTATTTATATCTATCTATATATCAATCTAAACAGTATCTCTTTCTTTCTCTCTCTCTCTCTCTCTCTCTCTCTCTCTCTATCTATCTATCTATCTATATATATATATATGTGTGTGTGTGTGTGTGTGTGTGTTGTGTGTGTGTAAGGGATGAAGCACTTTATGATGACCTTTATATACAAAGCGATGTGCGTATTAAAACAGTTAAAATCTCATTCGCATTCTTTGGGTGATGACAGCCTGATGGTTAAGGTGACGCACTGACACTGAACCGATCGGATTTCAATCCCGGCTGTAGGTAGCTTACAAATATCTAGCCACACTGAAGAGACTTGATAGGTCGAAACACGTGTCTGTGGATGACTCTCTCTCTCTCTCTTCCCTCTCTCTCTCGCTATCTCTCTCTCTCTCTCTCTCTCTCTATATATATATATATATATATATATGACAGAAAATAAATTGTTATCTCAACTCCCTATGTCGGTTTCATTATTTAATTCATGTTAGAACGATTTGCTTATTCCCACACAGACACAAAAAAAAGAAAAAGAGTGAATTGAAGACTAAGGAGAGAGAGAGAGAGAGAGAGGAGAGAGAGAGAGAGAGAGAGAGGAAACGGTTATTTATAGATCCTATGGGACTCGTAAAAATTACTCATAACGTGTTCATTGACTGCAAATATGAAAGAAAAAACTTACAGCGCCAATCTTTTGTAGATCTATAAGAAAGGAGAGACGCTGGCTGTTTATTTAGTAAATCAAATAAATACTTCTACTAGATAAGCTGACAATAACCCCAGTCATTTTCAAAACAAGAAACGAGAGAGAGCGAAGAGAGCGAGAGAGCGAGAGAGAGAGAGAGAGAGAGAGAGAGAGAGAGATTTCAACTGATCAAATCTCCAACTCTTACGAGATCTCATCTTCTTACTGTTGTGTTATAAATGTACGTTTCGTAGACCTTTTCAGAAGACAACCACGAGATTAAAATTTTATTTGGAAGATTTTCAATTTTTGATTTCTGAAATCAGTCTCCTTTTTTTGTAAACAAGTAGTTGGTCTCAACTTTAGGCTTGTATTATTTTTTTTTTCGGACTGTTGTCCTTATATTTATTATCATATACACAACGTTTCGGCTAATGTGTCCTCCTCCCTTCTTCAGGTGTTTCTTGTCAAACTCAGAACTTTCTCGAATACGGGAACCTTCTCTTAGAAATCGGGGACCTTCTTGTCAAATTCGGGGAGCATTCATGCGTAATTAGGAGCTTTCAACATATATATATATATATATATATATATATATATGTATGTATATATAATATATATATATATATAGTAATTTATACGTACACACATACACACACATACATACACACACACACACACACACACACACACACATATATATATATATATATATATATATATATATATATATATATATATTATACATGACTCTTATATGATGCAACTGAACTTAGGAAAATGGCAATGGTAGCTCTATCTAGATAATATTTTACAATTTTTCCAGATTGGATGATGGCTATGACTGATTCATAACTTTCCTTTACTATTGAAACTTTTTATTTGAGACGGGTGAATCTATAATTGCTAAACAGAGAGCTTTTTTAGCTCATTTAATGTTACATTGTAATGCTGCTGTTCCGCATAGAAAATAGATATTAAAATTCTATCCATAATAACATCATCCTGACATAACATGAACTGAGCGAAAGGATTTGTTTGGTAATCATAGATTTGCCTGTTAAAAAGAAAACATCATCATCCCGACGAATCTGTGCAAATGTGGGTGGGGGTGTAGAGGGCGGAGGATATCTCAAATTAGTTTTGACCAACGAGAAGAAATCCCATTTGGTTTGAATTCAGAGTTTTCCTTCTCCTAGACTGTTTGCCATACCAAGGTTAAAGAACACAGTCTGCCCTACTATTTTCTCATAGATGGAGGGAGAATAAAATTAAATATCCAAAGAAATGGAAAGACAATCAATCAAAAAATACCTGTCAATAATATTTAAATTGTTTATATTAGAAGAAGAAGAAGAAGAAGAAGAAGAAGAAGAAGAAGAAGAAGAAATGATGAAAGAAAGAAGAAGAAAATGATGAAAGAAAGAAAGAAATAATGAATGAAAGAAAGAAAGAAGAAGAAAATGATGAAAGAAAAAAAGAAAAAAATAATGAAAGAAAGAAGAAGAAAATGATGGAAGAAAGAAAGAAAGAAATAATGAATGAAAGAAATAAAGAAAGAAAGAAGAAGAAGAAGAAGAAGAAGAAGAAGAAGAAGAAGAAGAGATGAAAGAAAGAAAGAAAGAAGAAAATGATGAAAGAAAGAAAGAAATAATGAATGAAAGAAGAAGAAGAAGAAGAAGAAGAAGAAGAAGAAGAAGAAGAAGAAGAAGAGATGTTGGATATGAAAAAGAAGAACAACGACAACAAGAAAGGAAGGAAGAGATAAGGAAAGAAATAAAGAGAAGTCAGAATGAGGAATGTGGGAAAAGGAAAAGGAAAAGGCAAAAGAATTGAATTCGATGAAGTAGGAGGAGACAATGGGGAAAAGGGAGGCATAGAATGAAATTTGTGGGAATAAAAAAAACAAAGGATAAAAAAATAAACCAAACTATAAAAACAGATACGCTAGAGACAAGTGACCTGTAGAGAAAGAAATGGTAAATTATAGAAATTCATAAAGGGCTTTTGTTTGTAAGGGCAAAAGAGCAAAAAGAATGCGACTAAAAATATTTTCAATGAAAGGAAATGGATTGAGTGAGGAAATGCCTTCGGACTTTTTTTTTGTAGTTGACCGGCATTTCAGATCCAAAAACAGAATAAAATTTGTTATAATGCATAATCATATATAAAACGCAAATAACCGTATAACACACACACACACACACACACACACACACACACACACACACACACACACACACACATTATGTATATATATATACATATATTATCATAGAGGTACACGGTAATAAATTTGCTCTACTAACGTATTGAGCACATTATTTTTGATAGATCGCTGTCTTATCATTGTGAAACTTGAATCAGCTAACCACTGTGACCATTTTCACCGGTAAGTCACTTTTTCCACAAATACCATATATATATATATATATATATATATATATATTTAGAGAGAGAGGAGAGAGAGAGATACACACACACACACACATATATATAGTCATCCATTTTCGATTAGCTTAGATTACTTATCTGAAAACTAATGTAAAAATTAAGTTAACTTTGAAGGGCTGACTTCTGATTTAGGTTTTAAAATGGAAAGTTTTTGGGTGGTCCCCAATGACAGTTTAACTAGTCTATGAATTAACATTTTGCGAATTGGGTTACGGTTTTAGGGGATTAAGATTGTTTTTAATTAAGTATTGCTTAAAGAAATAAAACAAAAACCCCAAATTACTATACATTTAATGTTGAAAAATATTTTTTAAACTAAGTTTAATTGAAATTATACATTGCAATACTAACACAAACAACTGTCTCAATAATTGATTCAATAATTAATTTCAATGGTTAATTAAATGTATAGTAATTTGGGTTTTTTGTTGTTTATTTTTTAAGCAATACGTAATTAAAAACAACCTTAATCCCCTAAAACCGTAATCCAATTCGCAAAATGTTAATTTTATGGACTGTCATTGGGGACCACCAAAAAACTTTCCGTTTTAATTTTCCGACCCAAATCAGAAGTCAGCCCTTTGAAGAAAGTTATGAATTTCTGAATATGTTTCAGTATGTGTGTGTGTGTGTGTGTGTGTGTGTGTGTGTGTGTGTGTGTGTGTGTGTGAAGAAAATAATTGATTAGGAAAAATCCGACAAAAGTTGAGGAAATGTATAGGAAAGGTGAATAACGAACACAAACAATTAAATTCAATTAATATTTAATTTCTGTTGGTTTCAAAAACTTCATCAGAATGAATTTTATCTTAAAACAGAATGGTATGTAGACGAGGAAAAACTAGAAGGAGGAGGCGGAGAAGGGGGACAGGGAAGGGGGAAGTAAGGGTTGTCACAGATGTAGATAATACACATGTTTAATTGGAGGAAGTGAGACAGTAATGGATTAATGATAGTGCGTAGATGTATGGCTGAGTGGTGGAGACAGTATTTTAGGATATATATATATATATATGGTAAAAGAAAGTGTGTTGTTTCGGGAATTTTGAATTATATATATATATATATATATATATATATATATATATATATATATATAAAATTCAAAATTCCTGAAACACCACATCTATATATATATATATATATATATATATATATATATACTACTTTGGTGTGGTACCAAGTTTCTTGGTACAAGGTGACTCTAGTTCTAGGCTGGTCCATAACCACGATACCCATGGTATTTAAGGCCTTTTTATTCACACACACACACACACACACACACACACACACACACACACATATATATATATATATATATATTATATATATATATATACGACAAAACGTGACACATTATCTGCACAGAGCTGAATGGGTGACTCTATGTGTCACGTTTTGTCGTATATATATATATATATATATATATATATATATATATATATATATACTAGACAAAACGTGACACATAGGGTCACCCATTCAACTCTGGGTAGGTAGATAATTGAAATTAGGGAAATTAGCAAATAAATAAATACGGCCGGACGAAACCTTAAAATCATTTTGTTAGCTTTCTAAAAAAAAAATGTTTGACCCCATTTAAGCTACGGGTTGCTGGTTGTGAAATTTAACATAGAAATACATTTCAAATTCTCTCTCTCTCTCTCTCTCTCTCTCTCTCTCTCTCTCTCTCTCTCTACTCACCAGAGGAACTGACATTATATAATGAGGAGGTAGTCAAGAGATACATAGAGGGAAAGAAAGAGATAGACACAGAGTAAAGTAAGAGATTGGTCGGTTTTTTACTTAATTGCAAATTACGACTATTTCGAATCAATTAAAACAGATTTGTATTCAAACATAATTCAACCCTAAAAGTAAGGAATAATTTAGTATAATTTTCGTGTCATTAAACTAAACAGTTAAAAAGCCTTTAGGGAGCAAAAATTGATTAACTCAGTATAATAATAATAATAATAATAATAATAATAATAGAGTGAAAATAAAAGAGAGTGAAAAGATCGACAAATACTTGGACCTTGCCAGAGAACTGAAGAAACTGTGGAACATGAGGGTGAAGGTCGTACCAAATGTAATTGGGTCTCTTGGAACAATCCCCAGGGAGTTGGAAAAGAGCCTTGATGAATTGGAAATCAGAGGAAGAATCGAGACCATCTAGACTACAGCATTATTGAGATCGACTGGAATACTCAGAAAAGTCCTGGAGACCTGAGGAGACTTGCTGTCACTCAGCCTCCAGTGAACCACCGGCTACGGCAGGTGTGAAAAACTCGAATTGAGTGAAATCTATATATAATGGAGATAGACTGCATTTTTGTCTGAAGCCGAAACTATATTACTATTCAAGTCACAATTCCCTTAATTATTTACGTCAAATTCTCCATGATTTCATTCTTTTAAACCTTCAGTTATTAATAAAAATTGTTTTACATTATTAATACTGTTGATCATATCTACGTACTAATAACATGCAATTGTATTTATATATACAACAAAATAGCGATTTACAGTTTGAACGAGAAGGCTAATTTGCATATTGATATTTAAAATTTTATTTTAATAAATATGTGCTTGGTATTATTGATTTCTAATTGTTTGGTTTTATCTTAAGAAATATAAACAAAAATCTCGTAGATAAATCTTAAAAGAAATTTATTTACAAGAAGAAATAACTGTAATATTATCCTTTACTTCCTATTTTAACTAAATAGTTAAATTAGGAAAATTTACCAATGAAACAGGGGAGTAATGGAAAATGATGGAATAGTTAGTTTCAAAGTTGTTCTATTTTTCGATTATACCCCCTCTGTTGCAGATCTTTTTATCTGCATTCTTAGTCAGTTTCATTAGCCTTTCTAATTTAATATGATATTTTATTATATTAAAACTTAAATACTTGCACCCGGAGGGTGCATATATTTGCTAGTAACAATAATAATAATACCCTTGGTAGATAATAGGAAATTCATACACTTAGGACTGTTCATCTTAGATTTTTATTTAGTATAACACATGGCTTCTTTAAAGAAAGCTTAAATAAACTAGATTACGTACGTTAATTTTTTAAAAATTCTAAGTCATTCAGTGGAAAATATTATGGAATAACTAAATGTTGAGGAAATAATTCTGGAAGTATCTTGTAATTTGCATTCCTAGAACAAACATTAGAAGAAGCCTAAATATGCAAATCGATCTTAAAAGACAGCTCCTGTGTGATCTTCAGGGTCGTATAAACGAGAAACTGTCAGTAACCAGGCATCGTTGAATCCATGTTCACGCTACCTTAACTTAGATATAAATGCTCTATGCATGATATTGAGCATTGTTTACTTATGAAAATCGCACCTATATATATATATATATATATATATATATATATATATATTATAATAATGATACACAGTAATAACCTACTCGAGTTTCACCATAAGGATCTTCAGGGTTAAATCCAAGCCAGCGTTCCTTTGACTGCGGATCTATAACCAACAGTCATCGCAAAAAATACACACGTGCAATCGACTGCAATTAATCAATATCTTCATTAATCCAGTGGATTTAACTCTGAAGATCCTTATGGGGAAACTCGAGTAGGTTATTACTGTGTACCATTATTATAATAAATTTGCTCTACTCATGTTTTGAGCACTTTTTATTTGTTATATCGCTGTCTTATCATTGTGAAACTTGCATCAACTAACCATTGTGACCATTTTCACCGGTAAGTCACCTTTCCCACAAATACCACACACACACACACACACACACACACATATATATATAATTTTTATGAAAGTGAGTTAAAAGTACTCAGAGCTTTTAGATACTTTAAAATGACAACACCGTGGTACTCCTCCCCTTACTCTGAGTTACATTTGTCACCACGATCCTCCGCCTACCCCTGAGGATCGTTATTGTTTTTTTTACGCAGACTCAGTAATGGTTTTAGCCGCTCATGTTACCTTAATTGTAGTTACGCCTCTGGAGACCGAGCGCTCTGCAAAGCAATTTCTATTAGTTTCCCATTGGGCTCGCCAGGCTTGGCTTCTTCATTGTTCCACCAACTCCCGGCTATGTGATGAGCTTCCTCTCATGAGCTTCCGCCTGAAGTTCCGTCCGGGGTACAAGTAATTCTCATACGATCACCTGCTTGTTTGCATCCAAAAAAGATGTCTAGGCGGAGCGCTGATTGTATGATGGGATCTGTGAATTTATTTTAACGGTTTTCCAAGATGTATTCTCAATGGACAATCTGTGCTGAGTAATGCAGACACCCTCTTGGCATATATATATATTATATATATATATATATATATATATATATATATATATATATATGTGTGTGTGTGTGTGTGTGTGTGTGTGTGTGTGTGAGATTTATCCAAAACTTGGTAGTAAGGGATGATTCTATATGAGATTTCTAAGATACACTGTATTAATATTGTATGATCCAGTATGTATAAATACAGCGAATCTTTAAATCACTAAAGAGAGCTCAATGTAAAATAAACTTTTCAGATTATATAAAGAGCAATATTTATCATAGAGAGGAAGGAATTACGGTGTTGAGTTCTTCCTTCCTTTCTATGATATATATATGTATATATGTATATATATATATATTTATGTATATATATATATATATATATATATATATATATATATATATATAAAGGGTGGCTTACCGGTGAATATGGGCACGATCGTTGGAGGTGCACAGGATCCAGGGGTTAAGTCCGTGATAAAACAAATACAAAGTGCTCAGTACAAAGTAGAGCAAATTCATTAAAGAAATGGATACAATAGAAACCTACACGAGTTTCATCGTTAGAATCATCAGGGTTAAATCCACTGAATTAATCGAGTTACCGATTAATTGCAGCTGATCACACGTAACGTAAAATCTTATTCGATGAACATACGTGTGATAGCTGCAATTAATCGGTAACTCGATTAATTCAGTGGATTTAACCCTGATGATTCTAACCATGAAAATCGTGTAGGTTTCTATTGTATCAATTTCTTTAATATATATATATATATATATATATATATATATATATATCCAAAAGTCCAGAGAAGAAATCTTCCTTACGACACAAGAGTTTTCTTTAAAAAAAAACAAGTCGCAGTTTGAGAGCTCAATGTGTGCTCTTAATGTTAGAGTCACAGAACAAATATATAAGTAAAGAAATAACAAAAGACTTAGAGATTTAGCATTATAGTCTATTGAGTCAGGAGAGTTAGACTATTTGTCTAAGCTCCCTGAAATAGACTATAATGCTAAATCTCTAAGTCTTTTGTTATTTCTTTACTTATATATATATATATATATATATATATATATATATATATATATATGCCAATATACACATATATATATGCCAATATATATTTATATATATGTATTGCAGAGGCGCGTTGAGTAATGGTTACCGTCGTAGGAAATAGACACGGCGAAACGAGTTTAAATCTTGGACGAGGCTGTTTGCATTTCATATAGCGCTAATACCTTTGGGAAAGGTATGAACCCAACTATTCTCCGTTCATTAATGGATAAATAGTAGATACATTTATTCTAACAGGGAAGAAAAAAGAAAAGCAACATTTTTGCCATTTTTATGGTGGTGAAGGAGGAGTTAGGTAAAAATGTTACAGACTCAACATAGTCTTTATGAAGAAGGTACTGTAAAGGATTAAACGTGTCAAATGTGGTTTGCAAAGAAATGTTTCTGAGACAAGCTTATCATAAAGATTACTATTGAATTGTTAGTCCAATCCTGTGAATTTCAATCCTTCAGACGCGTGTACATAAGATATTGGAAGAATATTTATTGCAGAATTCTTTAACAAATTTTAGTTGAGAAAATTAAACCGTCCGGGTATATGTACTTATAGTTAGAGGAACAAGTACCAAACTTTTGCTTTGGGCTATGAACAACAAAAAACCCAAATTACTATACATTTAATTAACCATTAAAATTAATTATTGAATCTATTATTGAGACAGTTGTTTGTGTTAGTATTGCAATGTATAATTTCAATTAAACTTAGTTTAAAAAAAATATTTTTCAACATTAAATATATAGTTTTTTATGTTTTTTTTTTGTCATTGGGGACCACCAAAAAACTTTCCGTTTTAATTTTCCGACCTAAATCAGAAGTCAGCCACAAAATGAACCTTTGATAATCTGCTGTATGAAAAAAAAAAAAAAAAAAAAAAAAAAAAAGACCTCGACAAACAATTGACGCGGCATCAGTTTTATTTCCTTTGTAAATATTTGAGTATCACTTGACTATAAAACAAACAAAAATTGAAAGGAGAAAACAAAAAACAAACCACCCTTTCGGTGTGGCGTTGGAATGCAACGACTGCACCTCAGCAGAGGGATAATACTCCCCAATGGGGCCACCTGTTGGCCGTGTGTGGCGACCCACGATGCTTAAGGATAGAACCCAGGTGGCTGAGCAGTCCATCACTTGCAATATTCCACTTTAGGCTTTTCTTGGGCTAGACGGGCGGTCAATCGGCTGCCCACATCAAGCCCTAGTACCTATATGATTAAACCCTATTTCCCTTATGGCAACCCCCAATCCTTCTTATCATATAGGTGATAGAAGGCGGTGGCTGAAGGTCTACATGTCCTGGGAATGACGTTAAACTCTATCTAATGGTGAAGTTCCAATTCTGGAGGTTTGGGGAATGTGTAGCACCCCTTCATCACCATTGCTCCCCGGTACACTCAGACCCAGAGTGGTAGTACCTGTTAGTTGAAATAGAAAAACATGAGTTTATAAACAAAATTGTATTATGCATTAAGAATGGATTTATTTCAAAACTTTGTCGGCATTAAATGACCCACCGAGGTTAATATGCCGTAAAACAAAACAAACCAAACCAAACCAAATAACAAAAAAACCAAACTATTTTGCATATGAAGTCAAGTGAAGGGAAATCGCAGAAAGAATTAAAACTTTAAAAAAAATGAAATGATAAGGGGTGGGGGGAGTAATTGCGTGTTTAAAATCTTTTTCCACTTGAAAGAATTCGTCCCCAGCCAAAATGGAAGACACCGTCTTCCACAAAAAAAATTAAAAAAAAAGGTTCTTTGTTTCCAGTCCTAGGAGTGACCCATTATTACAGAAAGTCACATGATGAGGATGAAGCAGCTCATCGACATACGATTACCTACCCCACTAGAAGTCCGAATGAATAGATGTCTTCTGTACATATTTATTAACCCCTCCGCACGAATAAGATGTGACACGAGTTCGATTTTGAACAGTTTTACAAATAGGTCACTTGAGAATCTTAACCCTTTTCTATTAGTTGTACGTGTTATTTGTGGACAGGAAGAGCAATGGGTGCCTCCATTAGTTGGCGGGCTTGTTATTGTGGACGAAAAGAAATAGGTTTTCATTGGGTGCTCCACTATTTTAGCCTTGGGCTAAAGCAGTACTAAGATAGCATGAGCAGAACCTATATAAATAAATATATGTACACAAACTAATATATATTTATATATATATATACATATATATATATATATATATATACACATATATATATATATATATATATATATATATATATATATATATATATACATATATATATGTGTGTGTATGTGTGTGTGTGTGTGTGTGTGTGTGTAATGGAAAAGGTGACTTACCGGTGAATATGGTCACGATGGTTAGGTGGTGCAGAATTCAGGGGGGTAAGCCAGCGATATAACAAATACAAAGTGCTCAATACGTAAGTAGAGCAAATTTATTATAAAATGGGTACAAGAGATAACCTACTCGAGTTTCACCATAAGGATCTTCAGGGTTAGATCCACTGAATTAATCGAGATACCGATTAATCGCAGTCGATTACACGTGTGTGTTCATTGCATTAAACTGTTCGTTATGAGGAACGCTGGTTTTCGATTTAAATGTTCTCACACTGGAAGTTGTTTTTTCGTAAGGTTCAAAATGTAAAAAAGTGATTTGAATCGATTTGTGTTAATGTTTTTACTAGATTACGTTTGTCTAACAACTGTATGGCTCATAATGCCTAAAAGCGGTTTCATTAAAATATATGTTCAAATCTATTTATTTTGTTTTGTTTTGATTGGAGTTATTATGAAGTAAGTATGGTTATACGCATTGGGGTGTATTATAATCTCGGTAATTTTTTTATTGTAATTAAGGTCTAAAGTAAATTAATAATAATATATATATATATATATATATATTTCTTTACTTATATATATATATATATATATATATATATATATATATATAAGTAAAGAAATAACAAAAGACTTAGAGATTTAACAATATAGTCTATTTCAGGGAGCTTAGACAAATTTTCTAACTCTCCCGATTCATCAGATGCGAATCTGATGGATCAGGAGAGTTAGAAAAGCTCCCTGAAATAGACTATATTGTTAAATCTCTAAGTCTTTTGTTATTTCTTTACTTATATATTTGCTCTGTGACCCTAACATTAAGAGCACACATTGAGCTCTCAAACTGCGACAGGTTTTTTAAATAAAACTCTTGTGTCGTAAGGAAGATTTCTTTTCTGGACTTTTGGATTATATATATATATATATATATATATATATATATATATATATATATATATAAAGGGAATAACTTGCCGGTAAAAAGAAAAAAAAACACTGTGCTAATCCTAATATTTGGTCGATACAAGTTTCAATAGGATAAGTCAGTGTTATAACAAATATAAGCGTATTTAGTATGACAGTGTGTATAGAATTACACACTGTAATAATAATAATAATAATAATAATAATAATAATAATATAATAATTATATATATATATATATATATATATATATATATATATATATATATATACTCATCTTACCTTAGTACTGCGCTTAGCATAAGACTAAAATAGTCGAGCACCAAAAGAAAAGACGTTACTCTACATCAGCAACAACTATCTAGAGGCCTACGGGAGGCACCCATTACTCTTTATGTCGACAAATAACACGTACAACTAAGAGGAAAGGGTTAATATTCTCAAATGACCTATTTGTAAAACTGTTCAAGGTCGTTGTGACCAAAGGGCGGACAGATTTTTATCTGAGGGATGAAATTTGAAAAATCGGCAATTTGTACATGTAGCACACACACACACACACACATATATATATATATATATATATATATGTGTGTGTGTGTGTGTGTGTGTGTGTGTGTGTGTGTATAACGGACAGTTAGGAAAACAATATTCAATGCAATATAAACAGTAATAGCAATTTATAAAGCGTGTAATGTAATTTCTTATGAAAATAAGCTTTTCAATGTTTTTCTAACATCTTATACCAACATTGAAGATGCTATTATTAAAACAGTGACATCAAATCTAAGAAAACTAAACAATTGTTTTACTATTGATATTCTCTTGCTTTTATTATCATGAAAAAAAAAGAATAATAATCAAGAACCGTAATACACCAATTAATACTACTCCGTCTGAGACCAACTGCACCTCTGCACAGGGGTAAAATTCTACCCTAATGGGGCCACCTTTTGGCTGTGGGTGACGACCCGTGATCCTTAAGAACGAAATCCTGGTGGCTGAGCAATCCACTTTGGCCCTCAGGATAGATCGCGGTCGGAGAAGCCCCTCTCATCAATCGACTAGTCACGTCAAACTCTATTACCTATATGATTTTCTCGACCCTATTGTCCTTTTATATGATTAAAAAAGGTTTTCCATAAGGGTAATAGGATTAGGACAAGTATATAAGTTCTTGGACTTGACGTTACCAGCCGGTTGATTAGAGGGGTCTTCTTCGACCACACGTCTAGCCTAAGTAAGGGTCAAACTGGAGTGTGCACCTCAACCACAAGGATTCCGTCGTTAACCCTCACGGGTCGCCACCCACAGCCAACAAGTAGCTTTGTTGAGAGGATTTTAGCCCACTGCAAGGGGTGCAGTCGGTTTATTCTACCACCATATTTAGTTTTAAAAAATGGCGTCAGATCATAGAAAGCCCGGGAAACTACTTTGATGACGAAATAATAAATTTATATAAATAAAAAGATCTAAATAAAAAACAAAAACAAAAAAAAGAATTAAGAGACTTGTTCATCAGTTTAATGTTAGAATACACAATTTAGCACAAATATGGCGTAATGTCATAGAAAGCCGAGGAAACCTTTTCTTCTTTTTTAAGCAGCAGCTGTTATGACGAGACAGTAATTAAAGTAAACTTTATTCACCCAAGTGAGAGGATTTAAAAAAGAAAAAGAATAATAAGATTTTATGCTGGAATCATTTATATTAATAATTGGCAAATGTTTGTTTGTCTGTCCTTAACGGTTTGACGTCGAGCTACCAAATTTAGTATACATGCTTATTGAACCTAGGGGAAGGTTTAAACATTAAAAAATGTTTCTTATATGGAAAGAGAGCTCTCAACGAGAAATACTCGGCATCAGCCGAACAGTGAGAGAGTCTATCCCGCTTTCACTAGCGTTACACCAGGGAGATGTTTGGCTGAGGTGGAGCGCCGCACATACTTTCAGTTCCGAGATGCTCTACAGCATATATTAGATTACCCAAGCTGTGCTACAAAAAATTAGTATACATGCTTATTGAACTATGTGGAAGGTTTAAACATAAAATTATTTACTATTATCTGTGTTATTCGGACTATTGTCCTCATCTTCATTGTTATCTGTACAACGTTTCGGCCGATATGCCCTCCGGCATTCTTCAGGTATTTCTTGTCGGACTCGGGAACCTTCTCGGACTCGTTCTTTTCGACAAGAAATACCCGAAGAAGGCCGGAGGGCATATCAACCGAAACGTGGTACAGATAACAATGAAGATGAGGACAATAGTCCGAATAACGCAGATAATAGTAATCATCAAGCCTCATCTCAAACATTCGGAGATATAGTATAAAATTATTTCTTATGTGGAAAGAGAGCTGTCTTTAACATTAATCATTGGAAAGCCATGCTGTTGTAAAACGTATTTAGACTCTTTTAATTAAAATTTGCTAATCAGATTATAGAGAGTTATTCAAGTCTTACCTTACGTCAAAGATTAATAAGTGGTTTATTGTTGGTTTGGTTTGGTTTGTTTTACGGTATATCAACCTCAGTGGGTCATTTAATGCCGACAAAGTTTTGAAATAAATCCATTCTTAATGGATATTCAAGTTTTTTATAAACACATTTTACTATTCAACCCATAGATGGGACCCTAACA
>CM042138.1:80096367-80103867 GCA_023376005.1 Doryteuthis pealeii | reverse complement strand
TTTTGGAATCTTTCAGAATCTGCACATTTAATACTGTAAGTTAGATTTTGGACAGGCTATTAATTCAGTGCCCAGCTATCATATGCACGTACTGTTAAGATAGGAAGAAGAAGATCCAGATCCAAAGATCGGATCATATGACCTTTAGACATCCCTTTTTGATCTCGATTAAAAATGGACATGTTTTTCATTTACACCTTCAATATCCGGTTGTTTGTTAGATGTTAGGGTTAGAGGTTAGGGTTAGGGTTTAGGGTTAGGGTTAGGGTTAGGAGTTAGTTTTATAATTTAAAAAAAATCTTAAAATCGTCTGTTAAAACAACCGGATATTGACGGTGTAAATGAAAAACATGTCCTTTCTTAATCGAGATCAAAAAGGGGTACCTTAAGGTCATATATGGTCCCCAAGGATCTACTGATGTAAAGTATTGACTACTATAGAATCTACAGAGGAGTGTTTCGTGTAACTTATTGTAGGAAATAGAATCAGCCTCCAGAGTTTAAATCCAGGATAAAGCTGTTTAAATTTCCCTTTATGCTAATTCCGTTGGGAAAGGTATGAAATCATCAGTTTTCTTTTTAGCAATACGAAAATAGAATAGATTGGGTTATTTGGCCTTTTTTTCTGATGGAATTAAAGTGTGTGTGTGAGTTGATAAACATCTTTTAAAAAAAGAAACATAAGTTGAAAACACGACAATAGCCCCAAGAGCACAAGGATTGGACTTTTGAAGATTGTTTGGTTTGTTGGTTGGATTTTACGGCATGTCAACCCTTGTTGGGTCATTTTATGCCGAAGACATTTTTTAATTCATCCTTGGTTTGGTTTGGTTTGTTTTGTTTTACGGCATATCAACCTCAGTGGGTCATTTAATGCCGATAAAGTTTTGAAATGAATCAATTCTTAATAGATAATACAATTTTTTTATAAATATATTTTTCTATTTAACCCATAGATGGGACCCTAACATGTACTACCACTCCGGGTCAGAGTGGAACAGGGAGCAATGGTGATGAAGGGGTGCTCCACATTCCCCAAACCTCCAAAACTGGAACCTCACCATCAGATAGAGTTTAACGTCATTCCCAGGACATGTAGACCCGCAGCCACCGACTTCTAGCACCCATATGATAAAAAGGAGTTGGGGCTTGCCATAAGGGCAATAGGGTTGGGAAAATCATATAGGTGCTAGGGCTTGTCGTGACCAGCCGATTGATCGGAGGGGGCCTCTCCGACCGCCCGTCTATCCCAAGATAGGGCCAAAGTGGAGTATTGCAAGTCATGAACTGCTCATCCACCTGGGCTCTATCCTTAAGCATCACGGGTCGCCACCCACGGCCAACAGGTGACCCCATTGGGGGAGTCTTACCCCTCTGCAGAGGTGCAGTCGGTGCATTCTAACGCCTCACCGACAGGGCGGTAATTCATTCTTGATGTGTACTCAATTTTTTAACTCAATTTTCTAAACACATTAGATCTCATTTTGTTCTATCTGACCCATAGATGAGACCCTAACAGGTACTACCACTCTGGGAGCAATGGTGATGAAAGGAGATTTGTTTTGAAACGTGGAAGCTTAACTTGTTTCTAGGCCCAGCCTTGCAGTGACTTTGATGTGTTCTATCATAGCCTATAACTAAACAAAGGCTATTATAATGAATTTTTTACCAAACATTGTTTACTATTTATAACATTGACTAATCAGAGAAAGAACAGAAGGTAGTGTAGAAATAAATCAAAAATTGAATTGGATGATTTAAGAAATAATTTTACTCCCTGCAAAAAAAAAGAAAAAAAGAAAAGAGAATTTAAGGACATTTTTGGGAAGTATCAGAGGAATTACTTAACAGTATTATGTGGAGAAAGGTAGACAAACACGGGTTGTTGTACAAAATTAATATTTATTGTAGGTAGTGATGTCGACGTTATAACGTTTCAGTCTGTTTGACCTTCTTCAGGACGTTGGATTGAGTTCTTGGTTCTACGGTGAACATTTTCATACTGGTGAATTAGGAGGTCGTGAATAGGGAAGGGGTGGTCAATTGTTGGTGTTAGCAGGAGTGTTTAAGTTGGTAGTGGGAGTTCTATTTTTTCCAGATGGGGTGTGTAGCTAGTAAGGTTCTGTTAATGATGATAATAAGGTATTAGGTGTTAACAGTATTATATATATGTTTACATGTGTTTGTTTTTCCTAATTTAATTAATTCCACACAGAATAGTGCCCCTCTATCAGTTCAGAATTGATGATTTTATTTTGAGTAAGTTCAGTATACTTTGTATCCGTGATAGAACTTCAAACCTTGCTGCCTGCAAGCCAACTCTCTATCCATTCAACTATATTTGAAAATATGTTTTATTACCTCGATAAAGTGTTATTTGTCCTTTTGTGTCTGTTTTTAAAATATTCTTTATAACATCTAAAGTCGTCGGGGTGGCCTAAAGTCGGTATCAGCCAGTAAGCGAGGGAGTCTATCCCCTTTTCAATAGCGCTAGACCAAGGAGATTGTTTTTGCGTCTGAGGTGGAGCGCCACACCTACCATCAGCTCCTTACTTTACCGCACATATCCCTCTGCTACTCATACGCTGAGTTGGTGAGGGCCGGTATCGAACTAGGAACCTTGTTGTTTCTAGCCGAACGCTTAACCAACTGAGCTAACCCGGCCATTTAAAAAAAGGTAAATATTGCTTTCCACATGTATTCAATTACCTACGTAATTATCTGACTATAAATACTATCACATTTTCGGTTTTAATATGTTTGGAATATCCCAGTAAACACACTAAGCTGCATCAAGGTCTGGACTACATTATTTATTTACTGTATTGCATTGCTTACTGTATTGATTATATACTGTATTACTGTATTGCATTGATTTTGATTGGTCTTACATTACGAAGGGGCGTTGTGTAATAGTTATCGACAGATTAAATGAACTTAGTGACACGGGTTCAAATCCTAGACGAAAATGTTTGCATTTCACACCGCGCTAGCACCCTTGTCAAAGGTATGCATCCAGTTATGAGTAAATAGTTGGGTGGAGCGGTTGGTAAATATATATTACAGTAGTTTTCAAAGTATAAATAAGTGTTTGAAATTTTTATTTATTTATGTTATTGGGTGCTGAAAAACTATTTTTGTAGGCTAATATAGCCAAATATTAGGGAGTCGTTCATTATACGAAGTCGTTCGTTACTCTCGAATAACAGTTGGACAAGGTCTAGACTAGATTGCTTATTTACAGCAGAGTTTTTCAACCGATGTACTGCGGCACACTAGTGTACCGTGAAGCTTCCGTGGGTGTGCCGTGAGCGTTGAAGACGGTTGATCATCCTCTTATATTTTTATTCTATTACCTTAATTTTTTTTAAAATTTAATATTTTTTGTTTTGGTTAAATATTTTTTTGTTTTAATTAAATATTTTTGGACTCTTAGAACAGAGTTTTTCAACTCTGTCTTAGAAACTGGTATTTTTACTTTTACATGATTAATTTTTTGTGAAAATTTATATTTTTACTCTATTTAATATTTTTTTTATTTTACTTTAACATTTAAATATTTTACTTTATTATATATTTTTTTGCTTTATTATTTTAATGTTTTTGCACACCGGTTGACAAACTTTGTCTTAGAAACTGTTATTTCTACTTAAGTAATTTCTTTGTGAAAATGTATACGTTTTATTCCATTACATACCGATGGTGTACCTTGATCAATTTATTGCCCAGCTTACTGTGACGTGAGATGAAAAAGGTTGAAAAACTTGTCTAGTTTTGGTTGTCTAGTTTTATTGCATATCACTCTTTTTCGGTTAATTTAATACCGAATCAAGTCATTTTAATAAACAAAAGACTCGAGCAACATATAATCCTTGCTTTTTCCTAAGTGGTCACCAAATTAAGTATTGAATAGGCTCATCGCCGCTCATAGAAGTTTGGTTATCTAGCGAGAACTGGTGCTTTCTGCGTTTCTTGACTGTAATGTATTGCATCAATTGTTATTGTATTACACTAGTTTTGAAAGTAATAATAATTAAAAAATAATTTGAAAGTAATAATAATTTTTTTCTCTTGGTGTCATTGGATGTTGTAGAACTATTTTTGTAGGCTCGTATAACCAAAATTTACGGGGTTCATTGATTATACGAAGTCGTTCGTTACTTTTGTATATACAATAGGGAAAGGTCTAGATTATATTGTTTATTTATGGTATTGCATTGATTTTGATTGTATTAAAGTAGTTTTTAAAGTACAAATAAGTGTTTGAATATTTTCTCTTTATGTCATTGGATATTGAAGAACTATTTTTATAGGCTAGCAGAGCCAAAAGTCACGGGTACTGCTCATTAGACGAAGTCGTTTATTACTCTCGTATATACGGTTGGGCAATGTCTAGACTGGAATGTTTATTTACGGTATTGCGTTGATTTTAATTGTAATACAGAAATTTCCAAAATATAAATAAGTATTTGAATGTTTTCTCTTCATGTCATTGGATTTTTGTACGCTGTTCATTTTACGAAGTCGTTCATTTCTCGAGTATATTTAGTAGATAGAAAGTCAGATAGACAAATAGTGATGTTTCATAATCTATATTATTGACTGAGCGAAAATCTTCTTTTTATGTCATTGGATGTTGAAGGACTGTTTTTTTTTGTGGGCTAGCATAGCCAAAAGTTAGGGGGTCGTTCAATTTATGAAGTCGTTCATTTCTCGTGTACATTTAGTAGATAGAAAGTCAGATAGACAAATAATGATGTTTCATAATCTATTTTAGTGACGGAGCAAAAATTTGTCTTTTGTTATCTAAGGGCGTTTCTTTTGACATAGAGAAAGCAGTAAACAAAAATTCATTATTACTTTCCATTCTTTTACAAAACATCTGTTTATCAACGTTTCAGTTGTTGTCCTCAATATAAAAATCCAACCTACAAAAAATGAACAAAGATATATCAATTAACAATAACAATACTCTTTAAAGACATTGTTCATTGACACGGAATTTGAGAAAAAAAAGTTGTGTCTATTAGAAAGATGTTTGTATTTATGCTTTCTTAACGAAAATAAATTTAGAATTGAAACAAACGAAGGACGTTTGTGGCTGTCCCCAAAAATCTTCAGAAAAATAAATATACAAAAAAGAATTTAAAAAAAAAGCAAGAGGGCGACACAAGTGCAAATAAATAACAAAGAAAATATCCTACTCGAGTAATCTTTAAGTTCTCTAAGAAAAGTTCGAAATAAAGAAAAAAGAAAGAAAGAAAAATTCTAAAGAAGGAAAAAAAAAAGAAAAAGAAAAAGAAAGATAAACGAAAGAAATCATTCCATGATACTGAGGAATAAGTATGAACTCTTTCCAAAATAAACAAACACGACTTTGTCTTTTGTCTAAACATTTGGCTGGCTCTTTTGTATGACTTTCCCCGTGCTCCAAATTTATGTGCTTGAAAAAGCAGAAACCTCTATCTTACCAAATGCGACGCTGATGACGTAGAACGCATGGATGTCTGGCGTAATAATGACGTCAGGGCAAATGTGGAAACCTGGTTTTAATTGACACTGATGGGCAAAGCATAGATACCTATCCATCTGTGTGTGGTGTATTTACACACACACACATACACACACACACACACACACACACACACACACACATATATATATATATATATATATATATATATATATATATATATACGAATATATGTGTGTGTGTTTACACACAAAATAAAGTGAAAACAACAAGAAGACTTGAACGTTTACGATTGAAAATCATAAGGAAGAAATATTATGTGGTCTTTAACAAAACCTGCTAAAATAATGATATGTTGTCAAAATGCAGAATATATATGTATATATATATATATATATATATATATATATATATATATATATATATATATATATATGTGTGTGTGTGTGTGTGTGTGTGTGTGTGTGTGTAAGTTGAAAATGGAAGCGAATCCGACGGTATGTTGAAATGAAAAATAAAGGAAAGGAAATGTTGAAAGGATAAAATAGGATTTATTTTATTCTATTTTATCTTATTATACTAACACCTGTTTCGGCCAGAAGTTTATCCATGTATACATGTATTCTATCAAATATTATTTTAAATTCAAAATAGAATAAAATAACAATAATAGAAAAACTACAAAAAATGTTTAGTATACAAAGAAATAACGGCGTTTGTCAGAGTGTTTTTTGTATATATATATATATATATATATATATATATATATATATATATATATATATATATATATATATATATATATATATGAAAAGACCGATAGATAGTTAGATAGATAGATAGATAGATAGCGTATGATTGTGTTTGCGTCTATTTGTGTGTGCGTTTGTGTGTGTGCATGAGAGAGAGACAGAGCGAGAGAAATTGTGGTGGAAACACCCACACCCACACCCACACACACACACACACACACACATATATATATATATATAGAGAGAGAGAGAGAGGGGGAGGGATAAGAGAGAAATGGGTGAAAGAGTGGATAATTTAGAATAAAGGGAGACTGTATGAATTTTGTGTAAAAGAACGAGGCAAAAGAAAGTATATGCGTATATATGCGTGTGTTTGCTTATTTCTATAGTATTTGTAACTGTGCATATATATTATGTGCGTGTTTGTTGTGATCCTGCGTGTGTATGTATGTGTGTATGCACTTTAATTAAGACACATGTAGACTAATAATTAAAAAGCACTTATATGGGCACCTTATGTAGTGGTATGGTTAGTTAGCTCATTCTCTTCCTTTCTCTTTTTCTCTCCTATATATATATATATATATATATATATATATATATATATATATATATATATATATATATATATAATGGACTCTCCCGTCGATCGACGTATGAGCGTTCATACAATGAACATCCACACAATGATTTGTTTATAGTGGTGAAGGCTTGTGTTGGACCATCCACATTTTTTGGCACAGTCGATAGGAAAGAATTAGTGCATCAAGGGTTGCCACAAACCCAATCAACAACCGACCTCAGGAATTTTGAATTCAGAGTTATCCCTCTCCTAGACTGGTTACCTACCCAAGGCTGAAGGGCCCAGTCTGCCCTACTATTTAACCCATAGCTGGAGGGAGAATATATGGATTCATATCTTTCCCAAGGGTATTAGCGCTATGTGAAATGCCAACAGCTTCGTCTAGGAATTGAACTCGAATCGACGAGTCCATTTTTCACGACTCCATATAACAAATATATATATATATATATATATATATATATATATATATATATATATGGTGCTTTGTTTTTGGTCACTGCTGCTGAAGCAAGGACGAACTTATAAGTGACGTTTTCTTGTGGACACCTACACATGGACACACCAGTATAAGTCGATTAGCAAGTTCTGTGCAGATTATGGATTTTGCGCGGACGACCAACACGAACGATAACAAATAAGACTGGTTGAGAGAGAGAGAGAGAGAGAGAGAGAGAGAGAGAGAGAGAGAG
>CM042138.1:80083867-80091367 GCA_023376005.1 Doryteuthis pealeii | reverse complement strand
CCCGACGACTTTACTTTATTTATTCCTTAGATAATAAATGAAAATAATTCTTTTTTTTTTCAACAACATATCATGCCATTTTTTTTTTCACTAAATTTAACTTTTAACTTGACTAATCAAATTATTTTAGAATTATATTCTATATTATTTTCATTTTCTTTTCTTTCTTTTTTTCTTCTTTTTTTGTTCTTTCCGTTTTTTTTGTTTTTTAATTTGAACTACATAGCCTGAGTGGGTTCATATGGAGGATAAACTGTTGCCCATGCAGCAAATCCCCAACAGATAAATACGGAGGCTGTAGCCTTTAAGATAATTCCAAGCCGAATTTCAATATTAAATGGCATTTAAGATACCATTGAAAGGCCTGACTTCAAGCTTCAAGCTTGGCGAATAGAGAAACAAACATCACATTTCAGTTAAGCAATGTTTTATTATTTTTTTCATTTTAGATTACAATACTAATATGACTTTATTTGAAAAGAATAAGTTTTGAGGTGAGTAGATAGTGAACTTAGAAATAGCCCATCATAAAAAAAATACTAAGAAAATCTGGTACATTTGGCTAGAAATAATAAAATATTTGTATCTTTGTGTTTGAAAAAATCAATTTTACATTAAAGACATTGTTGTCAGAGTTATATAGTGTTACATAATCTATGCATAGATTATTGTCAACCCCCTGTATTTCTGAAGGGATGGCCCCTTTTCATATCACGGACGGGACTTTCCATGGAATATTCTATTATTCAACTATGGCATATGGAAATCCAATGGATTGCAATGGAGCTTTCTGAATAATGAGAAATCAGAATAATTTCATATATTTTGTTATTGTCTAAAAGAACTAAAATGTGTTAAATTACAAAAAATGCTAGAAGTAATAGCTACTCGCTTGGTTGCCACATTTTAGGAATAATACACCCCGCCTTTAGAGGTACCAGGTGCTTTTTATAATACCAAAATCTTTCTTTTCATTTTCGGTATACATGTCCGGTACCTAAACCTTGACCACCCTTGTTTATATTGGCTTATATCAGATATAAACGAAAGGGGAAATATCTTATCTCAGATCATAAAATATGCAGCAGTAATTTTTCCTAAGGAAGCTAAAATAATCCGGTTTTCAATTTTAAAGGAAGCCACGTACGTTGATTGGCCAGTCGGATATGGCTTACCAATATAAAATACCGGGGGAAATTTTGAGGAGGGACTTTTTTTTTCACGCTTCACGTAGTGAGTTCGAGAAACGATGTGTTCAAAGTAATTTTCGGTGTTTGGCGAGAATTTGTCCCCTGTGGACTGGTGTTCCGTCTTGTCTGTGTTAGACTAGTTGGGGTGAGACACTCATTTGAATACACTACGTAACAAAAATAACTCTTCCCTCAGCTATGGGACGTAATAGAGCAAAATGGGCTATTTAGGCCAGATAACGCAATGCGTTTAGGAGTAAGAAAAATCTGAATTCAAACCAGCTTTACTCAACTTAAAAATTGACCTTGTGATGGATTTTGTCCGTGGCAGAGGCATGGGTAAACGCACACACATACACACATACACGAATATATATATATATATATATATATATATATATATATATATATTATATTAATGGTGATTATGTAGTTTGCTATATTTATAAATAAAGAGAGTTCAATGAGATCGATATAGCATGTATATCTAATTTCGGGTAGCGAAAATAGGAAGCCAGCGACACTTGGTAACAGACAGTTTCTCACCTATACTATTTTCTAACCAAATATATATATATATATATATATATATATATATATATATATATATCACACATTCACACATACACACACACACACACATATATAATATATAATATTCACACATTCACACACACACACATTATATTATATATATATATATATAAAGCAGCACCCAACATCAAAAGAAATGAGTTCCGCCATTAAGATATATACATATAACTAAATACATATCGGTTTATATAATATGCAATGCATATATATATATATATATATATATATATATATATATATATAAGAAATATTATATATATATATATATATATATATATATATATATATATATGTGTGTGTGTGTGTGTGTGTGTGTGTCTTCTCGATACCGTTGTTATCTCGTTAACTCGAGGGACATACACTTATTTTACTTTTTTTCCTGTTTTTCTAATTTAGAAACTGAAATCCACATCGCCGTCGACATTATGATGTCTTTCGTCTTAGCCGGTTTTTTTTACGCCTGCTTGATGAGTGCCAAACTTTTGTGGGTTTGTTTTTCAGATAGTTCCACTTCCCTTTCCTAAAAGGTGAATCAGAGAGAACCCTTAAAACCGGACCCACTTTTTTAGATAAATGAACTCCAGGTGTATGATCTAGGTTCGCACAACATACTCCATTTCTGTGTTTTTTATTTTATTTTGATATTCCCTATCGCAGAGCCCGAATTTTGATTTGCACCAAAGAAACTTTGTTCTCACAGGTTTAATTTACCGTTGTATGATGACTGCAAATTATAGCACTGATTTTTCAAAATACTTTTATTTCTTGGTACTCAGGTAATTAAAATCACTAATTAATATATATATATATATATATATATATATATATATATATATAATGAAGATTCATTGTCTGACTGTAACCGAAACTACGTCACTGGTTGCGTCCCAATACCCTCAAGAATTGCGTAAGTTTATCAATGAGTATTTAATTTATAGTCAAAATCATTGACACATAGAATAAATCTTATTTATTAACGATGTCTCTATCTTTCCCTATCGCAAAGCCCGAATTTTGATTTGCACCAAAGAAACTTTGTTCCCACAGGTTTAATTTACCGTTGTATGATGACTGCAAATTATAGCACTGATTTTTCAAAATACTTTTATTTTTTGGTACTCAGGTAATTAAAATCACTAATTAATATATATATATATATATATATATATATATATATATATATATAATAGAGATTCATTGTCTGACTGTAACCGGAACTACGTCACTGGTTGCGTCCCAATACCCTCAAGAATTGCGTAAGTTTATCAATGAGTATTTAATTTATAGTCAAAATCATTGACACATAGAATAAATCTTATTTATTAACGATGTCTCTATCTTTCCCTATCGCAAAGCCCGAATTTTGATTTGCACCAAAGAAACTTTGTTCCCACAGGTTTAATTTACCGTTGTATGATGACTGCAAATTATAGCACTGATTTTTCAAAATACTTTTATTTCTTGGTACTCAGGTAATTAAAATCACTAATTAATATATATATATATATATATATATATATATATATATATATATATATATATTATAATAGAGATTCATTGTCTGAGTGTAACCGAAACTACGTCACTGGTTGCGTCCCAATACCCTCAAGAATTGCGTAAGTTTATCAATGAGTATTTAATTTATAGTCAAAATCATTGACACATAGAATAAATCTTATTTATTAACGATGTCTCTATCTTTCCCTATCGCAAAGCCCGAATTTTGATTTGCACCAAAGAAACTTTGTTCTCACAGGTTTAATTTACCGTTGTATGATGACTGCAAATTATAGCACTGATTTTTCAAAATACTTTTATTTTTTGGTACTCAGGTAATTAAATTCACTAATTAATATATATATATATATATATATATATATATATATATATATATATATTATAATAGAGATTCATTGTCTGACTGTAACCGAAACTACGTCACTGGTTGCGTCCCAATACCCTCAAGAATTGCGTAAGTTTATCAATGAGTATTTAATTTATAGTCAAAATCATTGACACATAGAATAAATCTTATTTATTAACGATGTCTCTATGAAAATCTGAGTTAGATTTGCCTCAAAGCAACCAATGTTATTAGGGAGTTTAAAATACATCAATGTGTCTTATATATTATTACTAAGAAATACAGGTTTACATATCGTATAACAATGGAGATATGGTGTCTTTCTGTAGCCGAAACTACGTCGCAGCTTACGTCACAATACCCACAGAAATTGCGTAAGTTTATCAATTAGTGTTTATAGTCAAAATCATCAATATATAGAACAATTCAATTTTATTAACGATGTCTCTATGAAAATCTGAGATGGATTTGCCTCAAAACAGTTATTAGTGCATTTAAAATCCTGGACTGTGTCGTATTTATATCTCTAAGAAATAATAGTGTAAATAATATATGGTGTGGTTAATTTGCATACTGGTTTTAACAAAATTGGGTTTAATAAATAATTACTTGGTGTTATTGATCTCTAATATCATTATTTTATTTTCCAACGTATTAAAATCATTCCTATGACTGATGTAAGTGATAAGGAGACACTGTGTTTGATGTGAATTTGTAAAAAAAAATTCAGTTGACATAGAGTTACGTATCGATTTATTTTAAACAAAAGACAAATAAACAGGTTTACGAAAGATGCTCCGAATGTAATGCCTCTTATTGATTTCCACGGGAATTAGCTTGTGGCATATGACACTAAATAACATAACCCCCAATAATGCTAACATTGTTAAAACCAATTACTAAAAAGTAAAAAGGGGCCGGTTTAGCTCAGTCGGTAGAGTGTTCGGTTAGAAACCACAAGGTTCCGAGTTCGATATCGGCCCCCGCCAACTCAGCGTATGAGTAGTACAGGAATCTGTGCGGTAAAGTAAGGAGCTGATGGTAGGTGTGGCGCTCCACCTAAGATGCTAAAATAATCTCCTTGGTCTAGCGCTAGTGAAAAGGGCATACTGACATTAGGCCGCCCCGACGACTTTACTTTTACTTTTATAAATATAAATACACGATATGTATAACTTCCTAACCGTTAGGCATGACATAACCCCAGACGGGTTGGTATGCCGTTAAAATCAATAAACAAACAAACAACTAAATAGCATCAGGTGGTTAGGGCACCAGTTTTTTCAAATAAAAAGCAAATGGATCGAAACAGGGGACAATGTTTGAGACAGAATTGTAACAAATCGGCTGAATTAAATGGATTTTACATACAAAAACAAAATAGAATTAAAAAAAAATTCTAGTCGTAACTTGTTTTTTGGCTACGTTAAATTTTTAGTTGATTTAACGGTGCAAATATGAAAACTTTTTTTTTCAGTCATAATTTTCATTATTTCCGTAAGCTTAATTTTTTTTTAAATCATCAGGAGTTTTTTTAATGTTTCTTCTTTCGAATGGAAAAAGTTTTTTCAAGATGATATTAATTTTTATGAAAGTTTCATTGTGTTAAATATAGGGTGGGGGTAAATTTCACAGGGAAAATTGGTGGTACCTAAATAAGCCCTTTTTAGAAAAAAAATTGGTGGTACCTAAATAAGCCCTTTTTAGAAAAAAAATTGGTGGTACCTAAATAAGCCCTTTTTAGAAAAAAAATGGAAGTGGTGACTTAATTTTTAAAAAAATCTGTCTATTTATTATTAGAATTATATTTTCAAGTTACATACATTAGAATCATGTTTATTTTATGTTTGTTTAATGTTTAGTGTTTAAACACTAAACTTCATATAAGTTATTCAACTACCTCGTATTTTTACTTTTAAAATTTTATTATCGTTTTATACATTAATTGTTACCTCTTGAGTCCGAATAACACTTATCAAGCTATTGCTTTGCTTGAACAGTATTTTTTTTTCCATCAGAAAACAAATTGCTTTATCAACACACGAAATTCAGATTTTTCCATTGTTTTGAAAATTTGCAGCAATAGCCTTCCTTAAATGACTGTAATTTGTAAACTAATAATCCGATTGGGCTCAAATTTTGACACGTGCCATTTAAATATTAGTACTTTATAATATCACATGGACTTTTTTTTTTTATTGTGCGCCATCTATATGTCACGAATATTTACGCAAATAATTAGAAATTGTAAAATATGAATATAAATCTACAACGATTTATCTAAGATGTTATTTCTATGAAATAGATAAATAAAAGAGTAAAATATGGAAATGAATCCGACAATGAATAGAAATAGGAAAAACACAGTGTTCCCAAAAAGGTGACTTTATTATGAAGTTATTGTTGCCGAATGAACATGTCGGTTTATATAAAACCTTCTTCAGGGCAATATGATAATTATTATAATATTTTATGATATTATCCTGAAGAAGGTTTTATATAAACTGAAATGTTTGAATCGTAGTAGATTTCTATTTGTATTTAACAATTTCCAACTCTTTGCGAAAATATTCGTGATGTAGTTGACGTTTTTCATTAACAGTTTACCCATAAAAGACTCTATAGTTCCGGAAGAGACATAGCACTTTCCGGTTTATACCTACTTTTAAAATACCGTACATTTTATTTTTCTTATTTCTATATACAAAAACAAAAAATGCAAACAAAAAACAAAACAAAACAAACAAAAATCAGAACTAACATACAACCAGAAGAAAATGAAGTTAAAAAGTACTAAAGAGAAACAATCAAGGCGTGTGGACAATTGGAGGAAAGTGATATTTAGTCATGAATCAAGAATCCATTCATAAAGTTGGAACTTTTGTCTGGTACTGTTCAAATAAAACATAAAGATGTTTGCCTGAAGAAAACGAGTAAATTTTCCAAAGTCATTCATGGAGGCAATCATTTCCACAATAATCAATACACATGTGTACATTTAAATCCCGCATAATTATTAAAAATATTTTCAAGTATATTTCATGAACTATATATATATATATATATATATATATATAGATAAATCTAATGAGTCAGACGAACCTACTATTAGTTTCGCTTAATGCTCTTCAGGGCTAAGATCTGACTCTTTTAATTTATGTTTCTTTGCTCCGTTACAAATGAGCTCAGAGAGTGCTCAATAGTTAAAACTAGAGCTACATTTAATATACCAAGCGTGTTGGTAAATCCTTGCGGTGAGAAAAAAAACCAGCAAATAGTTTGATTGTAAGAATATACTACCAAACATCAACCGGGGAGAAAAAAAATTTTGGAAAAAAGAAAAGACCAAGATAGTCGTACCAACAAAAAGTAATCTATTGGTACAGTATTTGGCCAAAAGAAAAAACAATTTATATGTATATATATGTATATATATATATATATATATATTCATATAACCACTAGGAGAATAAGCTAATAAGTAAAAAGTGCTCAATACCTAAGTAGAGCAAATAATAAAGATAAATCTAATGAGTTAGACGAACCTACTATTTGTTTCACTTAATGCTCTTCAGGGCTAAGGTCTGACTCTCTCTCTCTCTCTCTCTCTCTCTCTATATATATATATATATATATATATATATATATATATATATATATATATATATATATAGCGAATTCGATCCTCGCTAGATGCCCCATATTTGCCACCTTGTATCACATCCTACCTATAGCGAACGGTTCGGGTAAAACCCTACCCTTTGTATAGATAAGGGCGTCCCAGAGTGGTGAATGTTTATCAAGCTAGTCTTGCAGATCCGTCACTAGTGAATGTACAGTTCGATTCTCGCT
>CM042138.1:80073867-80078867 GCA_023376005.1 Doryteuthis pealeii | reverse complement strand
CTCAAACTCCTACGACTTCAACAGAGATGCAAAATGTCCTATCATTGAACGAATTACCCCCCCCTCCAAAAAAAAGAAAACAGCAAAAGACAAACAAAAAATGAATTTGGTAATATCCGAGCGATAATAAAAAAAGATTAAAAAAAACATGAAGATAAATTGCCAGAACGTCTTAACACACTGACCCCAAAGTGACTTTGACATCAAACAACCATTCTCAAAACACGTGGAGAGATATGGGTAACACATATACAACTAAGTCGACAAATGACTAATGCAGTTACGGTCAGTTTGAAACATACACTACCTACCACAATCAAATATCTTCAAAGTGTCGAGTTCACTTCCAGATTTTCTGCAGATATCATGAAATGGTTACATATATCATCATCATCATCATCATCATCATCATCAGCAACATCATGTCACGCTGACCGCACATATTCCCATGACTTTCCCTCGCCACCCGTCCCCGTTCGTCTTATTTGGATGATTGGACCATATTACCTTTAGGCATCCCTTTTTTTATCTCGATTAAGAAAGGACATGTTTTTCATTTACACCGACAATATTCGGTTGTTTGTTAGGGGTTATGGTTAGGGGTTATGGTTAGGGGTTAGGGTTAGGGGTAGGGGTAGGGGTTAGGGATAGGAGTTTTATAATTTTTTTAAAAATTCTAAAAATCGTCTGTTAAAACAACCGGATATTGACAGTGTAAATGAAAAACATGTCCTTTCTTAATCGAGATCAAAAAGGGGTGCCTAAAGGTCATATGGTCCGGATGATTTGTGTGATAGAAGGAAAGTAGCCGTTTTCTTAATGTAGGTTGTTGCTTCCATGATTTGTTCAATACAGCATGTATCATCCTTGGGTAGTTCCCATCTCTAAGTGGTTCTTAGAATCCAAGTGGTGCAGTCATACGGTAGTACTGACACGCCTACAACTTGGAAGAATTCTCAATTTATCTCATCAGAAATATGCGATTTCCATATGATCGATAATCTGTCTATAGCAGTCCATGCTTTTCCTATGCGTATATTAACATAGCTTTCTGTAGATAAGATATTACTACCTTGGTATGTGGACTGTTCTACTAATTTCTGAGGCTTACCATCAAGTGTGACGATGTCTCCATCTTTTTTAAACACATGAACTCCGTTTCGTCTGAGTTCATATAGAGGCCAATGCTTCTTATAGCCTTCTCTAGGCCATGCAAGAGGGATTCAGATTGTGCAGGTGTCTTTGCGAGAATCACTAGATCATCTGCGTAGTCAGCATTTGTAATAGTGTCCGCGGGATATTGCCTTTTTAGGATGAAGTCTTTTTCTTTTATTAGATCTAATGACCTTCATAGAACTTAGTCTATGAGTTTGTTTGTTTGTTTTGTTTTACGACATATCAACTTCAGTGGGTCATTTAATGCCGACAAAGTTTTTAAATGAATTCATTCTTAAAGGATACTCAATTTTTTTCATAAACACATTTTTCTATTTAACCTATAGATGAGACCCTAACAGGTACTGCCACTCCGGGTGAAAGTGTACCTAGGGAGCAATGGTGATGAAGGGGTGTTCCAGAACTGGAACCTCACCATCAGTTTAACGTCATACGCAGGACAGCATCTATCAGATATATGATAAAAAGGGTTGGGGCATGCCATAAGGGCAATAGGATTGGGACAATGATATGTGCTAGGGTTAGACATGACCAACTGATTGATCAGAGAGTGCCACTACGACCGTCCGTCTAGCCTAAGTAAGGGTGTAAGTAGACTGCTCATTGACCAGGATTCCGTCCTTAAGCATCATGAGTCACCACCTATGGCCAACAGGTCGCCCAATTAGAGGCGGGGGGCTTAGCCCTCTACAGAAGGGCAGTCGGTGTATTCTAAAGCCCCACCGATAGGGTTACTTAGTTTATAAATATCAGTGATTCTAATATATCTCATTCTATGAATCGTAGGTGAATTGCTTCGTTCGCTGTTTTGCTTTGAATACTGTGTTACTGGGTGCTGGTTTGCCTTTTGAAAAAACACCCATGACAACTCATCACCCAAGTCAAACTCAGCAGGCAAGTCAATATACTTGCCTCTCATCCCACTTATGAGGGCGTGACACAAGGACATTTTTATGTGGGCCCATCTACAAGCCGAAGCTCATGGGTGGTAGGCACAAAAAAGGCGTCGATCTCGTCGGCATTCCCCCTCGAGAGGGCGCCTCAGGCGCTGGGCAATAAACCCAGCCCTGCCCTGCCCTGTCCCTTTAAATCAAGGGGCCCGGTATTGCCTGGGGGGGGGGATACCCCCCTGGGATAGATGCTATTAACTTGTAATAAAACCGGAAGTTCAATCCGTTGTACAAAAGTACACTAGACAACTCTTTTTTCCCTTGTTTTTTTCTTCCTTCAAATAAATTCTTTTAAAGAGATGGTACCTATTCAATTTCTCTATAATATTACAAAAAAAAGAAAATAAAAAATAAATCTCTAATCTGACTATTTACCAAGAAAGTTAGAGCACTTCACAGATAAATAATTTACCAAGACAAATCTAAATATATTTTTTACAAGAGAAACCAAAAGGAATTATTCATATTAGTCAAAATGAATAAAACAAATATTAATAAATAAATAGATTAAATAATGAATAAAATAAGTTTACCTTCATTCATTCATTCAGTCGCTTAATAGAACAACTATTTAACTAGTATTATCTGCGTTATTCGGACTATTGTCCCCATCTTCATTGTTATTTGTACAACGTTTCGGCCGATATACCCTCCGGCCTTCTTCAGGTATTTCTTGTCAGACTCGGGAACCTTCTCGGACTCGGAAACCTTCTTTTCGAACTCGGGAACTTTCTGCCAGAATTAATGTGAATCTCGAGTGTTATAGTCCGAATAACGCAGATAATACTAATCTTCAAGCCTCATCTCAAACATTCAGAGAAATAACTATTTAACTTTCACGAAAATTCAAATTTAAACAACTCTTAAATACGGTTTAAACATTGTGGTGTGTGGGGTGGGGGCAGAGAGGGGACTACACCCAAATTAAAACTGAATTCAAAAGACAACCTACCAGTAACGGTAAATTAATTAAAAAGTTCATGGTCAATGTTAAAGTGAATGTATTTGTATACAAGACTAGTATACAACTGGATCAGTAAAATAATAAAATATACTTGGGCTCTAATCAAGGTACTTCAAAGAAAGGTTTTATAATTGTAAAACCAGCTTTATACATGTCAAATGCAAAATTTTAGCTCACTTTTTAAATATGTCTAAGATATTTAAAACATATATCTCATAGATCCCATCTTGAAGTGGGAAATTGTTAAGAAAGATCGTAATTACAAAGCAGGTGATGAATTTTATCTTCTCTGTATGGAAGAGAAACTAGCTATTACTACATATCCCAATTCTAATTAATTGTTAATCAAAGATGCGAGATATTAGACGAATGTAAGCATAAAAATAAATGGCTACTTATTCGTTAACTGTCTATATATGCTTTTTGTTCCCCCTATATGTTAATTTCTATTGTGTTTTTGTAGATATTTATCTGTATTTTTTATTTTTTTAAAGATACTTTTCGGTGAAAACAAGGCAGTAAACTTCTATTACATAACACTCACATACACACAACACTCACATACACACAACAGCCCACACACCGGCATATATATATATATATATATAAATATATATATATATATATATATATATATATATATATATATATATATATATTTATTTGTTATAGTGTACAATATATTTAAGGTTTTAAGGGGCAATGGTTACCATTGGTTCCAAGCAGCATGTTTTCTACTTTTCTTCAAGACAACGCACTGTTAAGAAATGCAGTGAATATATATATATATATATATATATATATATATATATATATATATATATATATATATATATATATATATATATGCACTGCATTTCTTAACAGTGCGTTGTCTTGAAGAAAAGTAGAAAACATACTGCTTGGAACCAATGGTAACCATTGCCCCTTAAAACCTTAAATATATTGTACACTATAACAAATAAATATTACACACACACACACACACACACACACACATATATATATATATATATATATATATATGCCGGTGTGTGGGCCGTTGTGTGTATATGTGTTTTTACACAAGTCCCAGCGCAAGTCCCTGAGACACAAAGCTAATTCTTCAGCACAGGACAGCTTCTGTGAATTTAGAGTTTTCCTTCTTCTAGATGGGTTGCTTCATCAAAGCTAAATAGCCCAGTCTCTCCTACTAGGTATCCAGATTTTAAAGGAAAAAAGATGGATGCATGCCTTTCGCAATGTGAAACACCAACTGCCCATGCAAGATTTGAACTCGATTCGCAAATTCCATTTCCGTTACACGAATCATACCTCCTTTTCCTGTAACGATGTAAGAATTGTTTAATCAAATATCTTCTTTTTTTTTAAATTGTAAACTGCAGTAATGTGAAAAGGAATACAATGAATTGGGATTTTTTTTTCAAAATATTACAAAAACAGAAAAAAAAATTTTTCGAAAATATGCAATTTACAGAAGGTCACTTAATTTTACTAACACCACAAAAATTCGGAAAGATAATACTAAAATATATCTTTTCAAGTACCAAACATTCCTTTAAATTCTATTTTTAGGCAATCATATATGTGGATTCAACATTTTCTATATGGATTGGTTGGATCAACAAAATTTGTGTCACGAAATGTAAAACATCTAATCGATTGACTGATTTTAACGTCAAGAAGTTAGGTTGTTGGTTGGTCTGGTTTTAAGGCTTGTCAACCCTTATTGGGTTATTTTATGCCGAAGACGTTTTGGTTTATTCGTTCTGGATAGGTATTCAATTAAAAAAAAATTAAACTCAATTTGTTCAAAAGAATTTTTAAACGTATTTTTTTTATTTAACCCATGGATGGGACTCTAGCAGGTATTACCACTCCGAGTCAGAGGTGATCGGAGAGTAATAGCA
>CM042138.1:80008867-80068867 GCA_023376005.1 Doryteuthis pealeii | reverse complement strand
GGTGTTGGGACTGGCAAAAAAATAAAAAATAAAAAAAATAAAAAAAAAGATAAAAGAAAAGATGCCTCTCCCACTTTCAGCGATAGAATTATGGAAAGTCGAAGAACAGTGTAAGAATCAGGCCGGTCGTCATGTCTAGTTACAATTACACAATTCACCCCAATGTTTACATCCGGGTACCTTACATTGCGTCATTGTAAACAAGAAACCGTACACGTTCTCAAGGGGTTGGCATACATAATCTCATATTGGACATTTGGTTGGTTGGTTGGTTGGTTTTACGGCCTGTTGGTTTTACGGCCTTCTTGTTATAGAGTCGGTTTAACTCAGTCGGTAGAAAATTTACTTTTAGAAAAAAAGTAAATATTTTAGCAAGGCTTAGGAATATTTTGTCTGTAAACCAATCAAATAATTTTCACAGAAATTCGACATCAAAACATCAACAATTGAATTGACATAATTTTAATTTTATCATTACAAATATTTAGAAGAATTTTAAGTAAAATGCTTAGATAAAATTTATTTGAAGAAAATGATCAATAAAAAAAAAACCAATATGCAGTAACGTAATACTAATTTAAGAATTACATAAAATTATTGTTCATTTAAAAAAAAGTTTTTATTAAACATTTTTGAAAGCGCTGAAAAGTGAAAGTTTTTTTTTTGAAAACAAATGTTGGTCCACAGATCACTAAGTAAGTCTTCAAGCATATGGCGATTGAACAAAATTTTTTTTTTCATCAAATGTCAATTTCATCTCGGTTAAAAAGTAACTGTCCTTTTTACAATGTAAATAGTGAACACCCACTCTCTCCTGGAAAATATTGACCTAATTTACTGTTTTTACTTTTTCCTGACCAAACAGATATATTCTGATACGTGCAATTCATCTCCCCCACCCCAATTATCAGCAAGTCAATTAAGATATTTTAACCCCCACCTCACCTAATTTAAAATATTTAAAATAATACATGTTCTCAAGGGGTTGGCATACATAATCTCATATTGGACATTTGGTTGGTTGGTTGGTTGTTTTTATGGCCTGTTGGTTTTACGGCCTTCGTGTTATAGAGTCGGTTTAACTCAGTCGGTAGAGCATCCGCCTCCGAATCACGAAACAAGCCCTTGCCGATTCGGTGCATGAGTAGCACAGCCTGGATTTGTTCGGTAAAGTGGGAAACTAATTGTACGTATGGTGGTAATTTATGAGAAAGACCGTCCCGGTCTCCTGCCTCAAAATTTGCTACCGGTGACTGCTAAAAAACCAACCCAGCTACGATTGAAGCCCGTAGCCGAAGCAATGTCACTTGAAAAAAAAAACAACCAGCTTGGGGCGTTTGGATTTTTTTTTCTTTTCGACATTCAATTACATATAAAAAATCCAAAACGTTTTTTTTTTTTTTTGGTATTTTCATTTTATTTTAATATATTTATTTCCAACAATCAATTACAAGTATAAAAAAAAATATTTAGATATTCTTGTTTGTTTAAACTAAAAACAAGACATTAAACAAACATGAATAAAAGAAAATCTGAGTATTTAGATATTCTTTTATATTTTAATAAACAAAGTTCATATCTATTTATCTATATATCAGTCTATTCAAAACTATCTATCTCTATTTATATCAATTTGTTCTTATCTACGTTACTTTGTTTATATCTATCTATCCATCTACCTCTGTTCCTATCTATCTATCTGCTTTTCAGAAAAAGATACAAACTATTTTCCAATGTGCCTTAATAAAAATTAAAATGAAATAAAACAACGTTTTTATCGACACTGCTTCGGCTACGGACTTCAATCGTAGCTGGGGTTGTTTTTTTCAGCAGTCACCGATAGCAAGTTTTGAGGCAGGAAACCGGGACGGTCTTCCTCATAAATTACCGGTATGGTGCTCCATATACCGACAACATAGCCATTCCGCCAACTTTACTTTTACTAATTCTTTTTGTAGGAGCCGGCTTAGCTCAGTCGGTAGAGCATCTGCCTAGGAACCGCAAGGTTCATGGGTTCGATACCGGTCCTCGTCAAATCAGCGCATGAGTAGCACAGCTTAGGTATTTTTGTCTGGGGGCTAGCGATAGATGTGCCACTCCACCCCAACAAAAGCATTCTCCCTGGTCTAGAGATAGAGAAAAAGGACAGACTCCCACGCGGTTCTTGTGTATTTTCCGATCACCAATTATCTAAAATAAAAGGCTATATCCACACAATCATTTTAAACAGGTAAACACTTGCTTGACAGTTGTAATATCAAGAAATTTACATTACAAAAGCTCTTTAGAAATTACAGTCGCATATATTAGTTCTTTTGTTTTGTTTTTTTTGTTGTTTTTTTTTTTTGTAGGATGAAAAGGGAGGAGGAACTCACAAAGTAGTTGTGACTAACGAGAAGAGAGTCCCTTTAGTTTGAATTCAGAGTTTTCCTTCTCCTAGACCGGTTGCCACACTTTCGTTATTCTTCTCCATGGGCCATTGCCCTTGGTCAGTCCTCCAGACGACATTGAATGTTAGTACTCTTTAACCTTGACAACCAGTCTAGAAGGAAAACTCTGAATTCACACCTGTTAAAATCCGCTCAAAAATTGACCTTGCGTCACATCCTACTCGTGCGGATATATATATATATATATATATAGAGAGAGAGAGAGAGAGAGAGAGAGAGAGCATTCGGCTAGAAACTGCAAGGTTCCTAGTTCGATACCGGCCCTCGCCAATTCATCGTATGAGTAGTACAGGGATCTGTGCGGTAAAGTAAGGAGCTGATGGTAGGTGTGGTGCTCCACCTCAGATGCAAAAACAATCTCCTTGGTCTAGAGCGAGTGAAAAGGGGATAGACTCCCTCGCTGATTGGCTGATACCGACTTAAGGCCACCCGGAAGACTTTATATATATATATATATATATATATATATATAGTCTTCGGAAACATTTCTAAATGTGAAATAAACAAACGGAGGTTGGAAATGAAATGAAATCTTTATAACATTAACAAAATACAATACTCGCCAGAAAGGTAAACCACTGATGGTGGTATCAGACTACTCATTCAGAATAATACTTCCGTATTCATGAGGATTGGGACATACCCATTAATGTTCATAGATAGGGTATATAACACACAAAAGTTTTAAGGGCTCAATCTGCCCGACTATTTACGCATAACTGGAGGGAGAATGGTTGGATTCGTACCTTTCTCAAGGGTATTAGCGCTATGTGAAATACAAACAGTTGCGTCCAGGATTTGAACTCGTCTTATTAAATGACCTGAAAAGGGTTGATATCCCGTAAAGCAAAACAACCGCCCAAAGTAGTTAGTTTAAAAGAAAACAATCAAAATTATGAATATGCACAATGTTTTATTTGCATAGTAATATACATATATATATATATCTATTATTATACTAAAGCTGAGTTAATAACTTTTGCTTCCTAAAAGGCTTTTTTACTGTTTAGTTTAATGACACGAAAATTATACTAAATTATTCTTTACTTTTAGGATTGAATTATGTTTGAAAAAAAAATTAATTGGTTCTAATTATTCGTAATTTGCAATTAAGCCAAAAACCGACCAATCTCTTACTTTATTCTCTGTCTATCTCTTTCTTCCCCTCTACGTATCTCTTGACTACCTCCTCGTTATATAATGTTAGTTTCTCTGGAGAGAATAACAAATAAAAAATCCACATTTATTAAACACGAACACTTAAAATACCCGGTGCTTGTTTTTCTTACTTCCTATGAGAAAGCCTCTGTTTTGTTTATTCTATTACAAAGTGGCATTATGTATGAAACTTACCTATAATCTGAGTTGGGGAGTTCCGATATGAAAAAAAGATTAAATTCCATAGTATTATCCAGTGTCAGCAAGAAGGTTATGACGTAACTATTTGTATTGGTTCCCCCAAATGCCAGTGACCACCAACGCATCAAAGGAGACTGGGAACACTGTTTCAAAACACTGGGAGCTTGGTCAGATAAAGCAATGGGTTGAGCAATTTCTTTAAAGACCGTGCGATAAAATTTACAAAAAAAAATCCAAACAAACAAAATAACTGAAAACAAACAAAAAACGATGAAATAATATTTGACGTATTCAGGAAATTACAGAGTCAGAATTTTGAAGAGTTAGAATGTTGAAGAGGAGTAACTCTTAAAGAATGTGCTTAATTTCTATCAATGCAATTGGAAGTATTACCATTCTTCAAATTCTGGAATGTGATTGTCTGTTTTATTTTTTACTTTTTATTTTTTTTATTAATCTTTTCTTCTTTTTTTTTACGGAAGCCGTTTACATCACAAATTTGCATCTGAGAACAAGAACTTACATTCACAATGCTGGCTGCTGCTGCTGCTGCTACTGGTTGAAGTATCATCATCATTATAAGGTCGCACTGACAGCACAGATACTCCTGACTCTCTCTCGCTACCCGTTCCTATCGGTCATCGCTCCTGGAAAGTCTTCCGCATGACATCCAGAATCCATATAAATCTGATTGATGTAGCTTTACCAGTCGCCAGAACATCAGAATGAATAGAGTTTTGGTTTAACAGTTATGGAAATCTGTTTAAGGACATTTTGAAAGGATTTCCATCACTTTTTAGACAACACTTATATATATATATATATATATATATATATATATATATGTGTGTATGTGTGTGTGTGTGTGTGTGTGTGTGTAAAATGAAAATGGAAGTGAATCCGACGGTATGTTGAAAAGAGATATAAAGGAAAGAAAGTATTGAATGGATAAAATAGGATTATTTTAATGAATTTAACTTACACGTGTTTCTGTCAGGAGTTTATCCATGTGTACATTATTCTATCTATTATTATTTTTAAATAACAAAATGAAATGAAATAATGATAATAAACAAAATGTAGAAATGTTCAGCACACAAAGAAATATTGACCTTCCTCAGAGTAAATACTTATTTTTGTCACATTTTTTTTTGACACATGGATAAACCCCTGACCGAAACACGTGTAAGTTAAATTAATTCAAATAATCCTATTTTATCCATTCAATACTTTCTTTCCTTTATTTCTCTTTTGAATAAATATATATATATATATATATATATATATATATATATATATATATATATGCCAAAGAAAAGGCTTAAATACCGGTTATATTAACAGTTATGAATTTATTTCCACCGATATTAACCAGCTTCAGCAGACTGTGATATATTGCTCTATATATAATTCCATAATTATTGTGCATTAACCTCTGAATTAAGGACTATATCAATTTTGATATTGCAATATTGAAAATGCCCCTGCTTAGAATCATGCCCAACACCAGCTATATATATATATATATATATATATATATATATATATATAAAGTGTTGTTATGGATCCAACGGGAGAAAATTAGATATTCTATAAAAAATGGTTTGCAAAAAGGATTATGTTTTTAAAAAAATTATTATTAACTTACATATGCGACACGTGTTTCAGATCTGTTATCTTCAGGCATTGAATAATTATATTTTGGCAGAATATGTATATGTGTGATTTCTGATATTTGATAGTTGTGTGTGTTTTTTGTAACTTACTTTTTTTATATATATATATTATATATATATATATATATATATATATATATATATATGACAAGGGGTCGACTAAAGAGAAAACACAAAAAGACAAGCGAAAAAAAATTAAGCGAATAAGTCGTAATTATTAATTAATATAAAAGTGTTCAATATATTTGTAGAGCTGCTTTAGAAAACCGATATAGTCAGATAGGTTTCACAATATATATATATATATATATATATATATATATATATATATATATGTGAAAATAAAATGGAAATTAATCCGACAGTATGAATATGATATAATGAAAAAACAAAAGATGTTTACAACTGCATGGGCTCATCAGGAGAGAAGTTTTTTCATTATATCATATTCATATATATATATATATATATATATATATATATATATGTGTGTGTGTGTGTGTGTGTGTGTGTGTGTGTGTGTGTGCATTACATACATACACAGTCACATTACACACATACATCTACAGACATACGCACATACATATACAGCAATCGTGAAGTTAATATACTTCCTGAAATTAATACATTGGGATTTTCAAAGTTTTATTTAGGGAATGTATATTTGTTGTCCTTTTTCTGTTCGTAACTTAAGCTAAAAACGTCCAATGTATTATATCCTGAGTAACAATAAGGTGAAAGCTTTCTAATTCGTTGTTAATAATAGTGACACAGATATTTAATCATCATATCCGCCAATGTTCGCTGAAGGAGAGTATCATTGTATCAATTCTGCAAACACAGAAGCATTTCTTTCAACAAAATGATCACATAGGCATTATTTACAGCTTGGTTAAGTGTTTTTAAAAGGTTTTTTTTAATGTGATGTTTGATTCTCACTGGGTACCCTATACCTCAGGCCTTGTCCCAAACTAAACTGAGTTTAGTAAATGACAACGTTTGGTGCAAATGAGTACCTCACATAATACAATGGTTAGTAAGCGAGGCTAGTTGACCATTGTTAGTGAGTGTGATTCTCACTGGGTGCTCTATACTTCAGGCCTTTTCCTAAACTAAACTACGCTTAGTAAATGACAGATGTTGGTGCAAATGGGTATCTACCATGATGCCATTGTTAGTGAGCCAGGCTAAGTGATGATTTGATTCACATTTTTTAACCACTTTTACTTAGTCCGGCCCGTCAGCTTGGACAGTAGAATATGACGACGACACCTCTGCAAAGTATAAAATACCCCCAATGAGGCCACCCGTTGGCCGTAGGTGGTAACCCGTGATGGCTAAGGCTGGAATTCTGGGGATCGAGCAGTCCATGGCATGCGACACTCCACTTTGGTCGGTCAACGAAGCCCTCTGTTCACGCGAAGCCTTTGGACCTATATAATTGTCCTGACACAATTAATCTCATGGCAAACCCCCAACCCTTTTTATCATATATGTGCTAGAAAGTTGTGGCTGTGGGTCCTTTGGCCCGGGTATGATGTTAAACTGCATCTAAATGTGAAGTTCCAATTCTGGAATTCTGGGGAGCGTGGAGTACCCCTTCATCGCCATTACACCCAGATGTAAGCCGGTGTCGTTGTACCTGTTACAATATATAAATTCGTCAAATTACATTTCATACATTTCACATATCTCTTGAAATTACTCCCTTTCTTACAGGGAGACATTTGAATCTAAAGTACAAAAACTTTTTGATTGGCACCTTTAGTGATTGTCTGTGTGTGTGTGTGTGTGTTTGTGTGTGTGTATGTGTGTGTGTGTGTGTGTATTCTCATGGTCCCAACCAACCAGCCAACCAACCAACCAACAGAAACTATGTTTAGTTTTGTTATTATTGAATGGTATATCAGATCTTGTGGGTGATTTAATGCGAAATCTTGTTTTTTATATGCATGAATTCTAAGTAAATAGTTTGTAGATTAAATATATTTCTTTTATTTGGTTTTACTAACTATTAGAAATAATTTTCATTAACTTCATGTGTATTAATGAATTGGTAGAAATGATTTTCATAATTTCATGTGTATTAATGAATTGGTAGAAATGATTTCATTAATTTCATGTGTATTAATGAATTGATAGAAATGATTTTCATTAATTTCATGTGTATTAATGAATTGGTAGAAATGATTTTCATCAATTTCATGTGTATTAATGAATTGGTAGAAATGATTTTTATCAATTTCATGTGTATAATGAATTGGTAGAAATGATTTTCATTAATTTCATGTATATTAATGAATTGGTAGAAATGATTTTTCAATTTCATGTGTATTAATGAATTGGTAGAAATGATTTACATAAATTTTATGTGTATTAATAAATTGGTAGAAATGATTTTCATTAATTTCATGTGTATTTATGACTTGGTAGAAATAACTTCATGTGTATTAATAAATTGGTGGTTGACACTCAGTCGCCACCTTCTAGCTATTTTAAGATAAAAAGGATTGGGTGCTGTCATAAAAGCAATTTGAAAATGCGGTCGGGACTTAATCCTGACCAACCAAATGATCAGATCGGATCTCCCCAACTGCCCGTCTAACCAAAGTACGTGCCAATGTGCAGTAACCAGTTCACGGTCCGTCCAGCCACCACGGTGCTGCTCTCATGCATTACAAATCCACCCACGGCCAACATGTGGCCTTATGATCAGCGACATGTGGCAAGAAAGGCAACTATTTGTAATCTCAATCTAAGAGTTAAGCTGGACTTATTTTGATCTGTTGGATACCGCAGTTATAGGCAGGGTACCACTTCGTGATACCGAACCTCAGTGGATACCCCTTGTGTCATATCCTTCATGATGTCGCAGTCAAGCATGTTAGCCACTACGCCACGGAGATTTCCCCAGTATTCCTATTAAATTACAAATAAATATATTTTTTCAAGTAATCATTTTCATTTAATAATAGTAATATGTTTGAACACAGTTATATAGTTTCAGTGATTGAACTGTGTGATAGATTTTAACGACAGGTCAACCTGTCAAGCGTTATTTCATGCTTAAAGGTTAAGGAATCGGGTTCATTATATGTTCGTATTTACATTTTTGTGTAGTTGTTTCGGAAGATTTTTTCAACATTATTTTTACAGATCTATTTAACCCATAGATTGGACCATCCTAACAGGCACTACTTTTCTGGGTCAGGGTGGACCTCGGGGTAGAGGTGATGGAGGGGTACTCAACACTCCCCACAGCTCCAGAATTATAACTTCACCAATTACAGATAATCAAATCCGCTTCGGGAGGCTGGAGACCAACTTTAAGGAAGTCTAGAAAGGAACAAGTCATTGTGTCCCGATTATGCATTGGTCATACAAGACTAACGCACTCCTATATACTCAACATGTCAAACACCTTTGACTGTTAAACAGTTATTCATGGAATGCATATTTTTTGCTTACATCAGAAACTGTTATTTTAAAGCAAACAATATGAAAGATCTGTTTGAAAATATCAACATGGAGGATATTCTCTCTTTTCGAGGGAAATAAAATTATACCATGGAATATAGACATGAAACCAAATCAATACAATACAACATAATCCCCAATAATGTTAACATATTGTTAAAACCAATTACTAAAATGTATAAATATAAATACACGATATGTATAACTTCCTAACAGTTAGGCATGACATAACCCCAGACGGGTTGATATGCCCTTAAAATCAATAAACAAACAATCAAAACCAGATACAGTTTAACGTCATACCTAGGATACTAAAACTGGCTTGTGGCGGCCAAGCGTTCGTAGCGACGTCGCTTTTTGATCCTTCGATGTCGGCTCTTCCTATCATTGCGAAGCAGAATTCGCCAAGTGTTGGATTGTTCACCCACTGACAGGGAACGTGAGCTGATTTTATATATTCTAGCATATATATGATAAAAGGTGTTGAGAGTTTGACATAAAGGCAATAGGGTCAGGACAATCATATAGGTGCTAGGGCTTGACGTGACGACCCGATTGTTCGGATGAGGACTCTCCGATTGCCTGTGTAGCCTAAGTAAGAGTCAAAGTGGAGTATTTCATGTCACGGACTCCTCATCCACCAGGATTCCGTCCTTAAGCATCACGGGGCGCCACCCACAGCCCACAGATGGTCCTGTAGCGATTGTTTGCCACTGTTTGGATCGATGTGGGTCCAGAAGAGTTATCTTCCCTTGCTGCAGGTTTTCGTCAGTAGACGGGTAGTGGGAGCCCGGGAAATTCTAATCTCCTCTCTCTCTCTCTCTCTCTCTCTCTCTCTCTCTCTCTCTCTCTCTCTCTGTCTGTCTGGTCAGCAACGACTTCACATGGTTTAGGTGCCTTTTTGCCTCTTACCCTTAAGTCGGGGGCTCCCCCCAAAACCAACTCTCAGTAAGTGACATTCCTGCAGAAATTCTGTATCACTTCCTTAGGATGTAAGTCCTACATTATTCATATATATATATATATATATATATATATATATATGTGTGTGTGTGTGTATCTGTTGTCTATATATTGCTGTACCTTTTGTGATGAGTATATGTATTCCTGTCTTGTATGCATTTCTCACGTGCTCACGAATTAATGTCTATGTTTGTTATTATATATCACTTCTTTGTCGGATTATTCATGAACACATATGTACCCACGTTGGAAGGTTACTCTGAGCCTTCAAACTTATTATAAGAACATTTATATCTTATAGCCCAATTTTCTTTTTGTTCTTTTGGAAGGTCCTGTTTTGCATATATTGCCCGGTCCTGTCTCGGTATCTATTGAGTATCCTCTTTTTTTTAATATTGTAGTCATCTTGCGTGCCGGATCTCTGTGTTTGTTTATCTAGGTATAAGATGTACGCCAATATCACCACTCCTATTTATGAACTTTCCCAAAAGCAGCTTGAATTCCCGATAAAAATCTGAAAAAGCACAGAAAAGCATTTAAGATCGTCGTCAGCTGTCCTCGAATCAATTGCTAACTATGAATCACTTTTCTACCTAGGATTTCAAAGAACACTGCGGTTGGTGTATTCCAAAGCCCCAGCCGACAGGGCTGTGGACTGCTTAACCACAAGACAAAGAGGATACAGTTAGATAATGAGGATTTGTTTGGCTTGTTATGTTTTGCGGCATATCAACCTCAATGGGTCATTTAATGCCGATAAAGTTTTGAAATAAATCAATTCTTAATGGATAATACAATTTTTTTATAAATACATTTTTCTATTTAACCCATAGATGGGACCCTAACAGGTACCACCACTCTGGGTCAGAGTGGACCAGGGAGCAATAGTGATGAAAGGGTGCTCCACATTCCCCAAACCTCCAAAACTGGAACCTCACCATCAGATAGAGGTTTAACGTCATTCCAGGACATGTAGACCCGCAGCAACCGCCTTCTAGCACCCATATGATAAAAAGGGGTTGGGGCTTGCCATAAGGGTAATAGTGTTTGGGCAATCATATAAGTGCTAGGGCTTGACATGACCAGCCGATTGATCGGAGGGTGCCTCTCCCGACCGCCCGTCTAGCCCAACATAGGGCCAAAGTGGAGTATTGCAAGTCATGAACTGCTCATCCACCGGGGTTCTATCCTTAAGCATCACGGGTCGCCACCCACGGCTAACAGGTGGTCCCATTGGGGGAGTCTTACCCCTCTGCAGAGGTGCAGTCGGTGCACTCTGACGCCCCAGCCGACAGGGCGGAGATAATGAGGAAATGGAATGGTTACTTTTAAAGGTTATCACGAGAGAGATTCAAACTTTTTTCGCACTCGTGTTTTTTTCAATGTATCTACACAAAAGCAGTGTTTAAACAACTTAGTAATATTTCTATATAGTCTCTTTTTCTATTCACTTCGTTCAGGGGTCCACATCGGAAGTAAAGCAGAAGTAGGAGAGAAAGGAAACTAGCAGATAGATAGATAGATAGATAGATAGATAGATAGATCAAAGAGACTGACATAGATAGATAAATAGATCAAAGTGTCTGAGATGGATAGATAGATAGATAGATATAGATAGATAGATCGATAGATAGATCAAAGTCTCTGAGATAGAGAGATAAGTAGATGGATAGATCAAAGAGTATGATTTAGATATAGATAGATCAAAGCATCTGAGATAGATAGATAGATAGATCAAAGCATCTGAGATAGATAGATAGATAGATCAAAGAGTCTGATATAGATAGATGGATAGATAGATAGATAGATCAACGCATATTTCCTCCAAGTAGATTTTCGGTTGATTGTGCAACTATTTATGTACCGTTTCTTTCACATCTTCATCCGTAGGAAGTCGACTTCTCTTTCCACTTATACACACTTCTACGTGGTAATGCACTGTCTCTGCATTGAGCTCAAAGCCCCCGATTTTTATAAAGTGTCTCTGACAGATCAGAGAAATCGGGTCACAGCTCTTTGTTCTTCCTTGGTGCATATTGGTAGTTGATCATCCATGTTTACATTGTTAAGACAGTAAGCAAAATGACACGATCAGGCTCAAATTTCGCTCACGTGAACCCAACAGTGTCAACTATAAGCATGCATGCGCAAAACGCACTGTGACAATACTAAAGATATGCTATAAAAGGGCCGGTTTAGCTCAGTCGGTAGAGCACCCCTCCCCCAAGGAATCGCAAAGTTCCTGGTTCAATAGCGGTCCCCGTTAACTCAGTGCATGAGTAGTACAGATTGAGTAATATGAATCTGTACGGTAAAGTGGGGAACTGACGGTACATATGGCGCTCCACCACAGCAAAACAATCTTCTTGTTCTAGCGAAAAGGGAATAGACTTCCTCGCTGTCTGGCTGATACCAACTTTAGGCCACCCCGACGACTTTATGCTGAAAGTGCGGATAATTTTTGACTCTCCCTCGTACTTTGCTATTAAAATCTCGGTAATTTTCACCTTTAGTTGGCTAAATTCCTTGCATAAAATTGTGAAAGCATGCAGTTGTATTGTTTTCGAAAAAGTTTCTAAGATTTGTATATTTCGCAATGACACATTCAAAATGGCTACCGTCTTGTTTCAAAGTGAAAGTCAGTTGGCTAAATTCCTAGCATAAAATTATCTGAAACGAACTTAATTGTTATTAAGAACACATTTTATGATATTTTTATGTTAAAGCATGCAGTTGTATTGTTTTCGAAAAAGTTTCTAAGATTTGTTCATTTCGCACAGAGACTTTCAAAATAGCTAACGGCTTGTTTCAAAGTGAAAGTCAATTGCCTTATTTTCTTGGAATTTAGCCAACTAAAGGTGAAAATTACCAAAAGCTCACAGTGAAAATTATACATATATTTCCTTTGATTTCTGGCGCCAGAGATGAACCCATTTTCTCTTTCAATAAATGATTCATCAGAAAAATGTTTCTCTTAATTGATCAAATTCAAGTATTTATCATTATCGGGGTGTGTTGTTGTTTTTGTTTTTTTATTTGAGCCGAAACCACAGGAATTTGTGATAGAGTACAAATACAGTTTGCTACAAACATAGGTAAATAGTTTATAAGGGACGTGGGTGTCTCTATAGCCATGTGGATTATTTTGAATGTGTGCTTGGCAGAAAGAGAAGTTTTGTTTTGTGGGACATTGTGCGTGTGGAGCTAATACACTTGACACTGATGCATGTCATTGTCGCTACATATTCAACGGCTATTCTCGAAACTACGGTAGGATTTCGTTTCGATCACCTTGTCATGAATCAGTTCTTACGTAAGTGGAGTGTCTCCTGTGGGGATTTATTGTAGTGTCATTTGTCAGCATTGCCTTAAAGGTATCTTTTATTTTTTTTGTTTTTCAGGATCAGAAAACACATGCATTGTCAAAACTACAGGAAAATAAGCATTGATATCTCTTCTTGCTTTAAAAATTTCCCGGTTCATAAATACAAATGCTTACTACTTGTTTCTTTACTGTGTGTCTCACAGTTAAAGAGTTCAGTCTGTCCTGCTATTTACCCATAGCTGGAGAGATAATTGGATTCATACATTTCCCAAGGGTATTAGCGCCATATGAAATTCAAACAGCTTCGTCCAGGAATTGAGCTTGGATCACGCATATATATATATATATATATATATATATATATATATGCGTGGTGTAATGGTTAGTGTTGTAATAAATGGACTCGTCGATGCGAGTTCAAATCCCGGACGAGACTGTTTACATTTCACATACCGCTAATACCTCAGGTTGTTAGTTAAAGAGAAGAGAAAAGTAACTACAGAGAAAGAAGATTTAACTGAGCTCAAAAGATAGGGAAGGAAAAAACAGAAGGACAATTACCCAGTCATTTTATGGAGGAGGGTTACCCTTCAAAACAATAACCATTACCCCTAACTAATGCATCCACCTACTCTCCCTCCAGCTATGGAGCATAATGGGATATTTACCCTTTTATAGGCAACCAGTCTAGGAGAAGGACAACTCTGAATTCAAACTTATTAAACTACGCTTAAGAAATTGACCTTATGTCAACTGCTTGTACGGAGGGGTTGGTAAATATCTAATAATAAGATTAGTGATTTTAGCCAGTTTTAATAGAATAAATTGAAATTATTTAAAGTTAACATAGATCTAAATTTAAAAATTATACACACACAGAAACACACACACACAGAAACACACACACACACACAGAGAAACACACACACACACACACACACACATATATATATATTATATATATATAGAGAAGAAGAAAGAGAAAAAAAAAGGAGAGGAAAAGGAAATAAGAGAGAAATTATAACCACACAAAGAAAAACATAAGCACGTCCATTTCTGATACGAAACTCTGATGATGAAGTTCATGCTTCGAAATCGATAAGACAAAAATAACATCTTTTTGTTTTTATTTTTCATATGCATTATATTGGCCTTCAAAATATTAATATATATATATATATATATATAATATATATATATATAAGTTAAGAGTAATGAAATGAATCCGACGGTATAAGTATAGATAAAAGGATATGAAAACACACAATGCTGTTGAAAATGAAAATGATTTTTATAAATCGAAATATTGTTCAATATTAGCTATGAATATGATATAGATTTTTTCATTTTAACATCATTGTGTGTTTCATATCCTTTTATCTATACTTATATATATATATATATATATATATATATATATATATATATATATATATAATCCAAAGATCAGGTGAAGAAATCTTCAATTAGAAATCTTCAATAAGAAATTAATTAATTAATAATGAATTAGGCCGAAATGTACATACAGAGATTGATTTTTCTCGATTTGTTTAGCCATACATTTAATAGGTGTTCCCGCCTAATTCATTATTAATTAATTAATTTTCAAAATTAGGTCCGACTCCAATTAAGCACTTATTCTCCAAAAAATTATCGGCAAAAAGCCATTCTAAACAAACCTTGTTTACAACTTATCATATCGTCGTGTAATAAAAGTCACTAGAAGAGGAACAACCTACTCTAAACAATCATAAAATCTAAGAGGTCCGTTTAGTGTTGGGGTTATGGGATCGGCCTGTCAGCTTGGCAGTCCGTTTTTCAAATCACGCACAGGCGGTCTTCCGATCTATAGCTCTGCTGATGAGGCCTAATAGGCCGAAATGTACATACAGAGATTGATTTTCTCGATTTGTTTAGCCATACATTTAATAGGTGTTCCCGCCTAATTCATTATTAATTAATTAATTTTTCAAAATTAGGTCCGACTCCAATTAAGCACTTATATATATATATATATATGTAGATATACTGTGTTGATGCACGCTTTGCTTAATGGTTATCGTCAAAATGGAATTGGGTTCAAATCCTGGACAAACCTGTTTGCGTTTAACTCTTGCTAATGCCCTTTTTAAAAGCATGAATCCATCTCCCATAACAACTATGGGTAAATAATAGTGCATTCTCTGTTCTTTCGTTTTGCTTAGACAAATATTCTTTGGAGATGAGAAATTCTGATTTCAAACTACGCTTAAAAATTGACCTTGTGTCACATCTCGCCTGTCTTGGAGGGATTGGGTAAATAATGTCTAAGTAGTTTCTTTGTTTAATGGCATATCAGCATTAGTGGGTTATTTATTGCCAAAGCGATCCTTGTTGAAGAACAGTAGATGTACTATTTAACCAATATATAGGGGGATGAGGGAGTTCGTACCTTTTCCAAGAGTATTAGTCACATAAGTAAATGTAGAGGGTGACCAAAAAAATAAAAAAACAGAACCCAAATAAATTTTATTCAATCTTAACAACGTCTATAGAATTTCAAGAAACTTGTTGGACTTAATCTTCAGTCTTTGTACATTCATTCCTCAAAGTTTCCGTTATCTTGGTTGCTGTGCTGTATATCCAGAAAGAAAGAAAATGGGTTAGCTCAGTCGGTAGAGCGTTCGGCTAGAAACCACACGGTTCCTAGTTCGATACCGGTCCTCGCCAACTCAGCGTATGAGTAGCACAGGGATCTGTGCGGTAAAGTAAGGAGCTGACGGTAGATGTGGCGCTTCACCTCAGACGCTAAAATAATCTCCGTCGTCTAGCGCAAGTGAAAAAGGGATAGACTCTCTCGCTGATTGGCTGATACCGACTATAGGCCGCCCCGACGACTTTACTTTACTTATTACAAAAGCTGTGGGTTTTGTTTATTCCATTTTCATCACCCTGTAATTGCATGATTAGGAGTTTGGACATGCTTACTTCAGTGTCACATTCCAGCACTTTAGCTACTGCTCCACAGAGATTCCTTATCCAAAAGACCAAAAGATTGACTAATCTTGTCTAGCGACATCTTTAAGACCACCCCCCCCCCTAAAAAAGAGAGAAAAATCTACAGTTGAAGCTATTTATAAACATGGGCTCAGTCGAATGTGTAAATCGTTAAGTTTTAAAGTTCAAGTTTCATTCATACTTCAGTCATGAAACACAAACAGTCATCAAATAGACATCCTCTGATGATGCTTGAAACCCGAAACCGACCCGGATTAATTATATATATATATATATATATAATATATATATATATATATATATATAAGCTATATTTAGACATCAGTCTTTCTCTCAAGCATGTATCATCAATCCTTAGAACTGTGACACCCCACACACGTCCGTGAGCCACTTTACACCGGATTCCTGATTAAAAATAGCTTTCAAAAATTAAAATGGCCGCAATCTTTTATTTAATTCTTACAGGCTGGTAATATTAGGCAATGCGGAAATAATACTTTCAAAAATAATATTGATAAAAAGTAAAGTAAAGTCGTCAGTAATTTGGTACCAGGCAGATAGCGAGGGAGTCTATCCCATTTTCATTAGCGCTAGACCAAGGAGATTATTTTTTAGCGTCTGAGAGGGAGCGCAACGTTTACCATAAACTCCCCACTTTACCGCACAGTTCCTTGTGCTACTCATACACTGAGTTGGTGAGGACCAGTATCGAACCGAGCTAAACCCGTAATTAGATAATAGAAAGAAAAATGAGAAAAATCTTAGCATTCCATAGCCAAGCAATGTTATGCAAAAAAAGTTAATATCATAAACAAGCATAAGGTAATTTGTGCTATTTTAGCACTAGTTTAACTAGTTAATGGGATAAGTTGTAAAAACCGGGTCTTTGTTTAATTGTCTTGTAATTTGAAATTATGTTAGATTCCATAATTTTTCTTAGTTTTTTTTGTTATGTTGTGTTCTTAACTAACATGTTGGATTCTTTAAAATTAAAGAGGTGCTTGATTTCCAGAATGTGTTTTGTTAGTGCATTATTTAATTGACCGTTTTTTATGACTTTTTTGTGTTTGTAGATTTGTTTGTTGATGTTTCTTGATGTCTCCCCTTTATATCATAATATAATAATGAAATAATGTTGTTATTCTAGGCAATAGGGATGTAGAGGTGGAGATCCCCTGAATTGAATTCAGGCCGCACGTATCCCCAGGGATAAAAAGTATGTGCTAGATAATTCGTAGGTTACCTACGATTGATGACTGTTGTGTACTAAAATTCAAAGAACGTTATGGTAAATGGAAAGTTACCAATATAACCGTTATAAGAAGTGATTGACAAACAGTTCACCTTTTACTGACCTAGCCATCGATTTCACATTGGCTAAAGGTAAGGCGTGTGAAAGTTAGAGTTAGATTTTGTTGGTTAGTCAAAGGGGCCAGACGTGATATGATCGTCTGTTCTCAGGTAAGCCATCTTCTCACCACGCGGTTACACTCTTTTGGGCTTCGGTTTTAATAAAGACGTCTTTGAGAAATAAACAATGTCTTGCGTCATCATTTAAAAACAATGAGGATGAGCACAAACAACTGGACCAAGCAGAGAAAAATGTGTGTAGACCAGAGGAAGAAATCAACTCAAAAGAAGATGGCCAATCGGCAAAATGGAATCCTTCTGAGAACTTCTCTCGTTATTTATAAACCCGATACAAAATGGGTATATAACATATAGACAAGCTTTTAGAATTAAGTGTAAATGTTTCTACCAATACTTAACTTATTCTCAACCCGATACAAAATGGGTATATACATATAGACAAGCTTTTAGAATTAAGTGTAACGTTTTCTACCAATTCTTAACTTATTCTCAACCTGATATAAAATGGGTATATAACATATGGATAAACTTAGATTTAATTGTAAACGTTTCCTACCAATTCTAATTGGGGATTAGATATCAGGCTGCCAAACGGTCAGTCTGAGTTCGGCCCTAGCCAAAGATAGTTGTGTCTAGCCCCACTGAAGAGGCGTGAAACACCGAAACATGTCTGTTGATGATTTATTATATATATATATGTGTGTGTGTGTATGTGTGTATATATATATATATATATATGTATATTGCATAGCCTGGAGAAGGCAGCTAGAGTTATCGGCCTATAAGTGACCTCACATAAAACGGAGTTCCTGTGCTTTAAACAAGATGGAAACACTTCAATTAGTAAGGTATGCGGAATGGCTTATTGTCGGTATGACTAGAATAGTGAGGAAGTGTATCCCCTTTTCGTTGTGTTGAGCACCCTCCCACCCCAAAGAAAAATCAGTTGTACGGCTACTTACCTTCTATTACACAAACCCTCCAAATAAGACGAAACAAGACATGCTGAACAATGCTGGAGAAGTAAGGACGGACTCATAAGTGACCTTCTCAGTGACTCATAAGTGGACACTTACGCATGGACACACCAGTATAGGCCGACCAACAAACCTCTGTATGGATTCTGGATGGCCGTGTAGAAGGGATGAGTGACCGATAGACAAGTGACGAAAGAGAAAGAGACTGAAACACAGAGAGAGAGAGAGAGAGACAGAGACAGAGAGAGAGACAGAGAGAGAGAAAGGGAGAGACAGAGACAGAGAGACAGACATATATAGAGAGAGGGAAAGAGGGAAAGAGAGAGAGAGAGAGAGAGAGAGAGAGAGAGAGAAGAGGGCGTGGGAATCTGTGTTGTCAGCGCGACCTGATGATGATTATGAAATATAAAAAAAACATATCAATATTTTTCTCAGTCAACTGCAGGAGTCCGAACTTCTTGAATGACTCGGAAATAATACGCCCCCCCCCTATGACGCTGACCCGTTCAAACTTAGGTCACCTATTCAATCTGGTAGGACGAAAACGGTTACCTTAACGTCTGACTGACTAGTGAGTGTGGGTGTCTCTACTTATCTCACTATGAGAATGTGTCTGTACTCTGTTCTTCTGAAGTGCGTTGGCGAGCGGGCGCGCACTTTTTTCTGTGGTCTACCAGTCATCTCAACGTGGCGCCAATGTTCACACAACACTGTGGGAATTTCTCTTATTTTCCACTGAATCAAACTCTCCGATTTTTATGAATGTGATGTCGATCATCTTTTAACGTTCAAAGACCTTTGTCGTTTATATTAGTCGATTTTACGACATCAGTCAATTACATAAGTCAACAGCATATTTGTAAATGAATACATGAATAAATAAATTCCTAGAATGTAAGATTCCAGTTTGGGGCCCTAAAATGTGGACCTTTAGAAATGTCCTGTCATCCACTCCTCTCGTCTATACGTGTTCGGGTTCTTTTTTAATTAGCAATGATTTGTATTAAGAGCTAATGATTTGAACAATATTTAATAAAGCGATTGTTGAATTAATTTAATATATTTAACTAGTTTGCAAACTATTACATCATGATGGGACACCCCAGGTAATTACCCCACGGATAGGATATGAATAACAGGGCGAAGGTATTGGGCACCCAGCGAGGATCGAACTCACAATTCAGTTGTAATAGATCTGCGAGACTAGCTTCCAAAGCATTACACCACGATAGGACGCCCTAGGTATTTATCCAAACGTTCAATACAGATAGGACGTGTCCACAAGGTCATAAGTATGAGGCATCCAGCGAGAATCGAACTCGCAATTCAGTAGTAATACATCTGCGAGACTAGCTTGCTAACCATTACACCACGACTGGATACCTTGTATGTCTAATATCAAAGTCATGAGAAACAGGAAAGTACTTGAAAATCTCAGTTAAAAAAAAAAATACACAAAGAATTTTTTTAAATTTTAAAAATTGGGCTTGAATTCTGTTTTCTATCAGAAATCCGGTTCTGAATTAATGGGAAGGGTTGACAGTCACAGCCGGAGCACAACAACCTTGAAATATTTCTGATGACCTCTGAGAAGAAAGAAAAAAGTATAATGTCAAAATGACGTGTTCTCATTAAGTGGCCTTTTTGGGGAGATTAAATGCTTAATTAAAAAGCTAAAAATATCGTAATATTCGGCAATTGTTTCAGAATTCCTGAAATTTGCATGCACTCCTTGTAATGAAGTGGGTTCCCCGGTTGTCACTAATTTGCAATCAGAGATAATATAATCATTTTTTGTTTGTTGTTCTCTTCCTGACACATAATAGAAATGACTCGTCATTTTCAGGATCCGACATATGTCAACCGTTGTATGGAAGTTTGGTTTGGTGTTGTTTGGTTTGTTTTACGGCATATCAACCTCAGTCGGTCATTTAATGCCGAAAAGTTTTTAAATAAATTTATTCTTAATGGGTGCTCAATTTTCTTTATAAACACATTTTTCTATTTAATCCATAGATGGGACCCTAACAGGTACTACCATCTCCGGATCAGAGTGGATAAAGGAGTGCCCCACATTCCCCAAACCTCCAGAACTGGAACCTCACCATCAGATAGAGTTTAACGTCATTCCCAGGACATGAAGACCCTAACACCCATATGATAAAAAGGGTTGGGCTTGCCATAAGGGCATTTGGGTCGGAACAATCATATAGGTGCTAGGGCTTGACATGATCAGCCGATTGATCGAAGGGGGCCTCTCCGATCGCCCGTTTAGCCTAAGGGGCTAAGTTGTGTATTGTATGTCATGGACTGTTCACCCACCTGGTTTCCGTCCTAAAGCATCACGGGTCCCACCCACATCAATAGGTGGTCCCATTGGCGGGTTCTTACCCCTCTGCAGAGGTGCAGTCAGTTTATTCTAAAGCCCCAACCGACGTGGAAGCGCCCGTGGTGTAATGGTTAGCGTCGTTGGAAAACAGGGTGACACGAACTCAAACCTGGAATAGGCTGGTTGCATCACATATAGTGCTGATACTCTTGGAAAAGGTATGAAACTAGCTATTCACCCTTCAGCAATTGGTAAATAATAGGGCAGTCTGGGCTCTTTAACCTTGATATTTCAACTGGTCTACGAGATGGAAAACTCTGAATTCAAACCTGCTAAACTCTTTTTGTCACACCCTGCTCGTGCGGAGGGGTTGGGTAAATACATCAACCGGTGTATAAAAAATCAATTTTACTCCACACTCCCCAGATCTCCAGAACTGGAGCCTCACTATTAGATGCCGATTAGTATAATACCGAGGAGACCCCCCCCCCATTTCGTGGAGGGTGATTTATACCATCTACAGGGGAATATTGTCAGCATATTCTAGGTCTCAATGAGAGGATAACAACAACAAAAAAAACTATGGTTTCTTTAAACTTGGTATGGCAGCTTGTCTAGGAGAAGGAAAACTTTAAATTCAAACCAAAGGGGTTCTCTTCTCGATAGTCAAGAACTACTTCGAGAGTGCTTCCTCCTCCTGTCAATAAGTACTATAACGATATTGACAGTTTATATATATAAGTAAAAATATAACAAAAGACTTAGGGATTTTGCATTATAGTCTATTTCAGGAAGCTTAGACAAGGTGTCTAACTCTCCCAAATCATCAGATGCGAATGATGAATTCTTTATTACTTTTAAGGCATTTGAAAACAGATTTTTTAAATTTTTTATTGTCCTGTTTCCCTCAGCTGTAGGGTAATAAAAAAGATATTTGTCCATTTGTTGTCGGTAATTTGTTAGGAATTTCTGTCTGGGTGACTCTAACAATAAGAGCTCTGCAAACTGCGACAGGTTTTTAAAAACAACTTCTATGTCGTAAGGAAGATTTCTTCTCTGGACTTTTGGATTATATATATATATATATATATATATATATATATATATATATATATATATATATAAGAAATTCTGTTTAGTATTTAATCCAATAGTTTCAAAAAATATCCCCTCTTAAGTTCTTTTTAAGATGAATCAATTATTGGGGCATTTGCGCGTTGACACCGATAGCAAATGAGGTTTGTAGAACATCTTTCTATTCTTACTGGTGCCCCATACTTTTGGCCTTGTGCCAAACTAAACAAAGGTCAATGAATTATTTCGGCTCGTCACGTGGTGCAATAGTTAACGAGCTAGGTTAGCAGACAATTGCTAGTGAGTTGGCTGTTGTGATCGAAGGAAAAAAATGACGTTCGAGTTGGCACTTGATCCGCTGGTTCAGGTTTTTTTACGATCGTCACATGGTGAAAATGCTTTGCTAATAGTGGGGAGTAGGTATTTATCCAACCCGTTCTTCACGGGTAGAATGGGGAAGAAGGTGGAGGGGAAGGAGGAGTAGCTTTCAAAGTAGTTTTGACTAACGAGAAGAGAGACCCTTTGGTTTGAATTCAGAGTTTTCCTTCTCCTACACCAGTTGTCATACCAAGGTTAAAGAGCCCATTCAGTCCTACTATTTACCCACAGCGGGAGAGGGAATAGTTGGATTCGTAGCTTTCCCAATGTTATTAGTGCTATTAGAAATATCAAGAGCGGGGATCACACTTATTATTCAATAGAAAGGAATCTGCGGGACTAGCTTGCTAACCATTACTTCATTCACTTTCGGAACGACACACACACACACACACACACACACACACACACACACACAACCACACACATATATATATATATATATATATATATATATATATATACAAAGTTGGTAGAGTGGCCTATTGTCGGTATTAGCCGGACAGTGAGGACATCTTTTTGTTAGCGCTAGACCTGGAAGATTGCTTTCGCTTTGGTGGAGCGCCACACCGATCATCGCCTCCCAGAGGCCTTAATCCCTATTGGCCAAGTTGTGTTATTCATGCACTGAATCGGGGGGAACTGGTATCGAACCCGGAACGTTGAGATTCCTTGACGAATGCTCTACTGACTGAACAAAATCGGCCACTTCATTGTATTTAAGGTTTATTTTGATAATTTTCTGATTTAAATATCAATGCCAAAACGAGGTTAACAAATGACTCATTCTTTGACTTAACTTTATCTCTACTCAATTGTATCAAAGTGACCACAAAACTGTTTGAATTATCCTTATAAAAAGATATATTAATAGGATAGTGCATTTTCCCTCCTTTAAAATAATCGGTTTTGTTTTGTTTTCTTTCAGTTGTGGTTAATGTTTATAGTTAATTCCATGGGGTTAGTTTCGGGTTAGGGCTTAGTTTAGCTTAGGGTCAGTTAGTGGGAACCGCTTGAGGTTTTGTTCTTTTTTTTTTCCTTTTTTTTTAGCAAAAGGCTGTAACAAAAAACGGCTTCTGAATTAGGATTATTAATCTATCTTTTTTTTTTTTTTTTTATCTCTACTGAATGACAATCCCAAAATGAGGGCGGTAATTTAAATACTTAGTTACGTTCAAATGAAATTAGATCAAAGTAATTTGCAACAGTCAAAATGCATATAATTAAAAGAAAAAATGATTTACCGTTAGTTATTTAAAATATGTCCGCCCTGTCGGTGGAACGTAGAGTACGATGACATTATTCTTAAAAAGCTCTCCCCACAATAAAAAACAAAAAAAACGGGTATCCTGGCTGGTTGTTTGATTGGCTGGTTGGTTGGTTGGATTTTATGGCATGTCAACCCATGTTCGGTTATTTTATGTCGAAGACATTTTGTTTTATTCAGTCTTGATGGTTATTGAAAATTCTTTTTTCAAACTCAATTTTTTTAAACACATTTTTCCTAACTCATTTTTTCTATTTAACCCGTAGATAGCACCCAGACAGGTTCTACCCCTCCGGGTCAGGGTATGAACTGCAAGTAATGGCAATAAAGGGGTACTCCACACTAGCCAGAGATTCAGAATTGGAATTTCACTATTATATGCCGTTCAGCGTCATACCCAGGACGTTAAGATCTTCAGACATCGGCTTCTAGCACATATATGATAAAAATGGTTGGGTTTGGCATAAGGGAAATAGGTCAGTCATATAGGTGGTAGGGCTTCATGTGACCAGCCGATTGATCGGAGAGGACTCTCCAATCGCCCGTCTAGCCTAAGTAAGGACCAACATGGAGTACTGCATGTCATGGACTACAAGGATTCCGTACTTCAACATCATGGGTCACTAACCACGGCCAACAGGCCACTGGGGGAATTTTACCTTTCAGCAAATGTGGTTTGGTTTGGTTTTGTTTTGTTTGTTTTACGGCATATCAACCTCAGTGGGTCATTTAATGTCAATAAAGTTTTGAAATAAAGTCATTCTTAATGGATACTCAATGTTTTTTTTATAAACACATTTTTCTATTTAACCCATAGATGGGACCCTAACAGGAACTACCACTGCAGGTCAGAGTGGTGATGAAGGGGTGCTCCACATTCCACAAGCCTCCAAAACAAGAACCTCAGCATCAGATAAAGTTTAACGTCCTTCCTAGGACATGTAGACCCTCAGCCACCACCTTCTAGCACCCATATGAAATAGGGTTGGGGCTTGCCATGAGGGCAATAGGGTTGGAAAAATCATATAGGTGCTTAGGCTTGATGTGACCAGCCGATTGATCGGATCAGCAAAGGTGCAGTCGGTATATTCTTCTGTCACAGTCGACAGGGGGAGGTTGTTCTGTGTATGATAAAAAAGTGCATTTTATGATAAGGTTCCAGTTTTTATGATCTTAGGATTGTGGTGTACCCCTTCGTTGTCATTACTCCTCGCTCCATGCTGTTCAGTTCATAACTGTAAGTCAAATAGATCTCTTTGAAAAGTATTTGTATTAGATAGGAATACATAATACCATATAAATGTGTATTATCTTTTGTATTAAGAATAGTTGTCTTGAAAGAATAATTGTTTACTTAGGAGTATTATGAATTAAACCATATAATTATGCGCAAATTATTTGTCTTAAGAATAGTTATTTGAAGCTATACTTGTTTACTTAAGACTATTATTAATTACTTAAAACCATGTATTTGTATTACCGTCCTGTCACACTGAGAGCTCCGGTTCCTGCTAGATTACCGAAGTTAAGCAGTGATCTGCCTGTTCAATACTTGTTTGAGTAACCACTTAAAGATACTGTAAGCAACCTAAGTCCTTTGTTAATCAAAATGACCTGATCCGGCATTAAATGGCCCGAAAAGGGTTGATATATCGTAAAAAAACTAAAAAGGGGCATGTGTATAAAGCTTAACAGAATCTGATGGCAAGGTTCCAATTCTGGAGACCTGAGGATTGGGGAGAACTCCTTCATTACTATTACTCTCAGGTCTATTCTGACTCTGAGTGATAGAACTTGAAAGAGTCCCATCTATGGATCAGATCTCAAGAACTGGAGCCTCACCGTCAATGTACATATGCAGTTTAGCCTCATACCCAGAAAAAAATTAGAACGATCATTTTGTAGTAAAAACCAAAACGACCAATAATACACAAAAATGTGTTCAATGGAGAAAACATTGTAGAGAAAACATAAACAATATTAAAAGATAAAAAAAAAGTTTTAAAAAAATGTTTTAATAACTAACAACTCTGAGTTTCACGGCTCTGATCAGTAGGCAACTAAACTTTTATCAATCTCCTGACGTAAAGGCTTACATGATGGACTGAGACATAGTAGTAAATGAGTTTGAACTCAAATCGTATTATTACGTTCACTTTCGGACTAATTCCTTTGGAAAACGTATGAAACCACTAATCCTCCATCTATGAGTTAAATAGTACCACTACTGTTCGTCTAAAAAGATGGCTTTGACATTAAGTAACCCACGAAATTTGATATACCATTAAACAAAGAAAACAAATCGGGTCGTGCGGACAGCATGTATAACGATGATTCTTTGTCTCTCTCACCAAGTGTCCCTATCGGCAGTTCATTCCGCGCATCATCCAGTACCCACACAGACTGATTTATATACGTTTTTTGCTAGTCGGACTTGTAAGTCTATATGCAGGTGTTTACAGGAGAACGCCACTTATGAGTTCGTCCTTGCTTCCATGGCAGTGACTTGTTCGTTTTTCTCAGATAGATTGTGTGTTAAGAGCAAGTGAACGTACAGCTGCATATATATATATATATATATATATATATATATATATATATATATAGTGTGTGAGATGGTCACTGTTTCAGCTTTTGCTGGAATGGTGTACCAAAGGCAGTATTATTGGTAGAGTGCTCAATATAAAATAGAGCTGTTATATAATATAATAAAATAAATATATAAAGGTTTTACATATCTATTTATTAGGTGACAAAGGAACATCAAGTGTGTCACCTAAAAAATAGATATGTAAAACCTTTATATATTTATCTTATTATATTATAAAGTCTTCTGGCGCAGTGGCTTACGTGCTGGACTAAGACATCATAGTAAGCGAGTTAAAACACACACACACACACACACACATACCCCCCCACACATATATATATATATATATAGAGAGAGAGAGAGAGAGAGAGAGAGAGAAAGAGAGAGATAGGGGGAGAAAGATAGAGATAGATAAATCGAGAGAGAGAAAAAGAAAGAGAGAGAGGGAAAGATAGATAGATGGATCGAGAGATAAAATAACTCAAGGTTTGACATGCCCTAAAATCCAATCAACCAACCAACCAATCAAATATTGAAATTAAAGTAACTCTTTTCATAGAGGTGCGTTTATTTTTGGACATAGTTTCACTTTTGATTCTATATTGTTACATTAAAAATAATAAAGGCTCTGAATTTTTTGTAATAAATTATTGGGGGCGTACTTATTTATGGCTTTCTAATTTTTTTCGTTCATTTTTCAGGAAGTACTTAATTTTATACTTTGTGAAATAACATTTTTTATCCGCATTTTTCATATCTTACATTCTTTTGAATTGGCTGCAGCACATCCCCGATTACGAGGACTACTAAGAGGTCCACAAAAACAGGTCTTTGAAATACCAACCTATTCAAGCCCCAACCTCCGTAAAATTGGCCAAAATGACACACAACAATTTGTAGTAAAATTAATATTAAAACTATACAAAATTCCATGCGCCCTGTCGGTTGGGACTGTGAATTACGCTGATTGCACCTCTGAAGAGGGGTAAATCCCCCCCCCTTAACGTGGACACCTGTTGGCCGTGGATGGTGACCCGTGATGATTAAGAACGTAATCCTGGTGGCTAAGCAGTCTGTGACATGCAACACTCCACTTTGGCCCTTACTTAGGCTAGACGGGCGGTCGGAGAGGCCCCCTCTGATTAATCGGCTGGTCACGTCAAACCCAAGCACTTATATGATTGTCTCAACCCTATTGCCTTTATGGGAAACCCCCAACCCTTTTTTTAATCATATATGCGTTAGAAGGCGGTGGCTGCAGGTCTTATTGTCCTGGGTATGGCGTTAAACTGCTTCTCAGAGCAAAGTTCCAATTCTGGAAATCTGTGAATGGGGAGTACACCTTTATCTCCATTACTCCCAGGACCACCCTGACCCGGAGTGTTAGGGTTCTATCTTTGGGTTAAATAGATTTTTAAAAATGACTATTAAAAATGTGTTTAAAAAAATTGAGTGCAAAAAAAAAATTGAATAACCAGCAAGAATGAATATAACAAAATGTCTTCGGAATAAAATAACCTAACAAGATTTGACATGCCGTAAAATCCAACCAACCAACAATTCCACTTGATCTGATATAGGTTAGATAAGCATTGGTTAGATTGGCAGCCCCACCATTATCAACAAACATAAACTGTGACTAATTATCACGTGATCATAAGAATTATGAGTGAGTAATAATGTCCTGTTAATCTTGTCGGCGACGACACCTGTCTCAGGTAAGATGAGATAAAATGAAAACCGCAGCAACATTTTTATAACTAATTAAGACACGGAAATTGTCAAAATATTGCGATGAAGACGACGGTCATTCAATAGATGAATATGGGAATTTAAAAATATGTAAAATTCAGATTTAAAAAAAAAATGTAAACTGTGACTTTTTGGAATTTGCTTATAGCAAAAATTATCTAAATCTAAATGATCTAAATCTAAATATTGTTTTAAGGCTATTCAAGCGGTGACAAATTAAACCGAATGAACCCGCAATAACTTTATATACGTGACATAGAAATTGTCAACATGTTATATTGCGATGAAGACGACGGTCATTCAATGAATAAAGGATCTTTTTTTAAAACGCAAAATATTTTCCCCATTTTTTCATAAATATAAACTCTCCATTGTTTGGCATTAGTTTATAGTAAAAAATATATTTTAATCTCGCAAAAATGTTTGTTTTGAGGCTATTCAAAATAGCGACAAATCAAACAGAATGAAACTACAGCAATATTCATATATATATTTACCAACCCCTCTGCACGAGCAGGATGCGACACAAGGTCAATTTTTTAAGCGGAGTTTAACAGGTTTGATTTCAGAGTTTTCCTAAACCGGTTACCTAGCCATGATTAAAGAGTCCAGTCAACCCTGCTATTTACCCATAGCTGGAAGGAGAATTGGATTCATACCTTTCCCAATGGTATTAGCGACATGTGAAATTCAAACAGCTTTGTCCAGGAATTGAACTCGGATCGAGGAGTCCATTTCCCACGACTCTAACCAGTAGACCACGCACGCTAATATTCATATAACTCAGTGAGATACAAAATTTGTCAAAATGCTATGTTGTGATGAAGACGACGGTGATCCAATAAATAAAGACGGGATCTTTTTTTTAAAAGTACATTTTATTTTTCAGATTTTTTTTCTCCATAAATACAAACTCTGCATAGTTTGAAATTGGTTTATATCCAAAGATTTAAATCTCGCAAAAATATTTGTTTTGAGGCTATTCAATATGGTGATAAATCAGACAGATGAAAACCGCTGCGACATTTATATAACTCTGTAAGATAGGGGAATTTTCAAGATATTAAATTGCAATTAAGACGTGTCATTCAATAAATAAATACGGATATTTATTTTCTAAAAGCAAAATAATATCTATTATTAAGTCATGTTTGGAACTGGTTTACAGCAAATCTCGATGAATGCTTCTTGTTAGAAGATTTAAAATAGCAGCAAATCAAACAGGTTTCTGACTTGAACCGAGGTGTATCATAAAATGTTTTGTGGCCGAGAAGTGCAAACAATGTTAAATCTACAGAATATTGGTATGTGTACGGAGAAGCGTGGCAAAATACACATTATTTGTTGAATATGACCCTCGTGTATATATATGCAGTATCATACAGACATTAAAACCACATATTGCAAATAACATTTTCATGTAATTATAATTTTCAAGCAATAATCTCTATGTAGATATTGCAAACTTTTCTCTCTCTCTCTCTCTCTCTCTCTCTCTCTCTATATATATATATATATATATATATATATATATATATATATATATATATATATATATATATATATATATATATTGTCTATTCCATTTTCTCTCTCTCTCTCTCTCTCTCTATATATATATATATATATATATTGTCTATTCCATTTTTCTCTCTCTCTTCTTTCTCTCTCTATCTCTCTCTCTCTCTCTCTCTCTCTATATATATATATATATATATATATATATATATTGTCTATTCCATTTTCAAACGAAGTTTGAATATCACATAGGTGAAATTATCAGTTACCAAGCACCGTTGACTTTATGATATATATATATATATATATATATATATATATAGCAATACCTGTGAAAATATGATCATCATAAATCAATGTGTTTACAAGTAATCAATAATCAATCGCATTTGGTATCCTCATTTATAGCATTATTCAAATGATAAACACACAAAGACGACAAGATCTATCGATCCATCCATAGACAGTCAAACAGACAGACAGACAGACAGACAGATAGATAGATAGATAGATAGATAGATAGATAGGTTCAACCTTTGCTCCGACATATAGTTTATAAAGCAATCTAAAAACGAGCTCGAACCAAAAACATTTTTTCTGAATTGCAGTAATTTACACTCAAGGGGATATATATATATATATATATATATATATATATATATATATATATATATGTGTGTGTGTGTGTGTGTGTGTTTTTGGTAAAGAAAAGGGCCTACAAATCGGTCATTTTGCGGTTATAGATCAATTTCTGCCCACAGGTATCTGTGTATACCTATGAGTTTCATCAAACCGCTAACTTTATTGAAAATGGTACACAGATAATTCATATGGTGACTCCTGTAAAGATATCGGGTTTCAGTTCATATATATATATATATATATATATATATATATATACGTGTATGTCTGTGTGTGTGTGTGTGTGTGTGTGTGTGTGTGTGTGTGTGTGTGTGTGTGTGTGTGTGTGTGAAAATAAGCCCCGATATATTTACATACTGACATGATAATAAATATAAATCTCGCCGGTAGCAGTTTAAAACCACACTTGTTAAGCTTAGTTTGTAGAATGACACAACAAATTACTACTTTTCTACTTGACCCCCTTTGAAAGTCCCATGGTTTAGTACAACTGCCTGGTTACTAGGCTCTCCACGTCAATAGACCGTTTGATAAATGCCACACCTATCCGACTATCAGGGCGGAATCAGAGTCAACATTACAAAAGACCTAAAGCAATTATGCCGATTATAGATAACTTACTTTTTTAAATGTCTCAATTTGTCCTTATTTCTTTGATAAGATTTATTATTAAGTAAATTTTGACTAGTTTTTTTTTTTCATCTTATTTTTGTTGCTTGTTTACACCTTGTAGTAGTAGCAGACTCACTACTCTTAATTTTTTGTAATTTCTTGGTTGGACGTTTTATTTTACGGCATATCAACCCTTTTCGGGTCATTTAATGCTGAATCAAGTCGTTTTGATAAACAAAGGACTCGGGTTGATTACAGTATCTGTTTTTGCTTATGTAGTCACCCAATGAAGTATTGAACAAGCACACCACTGCTTAACTTCGGTGATCTAGCGAGAACCGGTGCTTTCAGTGTGACTTGACCGTAATATAGTTTTAATGGTTTTAAGTAATTAATAATACTCCTAAGTAAGAAATTACAGCATCAAGTAGCTATTCTTAATACAAATAACTTGCGCATCGTTATATGGTTTAATTAATAACAAGTAAAAACTATAGTTTCAAGAATGTATTCTTGATACAAATAATATATGCAGTTATAGGGTATCATGTATTTTATCTAATACAAAGAATTTGCAAATAGATCTAGTTGACCCATAGATGGGATCTGAACAACGTGTAGCTAGGAGAAATGACAACGAAGGGGTACACCATAATCTCCGAATCTTTAGAGCTGGACACTTACCCTGTCGGCTGTGACAGAAGAATATGCTGACTGCACCTAAAGATCTGACTCCAAAGTTATCCATTATTAACAGTGTGGCACATTTTTTATTGATTCATTTTTGACATGTCTATCTTCCACAATTTTATATATCATACCGGGTGGTTTTAAAGTTTTATCGCCCTACATATTTTCAGAGGTAATTACATAACTTGTTATATTATTAAAACAAAGAACATTTAAACTTAAAACAATATGTAAGGTTGACAAGACTTTCTGACCACCCTGTAGTATTATCAATTAATTGCTTAGGCTTAAAAAAACAAACTGCTGAATAAATTTATATAACTGGGCCAACAGATGCACTTTAGTGTCATACACAGGGCACCCTCGTTATGTAGGCTGTGACAGAAGAATATACCGACTGCGCCTTTGCTGAGAGGTAAAACCCACCAGTGGGACCTCCTCTTGGCCATGGGTAGCGACCCGTGATGTTTCTTTTTAAAGTTCTTTAGTTTTCAAACACTTATTCATGGTGTATATTTCTATGTAGTTAATTTCATTCAGTTGGTTAATTGGATTTTACGGCATGTCAACCCTTGGTGGGCTATTTTATGTCGAAGATATTTCTTGATGGGTACTAAAGTTTTTAAAATCTCAAATTTTGTAACATATTTTTAAACACATTTTTTTCTATTTAACCCATATATGGAACCCTAACAGGTACTACCACTCCGGATCAGAGAGAACCTGGAAGTAATTGGAATGAAGGGATACTCCACATTTACCAGAGATCCGGAATCGAAACTTACCATCAGACTTTTACGTTATCCCAAGGACATTAAGACCCTCAGCCACTAACACGTATATGATAAAAAGGACTGGGGCTAGGCATAAGGCCAATAGGGTTGGGACAATCATATAGGTACTAGGGCTTGAGGTGACCAGCCGAGTGATCGAAGTAAGCCTCTCCGACCGACCTCTATATATCTCTTGATTACCTCCTAGTAATATATGTTAGTTTCTCTGTGTGAGTAAAGGGAAAGATGGGAGTGTGATTGTGAAAGAGACATTTAACTTCTCACTTTATTTGTATGTTAAGATTTGGCAGCAGCGACGAACCCGCAGTTCAATGAAATTCCATGATCCATTTCAATTTAAATTAGACCAAATTTTCCCTTTTTTAGAAGTCTTACAAAATGATTCTATTGTTTTTTTTAACTGTCCGGTCGTTTCTTTTAAAAATTTAATTCACTTTGCAAACTTTGTTTTCCCTAATCCCAATTATCTACCCAAAGCTTAACTGGTGTCTAGTTCTTTTTATTTTTTCAGATCTTTAAATTTTTCCAAATAGACCCACTGCTTTTCGGAAGGATACAATAGCGTCTACTTTAGTTGTTTTTTTTAAATACTTATACATATTGCTTGTGTTGTAAAATGTTTGTCAGATCAATGCAATCAGCGAGAACATCTATTGTGTATGTAATTTGGCATGCATGGCACATGGTATTCTGTTCTTTTTTAAGCACTAAATTGGTAGAAATATTTTTTTTTACATTCGGCATTAACTTTACTAGCGACAAAAAACACCCTCCAGGCGGTGTAAAAGTTAACTTTTGAAATATATTACTTGAGGCGGTGGGAGTTAAAAATTCGATGTCAGAGGGTTTGTATCATAAGCAAGTAAAATCATCAAATTTATTAAATTTATTAAAGGAGTAAAAATATAAAACAATTTGAAATGGAAACTTGGTTCTGATAACTTTAAATATATAACAAAATAAAACAAACTATATATGAATATATAATACCGGGCATGTATTTATTAAAACTTTAAAAAAATAAAAAATAAAAAACGAGGATCGTCTAAGTTTGCATGCTCAATTTGCATGACGATTGGTAATGTGACGTCAGCAGTGACGTAGTTTCTGTTACAGACAAATAGAGCCCTAAGCTTCATTATTAATAGAAATGTATATCAACAAATTGGTAAAAACTTTTAAGTATCAATAAACTTGTTGCTGACCCTCATCCACCGCCTTCTAACACATATATGATCTCCCTTCAGCAGTGGGTAAATAGTAGGATTGAAAGAAAAAAGAAAGAAAGAACGAAAGAAAGCATGATGGATAAAGGGGTTTTAAAGTAAAACCCCTGTTTATGGAATATCTATATTTACCTGTGTAACTAATGCAATTATACTCGATTTAGTTTACCGTCCGAGTAATATTGTATTTTTTTAAATTGATTATTGCCCAAACCCCACGATAACTATTGTTTAATAATAGACATATCTCACTTTTTATACGAGGGACTCTCAATCACCTTTAACAACCAGGAAGTATACAGGTAAGTATAGATATTTCATAAACAGGGGTTTTACTTAAAAACAATCCTCAGTTTATATCAATATCTATACTTACATGTATAACTAATTCAAAAAATAGAATTTGTTGCAAAGTTGTTGTGAGGAAAAAGAGTAAAAGAAACATACTCACTTATTCTTTTGCAATTCTGACTGTTTCTAAGATGGATGAAGAAAGAAAGAAAATGAAAAGACCAAAAAGTTATTAGAAAGAAAAAACGAAACAAACAAATAAATAATGTAGATGAGAGCAAAAAGAAGCGGATTGGAGGGAGGGAAAAGAAAGAAAGAAAGAAAGAAAGAAAGAAAGAAAAAAAAAAAAAGAAAGAAAGAAACAGACAAATAGACAAGCAAATTAGATGTGAGCCAAAAAAGAGAAGATAGAATATAAAGGAATAAAAGAAACAAAGAAAAAAAGAAACAAACAAATAATGTAGAGAGCAAAAATAGGAGGATTGGAGGCAGGGAAAGGAAAGAAAGAAAGAAAGAAAGAAAGAAAGAAAGAAACAGACAAATAGACAAGCAAATTAGATGAGAGCCCAAAAAAGAGAAGATAGAAAATAAATGATAAAGAGAAAGAAAGGAAGCTAACTAATAAAATAAAAGCAGTTAGAAAGACTGGTTATTAGTTGGTTAGTTGGATTCTACGGTATGTCAACCCTTGTTGGGTTATTTTATACCGAATTATATTTGTTTTATTCATTCTTGATGGGTATTCATTTTCTTTTTCAAACTCAATTTTTCAAACACATTTTCAATGCCTATTTAAAAAAAAATCTATTTAACCTATAGATGGGACTGTTTAGTCAGAAGGGTTCCGTCCTTAAGCATCACGAGTCGCCACCCACTTCCAACTCATGGTCTCATTGGGGGGTGCAGTCGGTATCCCAGCCAACAGGGCGGAACGATTTGTGGTCGAGAATCCACGTTAATCATCATTGTCATTAAAATATTTCTAACATAGATTGCTTTATCTTAGTACAATAATTAATAAGCTACACCCACAGTCCATCCACAACTGGAGTAAGTGCGAGCCTCACTTTGATGTATGCATATTTAAATCTTTTTAAACTTCTTATGATGGATCAACGAAGACAAATTCTAATTTTCTGAGTCACTGGCGATTTCAACTATCCAACCCGTCATTTTTAAAAAGAACTTAAGCTTAACCTAGTCTGGTATAAGGCAAAGATTATAAGATTCCAATTTAGACGCTACAAAGTAGTAACAAGTTGGTTGGTTGGTTGGTGTTGTAAGAGAATATTCCACACTCTCCCTCACCCATGTGGTCTGACTATATATATAGTGTGCATGGCATTATGCTGGTCTGGCCTCATTGGGGGATCTTACCCTTCTACAGAGGTACAGTCGGCGTTCTAAAGTCCCAGACCAGAGCACGATAAGTTACTCTGGTCATGTCAAGCTCTGTTGCACTTATGGCAAGCCCCAACCTTTTTTATCATATATGTGCTAGAAGGTAGTAGCTGAGGGTCTTACTGTTTTGGGTATGACGTTAAACTCTATCTAGTGGTGAAGTTCTAATTCTGGAGCTCTAGGAAATGTGTACTCTTTCATCACCATTACTCCCAGGTCCACTCTGACCTGTCAGGGTCCTATCTATGGGCTAAATAGAAAAAAGCTTTTAAAAATTTTTTTTTTTTTAAATTGAGTACCCATTAAGAATGAATAAAACAAAAACATCTTTGGCATAAAAAAAACTCAGTGGGTTGGCTTCCCGTAAAATCTAACCAACCAGCCAACCTAGAATTAAAATTAATTGAGATTTGCAACAAACGAGTAACAATTTGTTAAATTAACTTACTAATAATTACCACTCAGTGATATCATCATCATCATGACGCGCATGCAGTACGGATATCCATGACAATCTCTCGCCAACCTTCCCTATCATTCATTGTACCTGCGAGGTCCTCTGAGGAGCAGCCAGCATCTTCACATAACTGGTCAATGTAGGTCCTTGCTGGGTGCCCCACACTTGCATGTCTATGTGTTGGCTTCCACAGGAGAACGTCGCTTATGAGCTCATCCTTGCTTCTCCAGCAGTGTCCTGCATGCCTTGTCCGTCTCACTCGGATAGTTTGTGAGATGGGGGGGCAGGTGACCGTACAGCTGTTTCCTCGTGGGGTGCTGCTTCCACGACTTGTTCAGGACTGCACGCAGCATTCTTGTGAAGCTCCCATTTAGCTTATTCTCAAGACGCTTCGTTAGGGTCCAAGTGGTGCAGCCATATAGCAGCACTGATACAACCACAGCCCGGAAGAACTGTCGCTTCAGCTTGTCAGAGAGATCGGACCTCCCTCCATATGACTGATAATTTGTTTGTGGCCGACCATGCCTTTGCTATTCGTGTATTAACATCGCTCTCTGTGGATGAGATATTACCACCTAGGTACGTGAATTGTTCTACTGGCTTAAGAGGCTTGCCGTTGAGTGTGGAGATGTTTCCTTTCTTTTTGAAACTCATGAACTTTGTTTTACCGTAATTACTAAACTTAATTTAGTTTTACACAAGACAATAAGGTGAGCATATTCAATTCCAGATTAGCCAAGTCTGGCGCAAGGCTAATATTAGGAGATTCCAATTGAGACTCGCTACAAAGTAGTAACTATTTGTTAGATTAACTTGCTAATGAATACTCTCTGTGATATAAGTAAGTAAAGTCGTCGGTGTGGCCTAAAGTCGGTATCAGCCAGACAGCGAGGGAGTCTATCCTCTTTTTACTAGCGCCAGACCAAGGAGATTGTCTTTGCATCTGATGTGGAGCACCACACCTACCATCAGATCCTTACATTACCTCACAGATCCATGTGCTACTCATTCACTGATTTGGCGAGGGCCGGTATCGAACCAAGAACCTTGCGATTCCTAGGCGAGTGCTCTACCGACTGAGCTAAACCGGCCCTTACTCATTGGTAATTACTAAACTTGATTTAGTCTTACACAAATCAATAAATGGATCACTCCTATTTAACTTCAGATTGGCCAAGTTTGGTATAAGGCCATGAATATTTTGAACGGTAAATTTAAATTAAGAAATGAGTAAATTTGATAAATTTAACTGGCTCTAAGACTGTCGATATATTATTTAGTACGTACATTACAGTATTGTTCATAAATAAGATATTATTATTTATTATTCACTACTGATCTCTATAACATTGAAACTCTGCAATAACACATTTAAATATGTAGCAGTCCACACACACAAACACACACACACACACACACACACACACATACATACACACATATACACAAACACATACATCTATATAGTCGATATAGCACTGGCCTAGGGATCGCAAGGTTCCGGTTTAATAACGTTCCCCGTCAAATCTGCGCATGACTAGCATGACTAGCACAACGAGGGTAATCTGATCTGTGCGGTAAAGTACGGAGCCTACAGTAGATGTGGCCCCCCACCTCAGCAAAACAATTTTTTCAATGGTACGGTCTATTTTGATAAGAAGATACAATAGATATTATTTTTATTGCTAGTAAATGAAGCGTATTGTAAAACAAATCGATAAAAAAAAAAAAACTTATAAAGGGAGATAATTACTATATGAGAAATAACCGGAAAAAGATGGCATTCATAAGTAGTTATTTGTATTTCAAATTAAGTATTGAATATTGGATACATAAGCAAGGTAGGATTTTAAACATTCGTTCTCAACAAATTTAAAAAAAAAAAGAAATTACAGTTATTCGCCCATTTCAGTCATAACATAAAGAAGGGGGAAGGGAGGAGAAAGAAAAAAGAAGAGGGAAAAAAAAGAAGATAAAAGAAAAAAGTATAACCACGCAAAAAAAAGCTAAGCACGTTCATTTCTGATTTTCGTCTCTGAAGATAAAGTTTTCTTTGAAATCGATAAGACAAAAAACAACATCTTTTGTTTTTATTTTTATACGCATTGTAATTGCCTTCAAATTATCAATATATTATAACATACTTAACAATGCTTCAAGCAAATTACCAATTACTTTTATTCAAATTAAATGTTTTAGTGTGTTTTATTTTTTGGTTAATTTTATTTAATCTATTAAGAAAAAATGGATACTACTATTAAAAGAATCCATTATTATACCAATTTCCTTCTTTTCTTTTAGACTCGGTTTTAATTTAACCTACACATGTCTAAGGGCCGAGTTAGCTCAGTCGGTAGATGTTCCTAGTTCGATACCCAGCCTCGCCAAATCAGCATATGAGTAGTACAGTGATCTGTCCGGTAAAGTAAGGAGCTGATGGTAGGTGTGGCGCTCCACCTCAGTGGCAAATACAATCTGCTTGGTTTAGCGCTAGTAAAAAGGGGATAGATTGGCTGATACCGATTTTAGGCCACCCTGATGACAGATGGAAAGGGAGTGAAATAAGAGAGGAATGAAGCCGCCACAGAAAAGAGAGCTAAAAGGAAGGAGAGACAACAGCATCCCCAACACCTACAGAAAGCATTACCTTTTGTTTTCAATCACTGTACCAGAGACTGCCATTCAAAGATCGGTCTGTTCAGCCACTCACGTAGCTGTAGGTAAACAAGAAAGGTAAACAAAACAAAAAGAGAGAAAAAAAGACACTACGCCATCGTCTTAAATAGACGGAAGGTTGCCAACAATGGTGACTTACCACTATTACACATGTCTTCATAAACAACAGATTTGCATTTAGATTCTCACACGGCTAATTTGTCTCATGATATATATGTATATGTTTACGTTGTGTGTTTCATGTATCGTTTCCTGTGAGCGTCCAAGGGTGGTCATGTCCATGGGATTAGCTTCACGCTATTAGGCATGGCCTCCCTTCAATAGTAGTTTAAACCAATAAAGTTTTTCTTTTACTTATATTTTTTTAATAATTTGTACTACTATTGATTAATAAATGTCTTATTCGTATTCTTATTCTTATTCTTATTATTCTTCGGTGACACCGAATCATGACGAAAATGACAATTAATCTTATGTTTAAATGCGTTTCCTCAAAAAACTGCTACGTTTTAAAGAAAAATACTTTGTCTGGTGATTTCGAACGTTAATTTGCACCTTTTTTTTACTGGGACCGTGCACTTTACAGTAGCAAAATTGACCTATCCTAATGCATATATATGTTTACCAACCCCTCCGCACGAAAAGGATGTGACACAAGGTCAATTTCTGAGACAGAGTTTAACAGGTTTGAATTCAGAGTTTTCTTTCTCCTAAACCGGTTGTCATATAAAGATTAAAGAGCTCAGTCTGCCGTACTATTTACCCATGGCTGGACGGTTAATAGTTGGATTCATACCTTTCCCAAGGGTATTAGCGTTATGTAAAATGCAAACTTAGCTAAACTAACTTAGAGATACATGCTCTATCAATGATATTGGAACATTTTTTACTTATAAATATTGCAAACTATAGGGGGCGGGTTAGCTCAGTCGGTAGAGCGTTCGACTAGAAACAACAAGGTTTCTAATTCGATACCGGTCCTCGTCAACTCAGCGTATGAGTAGCACAGGGATCTGTGCGGTAAAGTAAGGAGCTGATGGTAGGTGTGGTGCTTCACCCCAGACGCTAAAACAATCTCCTTGGTCTAGCGCTATTGAAAAGGGGATATACTCCCTCGCTGATTGGCTGATACCGACTTTAGGCAGCCCCGTGGATTTACTTACTTATATTACCTGTGGTGTACTGGTTAGCAAGCTAGATTCGCAAACAATTGTTAATATAAGCTAAGCTTAGTATATAACTATATTATCAATATCATTATTACATGTACACACACACACACATACATACATATATATGATTTTCCCAACCCTATTGCCCTTATGGCAAGCCCCAACCCCTTTTTATCATATGGGTGCTAAAAGGCTGTGGCTGCGGGTCTACATGTCCTGGGAATGACGTTAAACTCTATCTGATGGTGAGGTTCCAGTTTTGGAGGTTTGGGGAATGTGGAGCACCCCTTGATCACCATTGCTCCCTGGTCCACTCTGACCCGTAGTGGTAGTACCTATTAGGGTCCCATCTATGCGTTAAATAGAAAAATGTATTTATAAAAAAATTGTATTATCCATTAAGAATTGATTTATTTCAAAACTTTATCGGCATTAAATGACCCACTGAGGTTGATATGCCGTAAAACAAAACAAACCAAAACATACATATATGTATGTGTGTATCTAAGTATATTTGTGTTTTATGTATTTAATGTAAAATGTGTTTCTTAAATACACACTTATATACACAACACTCTCTCTGTGTTACTCCCCCCCCCTCTCTCTCTCTCTCTCTCTCTCTCTCTCTCTCTCTCTCTCTCTCTCTCTCTCTCTCTCTCTTAAACTTACTGTTTGATGAGTCATTAAACAAAATAATAAAATGAGCTCCTCGCAAACCCCTACCAACCCTATAATAGGATTCCCTGACTAGTCATCAAAGTCTGTGGACCCTTCATTACTAAGACTGTACCAAAACACTCTCATTGAGCTACAAAACAGTATGTATACAATAAAGGTGACTGACAGAGTGTTGCCGAACTCACTTTTTACCTGTTTTTTCTTCTTCCTTTCTTGTAATGCAAACTGAAATAAATGTAGCGATGAGAAAGAGAGTACGAAAGAGTTAAGCAGAATGAAGGTGTTCCTTCCTCCTTGGTTGGGTCTCTTGGCTAACTGAAGCCCTCAAAGGAGGGTAGAAAGGGGAGATGAACACCTAAAAATCTGTCAAAAGGAGCGAGGAAGGGCACCTAAGGCCGCCGTGTTTCTTGGTCCATAGCCAAAATCATATTTGGGGAACAGTTCTCTGACTGTTGTCAGTGCCCAAATATATATATATATATATATATATATATATATATATATGATGGGTTTACAATGAATCAGTTAAACACTAAACCAATCCCGCCCTGTCAGCGGTGGTTAGAATTAGCTGACTGTATCGCTGACTGTAAGACCCACCAAAAAAAAAAAAAAAAAAAAGAAAAGAAAAACGGGCGTCCTAGGTATGACAATAAACTGTATCTGATGGTGAGACTCCAGTTCTGAAAATCTGGAGAATTTACTGTACGCCTTCCATGTCATTTCTGTTAGGTCCACTCTGGGTCAAATAGATCTATTTGAAAATTATTTTAATTACATTGGAATACTTTATACAGGGGCCGGGTTAGCTCGGTCGATAGAGCGTTCGGCTAGAAACAACAAGGTTCCTAGTTCGATACCGGCCCTCGCCATCTCAGCGTATGAGTAGCACAGGGATCTGTGCGATAAAGTAAGGAGCTGACGGTAGTTGTGTCACTCCACCTCAGACGCAAAAACAATTTCCTTGGTTTAACCCTAGTGAAAAGGGGATAGACTCATTCGCTGATTGGCTGATACCGACTTTAGGCCACCCTATACTAATACCATATAACTGCGGACCCCTATGCCTTTATTCATCGTGCTAAAATTTCTATTCATTTTCAGGGGTTTATATATATTTACCAACCCCTACGCACGAGCAGGATGCGACACAAGGTCAATTTCTTAAGATTGAATTCAGAGTTTTCCTTTTTCTAGAATGGTTACCTAGCCATGGTTAAAGAGCCTAGTCTGCCCTGCTATTTGCCCATAGCTGGAGGGAGAATTGGATTCATACCTTTCCCAGGGGTATTAGCGCTATGTGAAATGCAAACAGCTTCGTCCAGGAATTGAACTCGTATTGATGAGTCCATTTCCTACGACTCTAACCATTAGACCACGCGCCTCCATTTTTCAAGGGTTGATATGAACCCCTTAGTTCTCGCGGGTATATGGGAAATAATCATTGTAATATATGTATAATCGTAACAATCTTAACATTGAAATATATATATATATATATATATATATATATATATATATATATATATATATATATAAGGGTGAATTTACTAATCTAAATGTATGAATTCCTTTATCCATACTAAACTTGGTCTATACTGATCTTTGAGTTGACGCAACATTCAGCATTTTCCAAATGTGTCCTCTCTAGAGCAATACAAAGAATCTGTTTTGGATAACGACTTGTTTATCTATATAAAACAAAATAATGAATTTGCAAGAAGACTTTTAAACATGATTCACGGATCTTCTAAACATGGAAAATTTCTGAATGGAGTATGTCTCCATTTGATGCTGAATAGAAAAGTGTAAATTTAAACATGAAGAATTTATTGAAATGAATTTTAATCTTCAAAGGAAGTCTATGTACACATTAAAAGGGATTGGATATTACTGAATGAACGAAAAACTGTGGCAAAATATCCCAGTCTTTGTGCAAATTTTAAGATCATTTTACTTGCCTTTCCACTTTCGTATATGGTGAAATCTGAGGTTAGCTATGTGAATCATTTGCGAAGCAAACAGAGAAGCACATTGAACGTAGAACGTGCCGATTTGCAGTTCAAATTCACAAACCTGCAATTTAATATTCATGATCGCTTTAGTGCCCACCAAACCCATCCTTAGAAATATACAAATATAATTAAAGAATTAAAGGCACATTTGTATTTAGAGTTTACTGATTATTTTCTCTTGTAAATTGTATTAAACACTTGTAAATTAGTTATGTTTTGTAATTCAATATTCAATCAATTTATTTGGGGGTGAGTGGAAATTAATTTGGTTACAAGGGGTGCAGCATCAAGTAAAAATGCTAAGAACCACTGGTTGTCTTAATTGACATTCCCAGTGAGTTACCTTAAATGGCATGCAGGGTGGGTTGCCTTAAATGTTATCCTGAGAGCGTTGCTCTAAATGACATCCCTACGGAGTTGCCTTAAATGTTATCCTGAGAGAGTTGCTCTGAATGACATCCCTACGGAGTTGCCTTAAATGTTATCCTGAGAGAGTTGCTCTGAATGACATCCCTACTGAGTTTTCTTAAATGTTATCCTAAGAGAGTTGCTCTGAATGACATCCCTACTGAGTTGCCTTAAATGTTATCCTGAGAGAGTTGCTCTGAATGACATCCCTACTGAGTTGCCTTAAATGTTATCCTAAGAGAGTTGCTCTGAATGACATCCCTACTGAGTTGCCTTAAATGTTATCCTGAGAGAGTTGCTCTGAATGACATCCCTACTGAGTTGCCTTAAATGTTATCCTAAGAGAGTTGCTCTGAATGACATCCCTACTGAGTTGCCTTAAATGTTATCCTCTGAATCCCCTACGGAGTTGCCTTAAATGTTATCCTGAGAGAGTTGCTCTGAATGACATTCTTACTGAGTTGCCTTAAGTGCTATCCGGAGTCTTTCGCCTTAAATGACATTCTGTGGGAATTGCTTTAAATGTCATCCACATAGAGTTACCTTAAATAACATCCCGAGTGTGTTGCCTTAAATGTCATCGTGGGAGAGTTGCCTTAAATGAAATCCCAACTGAGTTGCTTTAAATGTCATTCCGAGTGTGTCGCCTTAAATGACATCCCGTGAGAGTTGCCTTAAATGGCATCATGAGTTGCCTTAAATGACATCCCGAGGGGGTTGCTTTAAATGTCACCTTGAGAAAGTTGCCTTAAATTACACCCTTAAAATTACATTGCCTTAAATGTTATACCGAGTGAGTTACCTTAAATGACATTCCAGATTAATTGCCTTAAATGACATCCCAATTGAGTTGCCTTAAATGTCATTCCGAGTGTGTCGCCTGAAATTACGTCTCGAGTGAATTGCCTTAAATGACACCTGAAGTGAGTTGCCTTAAATGAGATCCCGAATGTGTTGCTTTAAAAATAAACTCAAAATAAGATATAAGATAATTTTTTTAAACATCCAAAATTAGTGATATTCATCCCAAGGTTACATTTCTTTGAAATTTATGTCATGTCCGCATCAGAATCATTTAGTTTGAGGCGTGTGGTGTAATAGTTGGAACGAGAAATGAATTCGTCGACGCGAGTTCAAATCCTGGAAGAAGATGCAGTTCATATAGCACTAATACCCATGGGAAAAGTATGAACCCAACTACTCTCCCTCCAGCTATGGGTAAATAGTAGGGCAACTTGGCTCATTAACCTTGGTTTGGTAACCAGTCTAGGAGAAGGAAAACTGATTTCAAACCTGTTAAAACTCCACTTGGGGTGGTCACTACTAGAATAGGCCCAGTCTTAATTAGTGATCTATTTCACAAATATTTTTTACATTTTTTACAATTCAAGTAGAGTCATTGCAGCAAAAGGGTTAATTCTTTAGCTTTAAACAAAGGATATTTCCAAAACATTACTTAGATCAGTGGTTCACAACATTTTTACTTGATACTGCACCCCTTGTAACCAAATTTTATTTCCACTTACCCCAAAAGAAATTAATTGAATATTAAATTACAAAAAATAACTAACTAACAAGTGTTTAATAAACCGCAAAACAGCACGTTCTATGTTCAACGGGATTTTCTGTTTGCTTAGTAAATAATATACATAACTCAACCCAGATTCCACCATATTTAAACGCGGGAAAGCTTGTAAAATGGGCGATAAAGTTTGCAGAAAGCTGGGATAGTTTTTTTCGTTCATCCAATTCGTTCATCCAATCCCTTTTAATGGGTACATAGACTTCAATTGAAAATCAAAAGTCATTTCAATAATTTCTTCGGGTTTAAATTGTTACTTTCCCTCTTTTTTTCTTTCTTTTTCTTTCTTTCTTTCTATTGAAGCAGATAATAAGCATTAGATATACAGCGTTATTGCTTTTTCTTACTCTTTCCTTTCTTTCCTTCTTTCTTTTTATTGAAGCAGATAATAAGCGCTAGATGTATAGCGTTATTCCTTTCTCTCGCTCTTTACTTTCTTTTTTTCTTTCTTTTTTTCTTCACAATCAAAACAGAATGGTTCATTATTTTTCTAGTGTGACGACAGGGCGTAGCATTCAGACATATACATTCATGTCTTATATTGACATAATGGATGAGAGAGAGAGAGAGAGAGAGAGAGAGAGAGAGAGAGAGAGAGAGAGAGAGAGAGAGAGAGAGAGAGTTAAATCAAGATTATTATACTTTTCACATATTGAACTATTTTGCAACAACTCTTAAGTAAACATATCAAGAATTGTAATAATTAAGATATCATACAGGTCCTGCTAGTTATTACCATTATCATTGCCGTTGTGAAAATGAATATAATCATCATCATCAACATCAACATCATCATTATCACTAATACAAATCTATGAATAACATGAGCCTGATCAATACTTAGATGGGTGACCATTTAAGCGACATCAGGTACTGTAAGCGACCTGATATCAAAAATGACTTGTTTGGCATTAAATGACCCGAAAAGGGTTGATATGTCGTAAAGCAAAAACAACCATCTATGAAGAACACAAGAATGAAGAAATAGTGAGAATCAATAATTTCATTGGCTTTTCTGATCGATTTCGATGCGTGGATTGCATTGATACGAAAGAGAGCGCTCAATTCGAAGAATTAGTGGAGATAAGAGCCCTTAAAACACCCCAAACAATGCATCAAAATCACCCATTTTCGTGAAAATATGAGGTGCTGATTTTTTTTGCTTTTCTAATAGATTTCGATGCGTAGAATGCATTAATACAAACGAGAGCGCTCAATTCGAATAATTGGTGGAGATATGAGCCTATAAAATTCCACTGGTAATGCCTGAAGATCACCTATTTTCGGGAAAATTTTAGGTGTCGATTTTATTAGGTTTTCTGATCGATTTCGATGCGTAGATTAGATTGATACAAACCAGAGCGCACAATTCGAAGAATTGGGGGAGATATGAGACTACCTCAAAATCACCCATTTTCGTGAAAATTTTAGGTGTCGATTTTATTGGTATTTCTGATAAATTTCGATGCGTAGATTAAAATGAAACCAAAGATATTGCTAAATTTTGGGAATTGACGGAGATATGAGAGTTCACAGGTCCCTAATAATGCCTTAAAAATCACCGATTTTCGTTAAAATTTTAGGTGTATATTTCATTGGCTTTTCTGATAGATTTCGATGCGTAGAATGGATTAATACATAAGAGAGCGGTCAAATCGAAGAATTTGTGGGGATATGAGCCTTTAAAACACCCCTGACAATGCCTTAAAATCACCTATTTTTGTGAAAATGCTAGAATTGATTTCCTTTTTGCCTGACATTGTGAAAACCTGCCTTTTTTCCGAGTCCATATTTAATTTAATAATTCTCAATATGAACAGAAATATCTCGAAGATTGAATTGGCTGACCAGAAATTGTCAGCAATTTATTATTTGGGGTTCATGATGTGATGAATTACAGTCGGTGACAAAATCTCAAATGAGTCATTGCGAGGAAACAATTTCAGATTAAAGTGTGATTATCGCCGCCTACACTCAAGGATTATGAATGAATTAAGCCGGATTAAGTGCCCTACCAAAGGGGAACTCTTTTCCTTACTTTGGTAGTAAACAAATAAAAATTCTAACAGTAATGTTTCAAGTTAAAGTTTACACACACACACACACATACATTCACATACACACACACACACACACACACACACATATATATATATATATATATATATATATATATATATATATATGAACAAAAAGTGATAAGAAAAACAGGAAAAATTTCTTTTAAGTTGTTTATTTTTCTCGACTAGTTTCGACCTTAGGTCATCGTCAGGAGAAAATTTCTTGTTAAAGAAATTGTTTTTAGGAAGTTTAACAAATTAAAATAATTTTTTAAGTGTTTGACAAGCCACTATAATACGGGCAGAAAAATGTATAAGAAGTGGCGAGTCCATCAGTTCAGTGAAGATTTACCAACCCTTCCGTACAAGGAGGAAGCGACACATGGTCAATTTCTTAAGCTGAGTTTAACAAGTTTGAATTCAGAGTTTTCATTCAATTAAAAATGTGTGCCATACCAAGATTAAAGACCCCAGTCTACTTTCCTATTTACTAATAGATAGGGGGAATGGTTGGATTCATGTCTTCCCCAAGCGCTACGCAAAATGGAAACCGCCTTGTTTTGGATTTGAACTCGTCTCTGTGAGTCCATTTCCAATGTCGATAACCATTACACCTAGCGCCTTCATAAATGTTTTAAGGCTCTAATGGTCAGCAATATAGATTCGCAGACCATGGATAGTGGATTCCATTCTCATTGGGCACCCCATATATATGTCCTTGTGCCACATCTAAGCTAAGAATAGTAATTAACTATAAGGCTGTAATAGTCTCTTTGAGCTATCACCGACGTATTTCTTTTTTTTTTTTAGCGTGAAGTCTTTTTCTTTTATGAGATCAAACGATTTTCGAACGTACATCGAACGTCATAATTGTTTATAAATGTGTATTATTATTATTATTATTATTATTATTATTATTATTATTCGGAATTTGATACCTTATATAGCCCATAATTGATTCTGTCGCGGGTATAGATGGATCCTGTCAGAGGCGACAATTATGTCGAGAAGTCCACGAGAAGAGCCTGGCAAGCCGACAATGGCAGCCAATAAACGTCGCTACAGAGCAGCATTTGTCTTCAACAGCAGCGGACTTCAACTTTACCATTTCAAACTCAGCTTGCAGGGTTTCTTTCTTTTTTAATGACATACAGACCTTTATGGGTCATCTAATGCCAAAGCTATCCTTGCAATATCAAAGAGGAAAAAGAAAAAGAAGAAGAAGCAGCAATAATAACAGTTAGTAGTCGTAAAAAAGGAGAAATTACAAGGAAAGTAACAGGAATATTAATACAGGGATTGGTTTGGTTTGGTCCCTTTGTGTAATGGCATATCAACTTTCGTGTTTTATTTAATGCCAAAGCCATCCTTGTAGCAGAATAGTTATGGTAATAGTTAATCCAGAGACGGGTGGATGAGGCGGTTCATACCTTTACCTGGGGTATTAGTCCGAAAGTGAAAGTAATAGCGTTACTCGAGTTCGTTACTCAGTTACTACGATAACATAGTCTAGTGCGTTAGTCGCTACGTCATGGGGACTCCCGCGCAGGGTTACTATCGTACCCACAGATTATTATACAGTTGCCTCTTCTATGAGACCATAGCGTTTTCCTTTATATCTTTTATACGAAGGTGGAGCGCCATACTTACCATCTGCTCCCAACTTTATCGCACAGATCCAAGCTGTGCTACTCATGCGCTGAGTTTGAGAGGGTTGCAATCAAACCCGGAACCTTGTGGTTCCGAGGCGGGTGCTCTACTTACTGAGCTAAGCTATCCCAATGAGTCGAATAGATCTATATAAAAAATTATTTGTACTAGCAAATATACGCACTTTCCGGCTACAAGTATTTAAGTTTTAATGTAGTAAAATATTAGTATTATCTGCCTTATTCAGGCTATTGTCCTCATCTTCATTGTTATCTGCACAACGTTTCGGCCGATATGCCCTCCGGCCTTCTTCAGGTATTTCTTGTCAGACTCGGGAACCTTGTCCAATTGGACATATGGCCTAGTGGATAAGGTTGGTAGGTTAAGACAGTTCTAAGTGACAGTTATCTCTAGATTGCAGGTTCAATCCTGATCAAAGGCAGCAGTAACATAGAATAGTAATTAACACAGCTTAACGCCCGCCCCTACCACAACTATGGTTAGCGGAATGAGAACAGGATACACCCGTGGACTGAATAAAGGGTTAGGTTCAAAGTTCCGTGATGGCTCCCGATTACGACAAGAAGGTTCCCGATTACGACAAGAAAGCTCCCGAGTCCGAAAAGAAAGTTCTTGAGTCCGAAAAGAAGGTTCCCGAGTCCGAAAAGAAGGTTCCCGAGTCCGACAAGAAATACCTCAAGAAGGCGGGAGAGCATATCGGCCGAAACGTTGTACAGATAACAATGAAGATGAGGACAATAGTCCGAATAACGCAGATAATACGAATCATCAAGCCTCATCTCAAACATTCAGAGAAATAGCAAAATATTATATCAAATTAGAAAAGCTAATGAAACTAAATAAGAATACAGATAAAAAGATTTGAAACAGAGGGGGGAATAATCGAAAAATAGAAAAACTGAAACTCCCGTTTTTCATTGCTAAATTTTCCTAATCTAACTATTTAGTTAAAATAGGAAGTAAAAAATAAAATTACAGTTTATTTCCTCCTGTTAATGGATTTCTTTCAAGATTTATCGCCGAGATTTTTGCTCATATTCATTAAGATAAAACTAAACAATTAGAAATCAATAATATTAAGCACATATTTATTAAAATCAAAATTTTAATATCAATATGCAATTAGCCTCCCCGTTCACACTGTAAACCGCTATTTTGTTGGATAAATAAATACAATTGCAAGTTATTAGTATGTTGGCGTTAATAATGTAATATAATTCTATCAATAATTGAGGTTTGAATAAAAATAATATCATGGAAAATGTGACGTAAATAACAAAGGCAATTGTGTTTTGAGTAGTGTTATAATTTCGGTTTCAGACAGACAAACACACAATCTCCATTATAATAAGATTCAATACTCGGACCGCGTGCAAAACTTTATTATATTCGATATTTCGACCGTATGCAAAAATAAATAAAAAACTTGATATTCCAATTTTTTTTTTTTTGTAAGTAGGTAAGACGTTAGTCAGTTCGGCCTTGGAACATCTGAAGAAGGCATAATCATATTTAAGACTGACTCACACCCTAGCCTAAAAAGATACCCCATCCCGATTCGATGAAGCAAGTTGAAGCCAGAGCAACTCCTAACTTCGACTTTAAGAAACTCAATACCCGAACCCGTGTCTTTTCGGTTAAGCTTCAAGAAACCCGTTCCTTCTTGCCAATAATTTATATGATACGCTTTTCATTCAAATGAAATGAGTAAAGTTTATTAAGAGTCACGTGTCAAAGCCCTGACAACTACGCATATGTATTGGAATATATATATATATATATATATATATATATATATATATAAGAAATAATAAAGCGTCAAATAAATTTCAAAGACTCTTCTAAGACCTCTCCAACCATTGTGCAATTTACATTTGCGTTAGCTTCGTAGTATTCAGGTTTCAGGTAAGAAATAACTGAGACCTGGAAAAGCTTCAAAGACACTTCTAAGATTTCCCTAACATTCTGAAAACAGCATAAAATGTGTGTATAAAATGTTTAGAAATAAAATGCATAAAAAGTGTGTTTTATACACAGTTTTTATGCATTTTATTTGTATACATTTTAAAACACTTGTTACGCATTTCATTTGTATACATTTTATATATATACACGCGTTTTATGTTTATTATTTCGATACATTATAATACACCTTTTTTATGAATTTTATCTTTATACATTTTTATACACACTTTTTATGTATTTTATATTTATACATTTTATATATATATTGTAACGAGGGAAAACGTTTATTTTATACAATGAATATTTATTTTCATACATTATATCCATTTTTATCAAAATATTTTCATATTTACCCAACCCCTCCGCCATGAGCAGGATGCTTAGCAAGGTCAATATTTAAGGGGAGTACAAATGAATTGAGTATTTTCGTTCTCGAAGACCGGTTGCCTTACCAAGTCTAAAGCGGTTTAGCTAAGTCGGTAGAGCGTTCGGCTAGGAATCACACGGTTCCTGGTTCGATACCAGCCCTCGCCAACTCAGCGTATGAGTAGCACAGGGATCTGTGCGGTAAAGTAAGGAGTTGGTGGTAGGTGTAGTGCTTCACCTCAGACGCTAAAATAATCTCCTTGGTCTAGCGCTAGTCTGGCTGATACCGACATTAGGCCGCCCCGACGACTTTACTTGCTTACTATTTACATATAGAAGAGAATATTTGGTTGGTTAGTTGGCTGGTTGGTTGTTTTGTTTTACGGTATATCAACCCATTTCGGTGATTTAATACGAAAGTCATTATGATAAAGAAAGAACACAGGTTTCTTACATTACTGTGGTTGCTTAAGTGGTCATCCAATTAAGTACTGAACAGGCTGATCACTGCTTAACTTCAGTTTTAAGTTTGGTTGGTTAGTTGTTTTGTTTTACTGCATATCAACCCATTTCGGTCATTTAACCAGATCAAGTCACTTTTGATAAACAAAGGACACTTTCAAATGTTGCTTACAGTACCTGCTATTGCTTCAGTGGTCACCCAATTAAGTACTGAACCGGCTCATCGTTGCTTAACTTCGGTTAGATAATAGATGGCTGATAGGGACGGATGGCGAGAGAGATTCATGGAAATCGGGTTGCTTTGTTGGTTGGTTGGCTGGTTGGTTGGTTGGTTTGTTGGTTTTAAGACATATCAATTTATCATTTAATGCCGAATCAAATCATTTTGACAAACAGAGGACTCAACAGTACCAACTGTTGCTTAAGTGGTCACCCATTGAACCGGCTCAATAGTTCGACACATGCCCCTCGAAAAGCATTAGTATAAAGTGAAATGCTAACAGCCTCGTCCAGTATTTGAACTCGGATCGCCGGGTTCATTTCTTATGATACCCATCTCCCTTCTTCCTCTGATCTTCAATTCCCCCAAGCCTTATCTACGGGGTTGGCTGTATCTCTGGCCGAGGGGTGCCCTGGATATGACACTGAACGGCATCTGGTGGTGAGACTCCTGTTCTAGTATTTTGCGTTGTGTAGAGTATATCTTTATTGCAGTCGGATTGAATGAAATACGGGTTCAAATGAATAAAAAAAGTGCTCTCTTTAGTTGAACGTAGACCAACATGGAAGAAAGAAAATAGTTTTCTTTATTTTCGTTCGAGATGGTATTTAAGGGCTGACTTCACATTTCCCAATAATAAATACTAGGCGCCCTAGGTGACATTTGAGTAGTTTAGACAAGTAGAATAAAAAAATTGTCAAACAAAAGGTCATGTCAATTCAACGTCATTTTATGGTTATTAATTAATGTTATATTCAAGAAACTTGGAGAATGTGTGTGCGTATGCAGGTGTGTATGCGTATGCATGTATGTATGCGTGTGCATACATCTATGTGTGTATGCATGTGTCTATGTTTGTATGCATATATCTGTGTGCGAATGCATGTGTGTATGCATACGTGTGTATGCATGTGTGTGTGTATGTATGGGTAAGCAATGCTTGTGTGTGTATATGGCTCTGAGTGTGATTGTTCTATTATTTGTACATGTGTCTGTTTCATGAATATATCTGGGGTTTTTTTGCGCATATATATATATATATATATATATATATATATATATATATTTACCAACCCCTCCGCACGAGCAGGATGCGACAAAAGGTCAATTTCTTAAGCGGAGTTTAACAGGTTTCTCCTAGACTGGTTACCTAGCCATGGTTAAAGAGCCCAGTCTGCCCTGCTATTTACCCATAGCTGGAGGGGGAATTGGGTTCATACCTTTCCCAAGGGTATTAGCGCTATGTGAAACGCCTACAGCTTCGTCCAGGAATTGAACTCGGGTCGACGAGTCCATTTTTGCGCATATATGTATGAGTATGTATTGATAGTGCGTGTGAGTATATGTGCCTTTGAGACCAAGAGCGTGTATTTATTTCAGTTTGGGTTTATTCTGTGTGTACGAACGTGTGTCACTGTTTCTGCTCTAGTGTATTTGTATGTGTATGCATGTGTGTGTGTATCTGCGTGTATGCATATATGTGTGTGAATTCATGTGTGTGTGAATGTGTGAGTATGCATGTGTGTCTATGTGTGTAGGCATGTGTGTATGTATGTGTGTGTAAGCAATACTTGTGTGTGTATGTGTGTGAGTTAGTATAGCTGCACATGCTTATGTACACATGTTTGTTTCTTTAATGTGTATGTCTATTTCTGCGCATATATGCGTGAGCATGTATTGATAGTGTATGTAACTGTGTATGCGTGTATTTGAGACCGTGCATATGTATGTATTTTAGATTGGGTGTATTTTGTGTGTACGTGCGTGTGTCATTGTTTCTGCTCCTGTGTGTATTTGTTTATGTGGTTATGTTTATGTCTATGTATGTGTGTGTCTCTCTATTTGTGTATATGCATATTAAGGCGTGAGAGTGAGAGTGTACGTCTATGAGAATAGTTGGTGTGTTTGTAGGCGTGTTATTGTTGACTGATTTTTAACGGCATATCAACCCATCTAGAGTTATGTTATGCTATGTTAGGTCAAAGAATCGCATTCATTGTACGTTCATATTTGCATTTTTTGTAGTTTCTGAAGACTTTTCTTTGCGGTTGGTCCTATCAAATACGAATAACTTTTAAAAAGATCTATTTCACCCTGAGATAGGACCCTAACAGGTACTACTACTCTGTGTTAGAGCGGACCAGGGAGTAATGGCAATGAAGGGGTATCCATATTTCCCAGATCTCCAGAACTGGTTTGTTTGTTTGTTTGTTTGTTTGTTTTGTTTTACGGCATATCAACCTCAGTGGGTCATTTAATGCCGATAAAGATTTGAAATAAATCAATTCTTAATGGATAATACAATTTTTTTTATAAATACATTTTTCTATTTAACCCATAGATGCGACCCTAACAGGTACTACCACACCGGTTCAGAGTGGACCAGAAAGCAATGGTGATGAAGGGGTGCTCCACATTCCCCAAACCTCCAAAACTGGAACCTCACCATCAGATAGAGTTTAACGTCATTCCCAGGACATGTAGACCCGCAGCCACCGCCTTCTAGCACCCATATGATACAAAGGGGTTGGGGCTTGCCATAAGGATAATAGGGTTGGGAAAATCATATAGGTGCTAGGGCTTGACGTGACCAGCCGATTGATCGGAGGGGGCCTCTCCGACCGCCCGTCTAGCCCAAGATAGGGCCAAAGTGGAGTATTGCATGTCATGAACTGCTCATCCACCTGGGCCAACAGGTGGCCCCATTGGGGGAGTCTTACCCTTCTGCAGAGGTGCAGTCGGTGCATTCTAACGCCACAGCCTACAGGGCGGTTCAGAACTGGAGTCTCATCATCAGAAGCAGCTAGTGCCATACATTAAGACCCCTCCCTATTTTTTTTATGTTGTGAGGGGGGTCTTATCTCTCTGCAGGGTATACAGTCAGTTTGGAGTATTAAAATCGGCTAGAATATTTTTCAAAAGTCACTGAAAAGGTAATGTCTCCTATTTAAAATACTAAATGCAAAAAAAAAATCCATATTGTTATCATCTAATATATATGGGGAAAAGAGGATTTTAAACTTTTAAAAGAACAGACCTGCATGTATATATATATTTATTTTTTTCAAATGCTTACAAGTGTGATAATGCAATTCTTTATGCCTTGAAGATAATTCCTAAAAAGAAACGATGCAATGACATGAAATTTTACTTTACTCCCTACCATATATATATATATATATATATATATATATATATATATATATATATATATATATATATATATATTCTACTTTACCCCCTACCATATATATTTAAGTTATCTTCTTATAAATCAAAATTTCATTATTTTTGCTCAAAAACCAAGCCCTGGTGATATTTAATATTTACTTTGTCGTTAATTGTTTTATTTTCGAAGTTTCCTCCGGACATACAGATATACACATTGTGACAGCAAGTCCTGGGGATCTGAGAAGTCTTGCTGTCACAATGTAACTATAGCTGGATGGGGGAGATGAGAGGCACTACTCTAAGTGAAGCTAGATAATTTTCTATCTCATTCTGTCCTATCTATAATACTAGAAGCGACTACCCGGGGTCGCCTAGGTAGAGGAGGGGGTAAAACAGGTAGTCTCGCAAATCCATCATTGTTGAATCACGGGTTGGAGGCTCCATTAAAATCCCTCTGTAAAAAAGACCTTGCTTTGATCCAGTTACTCTGAAAAGAAAAAAGTAATGTCCCCTATTTAAAATACTAAATGCAAAAAAATAAAATCCATGTTATCATCTAATTTTTAAAAAATTATATTTACGAATATAAATCAAAACTTCATTATTTTTGCTCAAAAACCAAGCCCTGGTGATATTTAATGTGTATATATATTTACTTTAATTGTTTTATTTTCGAAGTTTCCTCCGGACATACAGATATACACAACTGCCCTTTATATGTGTATAGATGAACCAATGCATCCGCACGAGCAATGTGCGACACAAGACCAATTTTTATGCGGTGATTAACTGGTATGAATTCAGAGTTTTCCTTCTCCTAGACTTGGTTACCACACCAATTTCTGTGTGTGTATGTGTGTGTACACGCGTGTGTGTGTGTTTAGTGCGTGTATCTGTGTGTGTGCGTGTGTGCATGTGTGTTTGTGGCCAATCCCTATTAGTAAGAATTTATTATGGGGACCAAACCACCCAGAGAGCCAACATCATCACCACCTGGTCACAAACATCACCACCCCCTAAGACGATGAGAAGGACTGAGACCCGATATCTTTTCAGGAGTTCCCAGAAAAATCATATATAAAGCCTCATCTGTTTACCATTTTCAAGTTAGCGGTCTGATGAAATTCATGGGTATACACAGATACCTGTGGGCAGAAATAGATCTATAACCTCAAAATAACCGATTTTAAGCCTTTTCCTTTAACACACACACAAACACACATACACACACACAGGGACTGGTTAGCTCAGTCGGTAGAGCGTTCGGTTAGAAACCACTAGGTTCCTAGTTCGATACTGGCCTTCGCCCACCCAGCGTATGAGTAGCACAGGGATCTGTGCGGTAAAGTACGGAGCTGATGGTAGGTGTGGCGCTCCACCTCAGACGCTAAAATAATCTCCTTGGTCTAGCGCTAGTGAAAAGGGGATAGACTCCCTCGCTGATTGGCTGATACTGACTCTAGGCCATCCCGACGACTTTACTTACTTACCATATATATATATATATATATATATATATATATATATATATATATATATATAACTCTGTCTCTTTATATCTATCGATCTATCTCGGTCTGTTTATATCTCTGTCTCGGTCTGTTCATATCTATCTATCTATCTATCTATCTATCTGTCTGTCTATCTATCTATCTCGGTCTGTTCATATCTATCCATCTATCTATATATCTATCTATTTATCTAGGTCTGTTTATATCAGTCTCAGTCTGTACATTTCTATCTACCCATCTATCTATGTATCTATCATTGTTTGTTTACCTGCTCGTAAAAAATACCAACGCTGCTGCACACCCGTATAGGAAATCAATCTATCCCCCCCCCCACCCCCACCGTTACGGGTAAATCGCAGAGCAGGTTGAATTTTTCCACCTTGCGACGGCAACTGGTTTAGCAGAAAGAAACTTCTGAATTCAAACCAGTTGTATACATTGATATTGTGTCGCATTCAGCACATGACGGAGGGGTTGGGTTTACGTGATGACACGATTGATTTAAACGGCATGAAGACCTGTCTAGGTTTGTTTCATGACTAGAGGTTAGGGAATTGCGTTCATTGTACATTTATATTTACATTTTTACGTACCTGTTTCTGAAGAGTTTTTTTTTTCTTCTTTTGCACAGTTATGTGATATCACGTATTTATATCTACAAATAATTTGGACATGTTTATATGGTATGAGGTATTCTATCTAAGACTAATATTTTTTCAGACGTTTCTATTCACCCTATAGAAAGGACCCTAGAAGGTGCGACCACTCCAGGTCAGGATGGACCTGAGATATGATGGCAATGAAGGGGTACTCCACACTCACCCAAACCCCAGAGTTGGAACCTCATTATCAGATGGTTTAATGTCAACAGAGAAGCAATTAAATAGCGATGGTAAAACATTCAATTTTTGACCCTTCATTTGAATTTTTTTAATTTACCAGAATTTAAAAAAAAAAATTTAGAATTTTAAAAAAAAAATTTAAAAATCTAAAATTTTAAAAATGAAACAATTTTAATTAAAAAATTTAAAAAATGGAAATATTGAATTTTAAATTTTGAATTAAAACAAAAACGCAAAATGAAGAAAAGTTTATCCTACGCTGAAATTCGAACCCGGAACACGAACACAGCCTTTGGCAATCGGTAATCTCCTAGTGTCACAGTTGACCATGACTCTGATGACTTCCTAATCACGTTACTGGTGTGTCAGTTGAAATAAGCAAGATCTATTAACACGAAAGGGAAAATAATTGCAAGGTGATACCATTCAAACAATGGTTTTCACTTTAAGTTCCGTGAAACTTTAGACAAAGGTATCCCGACAAAGTGGAATGTGACAGACAGTAGTGGAAAAGATAAAGACACTCAGGTAACAGTTGTGGCCGTTACCACATTCGGAAATCGTTTATGGTATCACGACACACCTGTTTATATATATATATATATATATATATATATATATATATATATATATATATTTCCCACCACTCCGCACGAACAGGATGTGATGCAATGTCTATTTTTAAACGGAATTAAATGGATTTACTTAGACTGGCTTGCAAACCCTTACACGACAGGAGTATGTCGTCAGCATTAGATAGACAAGTCTTACTCTAGTAACATTATTCAATAGTTCTCATTGAGTACCTGAACTATTGGCCTTGCGCCTTACTAGTCATAGCTTAGTGAATACTTATATATGATTCGGGGATGAAGTTGGTATTTACCCAACCCGTCCGCCATGCGTAGGATGAGACACAAAGTTGCGAATATCAGGTATCCTGTGAAGATCGAACTCACTATTCACTAGTTATGGATCTGCGAGACTAGCTTGCTAACCATTACACCGCAATGGGTCGCCAATAAAAATAAGCCCGGTAGGTATTTACCCAACCCCTTCGGTAAAAGTAGGATGTGACAAGGTAGCAAGTATGGGGTATCTAGCGAGAATCGAACTAGTTATTCAATACTAATGGGGCCGGGTTAGCTCAGTTGGAGCGTTCGGCTAGAAACTACAAGGTTCCTAGTTCGATATCGGTTCTCGCCAACTCAGCGTATGAGTAGCACAGGGATCTGTGCGGTAAAGTTAAGGAGCTGACGGTAGGTGTGGCACTTCACCCCAGTCGCAAAAACGATCTCATTGGTCTAGACTAGTGAAAAGTGGATAAACTCACTTGCTGATTGGTTGATACCAACTTTAGGCCAACGCGACGACTTTTCTTACTTAATGGATCTGCGAAACTAGCTTGCTAACACTTATACCTCAATAGGACGCCTTTTAGAACAAACCGGGAGCTATTTACCCTACCTATTCACCACGGGTAGTGTTATATATGGGGCATCCAGCGAGGATTGAACATACTATTCAGTAGTCATGGATGTGCGACTAGTTTGCTAACCCTTACACTACGATGGGACATCTTCTCTGTATAACCCGTTGGTCACGGGTAAGATGTGACAGAAGATCACAGGTATGGAGCATCCAGTGAGGACTGAACTCGCTATTCAGTAGCAATGTTTGTGCGAGACTAGTTTGCTAACCCTTACACTACGATGGGACATCCTCTCTGCATAACCCGTTGGTCACGGGTAAGATGTGACACAAGATCTCAAGTATGGAGCATTCAGTGAGGATCGAATTTACTATTCAGTAGTAATAGATGTACGGTTTAGTTTGGTTTGTTTTACGGCATATCAACCTCAGTGGGTCATTTAATGCCAACAAAGTTTTGAAATAAATTCATTCTTAACGGGTACTCAATTTGTTATAAGCACATTTTTCTATATAACCTATAGATGGGACCCTAACAAGTACTACCACTCCGGGTCAGAGAGGACCTTGGAGCAATGGTGATGAAGGGGTGGTCCACATTGTTCAGACCTCCAGAACTGGAACCTCACCATCAGTTACAGTTTAACTTCCTACCCAAGACAAGAAGACACTCAGCTACCGCCTTCTAGCACCCATATGATAAAAAGGGTTGGGATTGCCATAAAGGGAATAGAGTCGGGACAATCATATAGGTGCTAGGGCTTGACGTTACCAGCCGACTGATCGGAGGGGGCTTCTCCGACCGTCCATCTAAGTAAGTGGAGTGTTGGATGTCATGAACTGCTTAACCACTAGGATTCCGTCCCTAAGCATCGCGGGTCGCCACTCACGTACTATTTGTACGGAGTCGTACCCCTCTGCTGAGGTGCAGTCGGTGTGTTCTAATGCCCAAGGCGACAGGGCTAATATATGTGTGAGACTAGCGTGCATTACATAATGGGACGCCTATAAGACCAAACCAGGTATGTCAATGACAATAGTGTCGCAACACATGAGTGTATCACGGATGTTAGTTGGTGTCCTCACAACTATGTAAATAATTAAGTCATTGTGACACTATACTTTGCACCAGACTGCAATAAGGTGAACAGGGTATTCGAATTTGCATAACTACGAGGCTGAGTCAAAAAGTAATACCATTCTGTTTAGGATAGGTATAATTATCAACACAGAAACATGTATTATACATTAAAATAAAGCTGGTTCTCTGTGGATTACAGCTCTACTTCTCCACATTGTCACTGTTTCTCTCAATAGCAATGTTCAGTCTTCGAATGAGAGCATGTGTCCCTGCAAAATGCTGTTGGCTGTTCTTTGAGCCACTTCTTCACTACAGATTTCACTTCCTTGTCACTGGAATAATGTTTGCCTCTCAAACCCTCTTTCATGGGGTCGAAGAGATGATAGTCTGAAGGCGCTAAATCTGGTGAGTATGCAGGATACGGTAAAGTTGTCCACCCCAATGAGACGATTTTCTCCCTTGTCTTGATGATTGTGTGTAGTCGAGCATTGTCATGCAGAAGAAGGACATTGTCGATTGGCAAGTTGGGTCTAACTCGTTGGATCTTTGCTCTGAGCCTCGTTAAGGTCTCAATGTAGACCTTAGTTTTATAAAAAGAAATTCACATGAAAAAAAGAAAATGGCATTACTTTTTGACTCACTCTCGTAGTTTAAAAAATACAAAGCATAAAAACGACCGAAATGTATCAATATTTGTGTCCCGCAGGAAGACTAAAATTTCAATAATAGGTAAATTAAAGCAACTACCAAACTGTATCACTTTAATATAGGTGATTTTCTCTACTTATTTCTCTGGGGGGAGAATTGTTGTATAATACATTTTCCCAAGGATATTGGCGTTATGTGAAATGCAAACAGGTTCGTCTCGGATTTGAACTCGAGTCACTATGTCCATTTCTACGACAATAATCATTACATCAGGAGTGCTATAATTTACAGTTATTGTTATATAATCTATGAGCAGCCATGAATTATGTAGTTAGAATTTTAAATAAAGTTCGTTAGATTTAAAATCGGAGGTGGGTAATTTTGCATTCCTCTTGGAATTATGAATGACATTTAGATGATCCCAA
>CM042138.1:79976367-80006367 GCA_023376005.1 Doryteuthis pealeii | reverse complement strand
GCGATGTAAAAATAGATTTTTGAAACATATTGCCTGAGGGGTGGGAGTTAAAAACTCAATGTCAGCGAGTTTGTACCCTAAGTAGGTAAAAATCATCAAATTTGTTGCATAAAATTACGGAGGGGGTAGTAATATGTATCTGTAATATTCAAAAGTATTTGTTGCATAAAATTACGGAGGGGTTAGTAATATGTATCTGTGATATTCAAAAGTATTTGTTGCATAAAATTACGGAGGGGTTAGTAATATGTATCTGTAATATTCAAAAGTATTTGTTGCATAAAATTACGAAGGGGTTAGTAATATATATCTGTATTCAAAAGTATTTGTTGCATAAAACCCTATCTACGTACATATGTCCATGTCAATACGGTCATTTTATTTACGAGATAAACTGAAACATTTGTCCCATGATCAGAAAAGAATGTGATTTTTTTTTTTTTTTTTTTTTTTTTTGGCGTCCGATGGAAAGTTTTGACCGCAAACATTTTCTGCGCAGTTTTCTGACATTTCTTTTCTGAAACAACTCACAGACAGCCCAATTACTCGTGATTGGACGTGGCCTTTTACAGAAAAGAAAAGCCACATATGGACATTTTTAAAAATGGTCACAATCTATGGGTCTTCGTCCAAATCCGTGTCCAGCAAAACCTTTTCAAATCCCGTACAGATGTACGCATAAATCTATGAGTCTTATTTCTCTATTAATTATTTGTATGTGTGAACACATCATGGCCCTTATTAAAAACACTAAAATTGCTCAGGCCCGCAAAATATATCTCGAACAATAAATGCCAATGGCAGTGTGTCAGTGTGTCACATTTTCAACTTTATTCCTACCATTTTAGAATATTACAGTACAGACACGCTAGATCACTGCTGTTAAGCAGCGATGGACCTGTTTAATACTTAATTGGGTAAACACTTAAGCAACTGCAGATACTGTACGCAACCTTAAAATGACTTGATACAGATATACGCATAAATTCATGACTTATTTTTTCTATTAATTATCTACTATCAAAATTATGCGTCCCCTGTATTTAAGTTTTAGTATTAAGTTAAGTATTTAAGTTTTAATGTAGTAAAATTTTATTTTGAATTATAAAGACAAACGAAACTTAATAAGAACGAATAAAAAATATTACATTTATTTTAATGTTATTTTAATTGATTTATATATAAAACACTAGCATCTCCGTGTATTGACTTCCACGGGAGAACGTCGCTTATGAGCTCGTCCTTGCTTCTTCAGCAGTGTCCAGCATGCCTTGTCCGTCTAACTCGAATGGTTTGTGATATGGGGAACAGGTGGCCATACATCTATTTCCTCGTGTGGTGCGATTTGTTAAAGACCACACGCAGCATTCTTGTGCAGCTTCCATGTAGCTTATTCTCAAGGCGCCTCGTTAGGGTTCAGGCGGTGCAGCCATACAGCAGTACTTATATAACTACAGCCTGGAAGAATTTAACTTGTCAGTGAGATGGGACTTCCGCCCAGCAAGGACCTACATTGACCAGCTATGCGAAGATGGATGGATGCTGATGATCGATTGATGATGATGATGATGACGATCTATATATATAATATAAGATTGCATTAATTAAGATTATAAATAATAGGCATTAATTATGCATAATCTGAGAATGACATTAGATAACTAAATAAATCGTGACTACGGCGGTGACGTAGTTTCGGTTACAGAAAGACAATTACATAATCTCCAATATAATAAAACATCATGACCCTTATTAGTCCGCAAAATATGTCCCAAACAATAAATGCGGATGTCAGTGTGTTAGTGTGTCACTTTTCTTTTCAACTTTACTCATACCACTTTAGAATGTTACGGTCGAGTCACACTGAAAGTTAACGGTTTTTTGCTAGATTACTGAAGTTAAGCAGCGATTAACGTGTTCAGTAGTTAATTGTCTGACCTCTTAAGCAGCAACAAGTACAGTACGCAACCTGGGTCATTTGTTTATCAAAATGACTTGATTCGGAACTAAATGACCCAAAAAGGGTTGATATGCCGTAAAAGAAAACAACCCATCAGCAACGAAGATTTAAAATGAAGCCCACTCCGTGAGCAAATTAAAAACATTCCAGGTCGAATCCAGACCCGCAATTATGAAATTTTAGATTACCAAATTATAATTAATGCGCTTGCTTTCAGCGATATTTTATGTGATTTTTGCGACGAATTTTTTTTGTGTGCGATAACAAATTTTATCTATTAATAATCGGGATTCGCTTCCGGTTTTTGTCTGTGAGAAAAACCACGTCACTGCTTACGTCACATTACCCAAAATCGTCTTAACATAGAATAAATACACTCAAAATTTGAACATGCAACATTAGTCAGTCCTCATTGTTTTTTAAAACAAGTTTTAATAAATACATGACTGGTATTATATATCTATATATAGTTGGTTTTATTTTAATACATATTTAAAGTTTACATTTCAAATTGTTTTATTTTTTAATCCTTTAATGAATTTGATGATTTTACTTACTTAGGGTACAAACTCGCTGACATTGAATTTTTAACTCCCAGGCAATATGTTTAAAAAGTTTATCGCCCGGAGGTCGTTTTTTATTTTGCTAGTAATTTTAATGTAGTTTATCATGCAGATTTGCAATAAGTTCCAAATAGACAAATTATATCAGTTTTAATGAAAACTGTCAACGCTGAAAAATAATATTTTATTAAGACTGAGCATGAACTCAATGCATAAAGTGTCATTTTTGAACCGAAGGAATTAGCTTAATTACGATATGATGGGGCAACTTTTAAACTAGTATATAATTATACTACCTCGATTTGTGAACATTGAACTGTTTAATTACTATGACGTGCCAAAAGTTGTGCAACATTTTGGTACGTGCTAGTTTGCGGCACGTATACCACTAGACCGAAGCAGTTCAAGCCGTGGTAGGCGCCGACTGTGTTGTTAGTATCGTGGTAGTTCTGGTGATGTGTGGATCTGTGAGGAGTGTGACCGGGCCCAGTTGTCAAAGGAAGGCTTGGTCAATCACATGAAAGCTACCCGACTACAATTGTTGTCTCTACCATGCCACACTCTAATTCCCAGCATGATCCCCAACATGAGGACTTTTTATATTCCTGCTGCACAAAAGTGTGCCGAACAGCTGGTGGTCTCAAGCTTAACATAAAAGTTCACAATGATGCGTATATAACACCTGTCGACTCAGTCAACACCGATCGTTATGTGTGCCAGATATGTTTTAAGTTATGCAAGACTTTGGCAGGATTGAAAAGTCATGAACGAGCTCACAAACGGAATTTTGGGGGGATATTTCTGTTTTATCCGTTTTCGAATTTGATTTTTGTGCAACGTCATCTAATTTGGAAACCTATGTTTTAGGAGTTCGAACTGGGCCATAACACCTCAAAGGCAACCAAAAGTATTTGTTGTGCAAAATTTGAAGGTGCAGTAACTAGATGGTTCAAGAAATTTCGTTCGTGTTTTTTTTTTTAAATCGTTGATCGAGTATGGTCGCGTAGACATAAAACCGTAGATTCCGAGGCCGTGGTTCAAGCCAGAGAGGCAAATTTGGTGAGTAGCCCTCAGAGAGTGTGAGGCGTGCACACAGTCCGGTGTGATTCTTCACCTTCACGAACTTGACAAAAGCATCTGCACCTTCTGAATTGTGCCCCACGTTATCAAATTATTGCAAAAAAACTTTGACCCACTCCCGTAGTAAATACAAATATACGACAAAGTTATATAAGAATAAATGAACTAGATAATTTTTTGAAGCAAGAAATAATAAAAATAAAAACTCAAAAAGTGAACTCTCAAAAATATGATAGAGTGCATTTCCGCTGTAGGAGCTTTAGTAATTTATTCAAAAAGTGATCAATATATTAAAAAAAAACATAGAGCATTAATAGAAAATAAAAACAACAAAATAAATGAAGTAGAATCAAAGAGGACAAGGGAATTACTTCAAACACGTGCAATTACACAAATGAGAAATATTGGGGATCAACAATATTCTTTACATAGTTTTTAGTAGCATTTTGAAAATTATAAAATGATTTCGTTTTTCAATTTATCAATAAAGTATTTAAAAATGAATTCAATGCTATAATGATCCAACTTTTGTATGAATGTATTTTCCCAATTTATTCGCAACGGACAGTTTCTAAGCAGAGTATAACCGGTTGGAAGGTAATGTTTTAAGCGGAGTACAGCTCTTTGAAACATAAAGTTTTTAGGTGGAGTAAAGTTCGAATAGTAAGGTTTTTAAGCAGAGTACAGCTGGTTGGAATGTAAAGTTTTTAAGTGGAGTAAAGCTGGAATAGTAAGGTTTTTAAGAAGAGTACAGCTGGTTGGAATGTAAAGTTTTTACTCCGGAGTACTGCTCCGCAAGTACAGCTAATGTAATGTCTTCTTCCTAGAAAACGAAGGCTAAAGAGCCCAATCTGCCCGGCTACTTACCTATAGATCCGGGATCATCCAACTCTTTTCACGGTGGGCCGGATAATTGAAAATATAACGAACGCGGGCCACATTATTATTGTGTTCCATAATACGTAAGTAACAAGTGAAATGCTCACAGGCATGAGATTTTGTAACCCACCTACAAGAGTCAAGTCCATGAAGATTTAGTAAGCTTAAATTAATATTTGAATTTAATCAGAACGTCTCGCGTTCCGTACGTTTTAATAAACAAATTCAAGTACCGTCGGCGGTCCAGATAAAATGCCTTCGAGGGTCGGATCTGCCAGCGAGCCGTAGTTTGGTGACCCCCTTTTCTTCAACCATCTATAGTATAGATGGTTGAAGAAAAAAGATAAGATTCATGCCTTTGCCAAGAGCATTAGCAAACAGCCTTGTCCATGATTTGAACTTGGCTTGTTGACTCCATTTCCTACAGCGATAACCGTTATACTACCATCGCCTCCCTTTTGTGTGTGTATGCTAACGTAACATTGCAAAAAGGGCACATTGATGCGAGATTATTGTGAGCGCAATACAGTTAATAATAACTGACCGATCCTTTAATTTCTAAATGAAGATAATCACTACATGCTAATAATAGTGTACTTCCCCTTATTCCTTTATTTATTTACTTTTTCCGAACTGATAAGGATAGAAATTCTAAATGCGATGCAATACGAAATTGATCTTAATAGCCGCCAAGGGGGACCTTTAAGTAAGTAATAATCACACTTTAACCACACAGTCTCAAGTAAAATGTTTTTATTTTTTTGTCTTCCTTGACAAACCGAGCAAAGTTTTCATTTGTTACCGGCGTAAGATGATCAGTGTGGAGGGGGAGTCATCGATCTCCTCCATTGAAATGTAATGTCATAAGATATTCCTCAATACGTAATTCCAAGAACTGTATGACCCGACAATTCTGATTTGCATAGTTGCGCATGCGTGAAGCAAGAGGAGACGCTATTTCATTTCACTGTATTTGTTTTGTTATTTTTCTATTATTCAAACGAAAGATTATATTCCAGCATATCTATCAAGCTGTTAATTCATATGCCTCTATCTATCTATCTATCTATCTATCTATCTCATCTTGTATATCTATCTATCTATCTATCTATCTATCTCACCCTGCTTCTATCTATATAAATATATCTCATCCTGCTTCTATCCATCTATATATCTATCTATCTCCTCCTCCTGATTCTATCTATCTATCTAGCTAGCTAGCTCGTTCAAATCTATCTATCAGGCTCACACAACGTCCTTCTTGCTCTCGCTTCTTGCTCCTTGGCCCGTGCTCGGTGCAGGCCCGGCACGGCCCGACACGGCATGGCACGGCAATAAAAGGAGGGTGTTCCTCCCAGAACAAAAAAGAACAAACAAGAAAATATGATCTTTAAAATTCAAGTTGAAATTATCCTATAATATCTAACAGTCTATTTATCTATCAATCCCATAATATCTATTTATCTATCCATCCCATAATATCTATTTATTATCACATTCTGATCGTATCTATTCATCTACCGTATCCTACTTGTATATATATATCTATCAATCTATCTATCTTATTATGTAATATCTATCTATCTATCTAACTATGGCATCTTGCTCGAATATATATATATATATATATATTATATATATATATATATATATATATATATATATATATATATATATATATATATATATATAGACCAAACTAAGAGGCAAACACTCTGTTCCCTGGGAGACATAAGCAGTTAGCGATATAAAAAAAGCAGCCCAACGTAATAAAACAAACCCAACCAATACCAATTTGCACAACCTTAAGAAATCCCGGATAGAATTTAATAAAACATACAAAAAAGAACAAATAGAATACATCCGAGTACAAATAAATAATATCAGACAATCGGTGGGAGACAGACAGCCGCGATGAACATGGCAAACAGTAAATGAAATTAGTGGTAGGAAAAGTACCTCTAGATCAAAGCTAAAGCAACGAGCCAAAAAGATAGACTTCAGAAATGGAAAGACCACTTCCAGAAACTTCTGGGGAACCCCTCTTAAAATCATAGAAAATAACACCCAAAAGATCGTAGATAGACAACAAGACATCAAACTTGGGGATTACACAACAGAAGAGCTCAACGAAGTCTTAAAGAAACTAAAAGGTAGAAAAGCTGCAGGTCTTGACGAAATACACCCCCCACCCGAGGTATGGAAGATGGGAAAGTTTAATGACATACTTCTTAGGCTATGCAATGCAGTATATAGACAAAATAGAATAGATAAATGGACGAGAGGCTGCATCCTCCCATTCCCTAAAAAGGGAGACCTCGGAATCGCTAAAAATTACAGAGGCATAACTTTTAGTGCTATTGGAGCTAAGATATATAATGGCCTTCTTCTTAACCGCATCCGACCCGAAATATAGAAAATCCTTAGAAAAAATCAAAACGGATTCCGTAGAAATCAATCCACAACCTCTTAGATCCTGACTATTCGATGGATCATAGGAGGGGTTCGAGCAAAGAACCTGGAGGCAACGCTGCCATTCGTAGATTTCTCCAAGGCATTTGATTCTATACACAGAGGGAAAATGGAACAAATACTGCTAGCATATGGTCTCCCCAAAGAAACGGTTGCCGCTATAATGATGCTCTACAAAGACACTAAAGCAATGGTACGCTCACCTGATGGTGACACAGATTTCTTTGAGATAGCTGCTGGAGTCCTACAAGAAGATACATTAGCACCATATATATCTATAATATGCTTAGTCTATGTACTCCGAACATCATTAGATATCATAAAAGAAAAAGGTTTCACGCTTAAAAGGCAAGAAGCAGGCGATATCCCGCACTGACTGTCACAGATGCAGACTATGCTGATGACCTTGCACTTCTTGCAGATACCCCGGCACGGGCCGAGTCACTACTGCATAGCCTGGAGAAGGCAGTAAAGAATATCGGCCTCTACGCGAAATCTGATAAAACTGAGTTCATGAGTTTAAAAAAAAAGGGAGACATTTCCACACTTGATGGTAAGAGCCAGTAGAACAATTCACATACCTAGTTAGTAATATCTCATCCACAGAAAGCGATGTTAATACACGAATAGGAAAGGCATGGTCGGCCACAGACAAATTATCAGTCATTTGAAAATCCGATCTCACTGACAAGTTAAAGCGACAATTCTTCCAGGCTGTGGTTATATCAATACTGCTGTATAGCTGCACCACCTGGACACTAACAAAACACCTCGAGAATAAGCTATATGGGAGCTGCACAAGGATGCTGCGTGTATTCTTGAACAATTCAGGGAAGCAACACCCCACAAGGAAGCAGCTGTATGGCCACCTCCCCCCCATCTCACAAACCACCCGAGTGCGACGGACAAGGCATGCTGTACACTGCTGGAGAAGCAAGGACGAGCTCATGTGGAAGCCAACACATGGACATACTAATGTGGGCCGGCCACCAAGGACCGACATTGACCAACTATGCTAGGATACTGGATGCTGCGTGGAGGACCTCTCTGGGACGATGAATGATAAGGAGGGTTGGCGAGAGATTGATATCCGTGCTAATTGCGTGACATTATATATATATATATATATATATATATATATATATATATTCGTCTATCTCATCCTTTAATCTATCTATCTATCTATGGATTCCCATTCAGTTGTTAGAGGGCGCTCCTCAAATGTATCTTTCTGACTAAATAAAGTGAATCTATAAAGTATCATATATCTGTCTATAAACGTCAATTCTTATACATTCTTTCCTGAATTCGGATTTGTTCAGCTTGATATTGCACGTTTGACTGGATTTAATCAAGTATCAATTGTAATACAAACTCCCGACAAATAAAAGTGGATTTTCAAGAAATCGTATTTTTACTGACACTTAACAAATTGTTTAATGGTCTCAAAGTATTTATCGCCTTTAACGTCTTTATTGTTTTTTTATAGGTCAGCTTGTATCACTATCATCTTTTAAGTCAGGTTAAAACAGCATATTTGAAAGTTGTACTTTTTTTTATATTTGAATGAGCAAATTTAAATAGTCTTCTGCTCTGTAGGCTGGGCGGTAGAATACACCGATTTCAGATTGAGTAAAATCCCCCATTGGGGCCACCTGTTAATCGTGGGTGGCGACCCGTGATGCTTAAGGACGGAATCCTGGTGGCTGAGTAGTCCATGATATGCAACACTCTTTGAACCTTACTTAGTCTACGAGGGGCCCTCTATCTATCAAGCGGCTGGTCACACCCAGCCCTAGCACCTATATGATTTTTCCAACCCTTTTATCATATATGTGCTAGAAGGCGATGGCTGAGGGTCCTGGGTATGACGTTAAACTCTATCTGATGAAGTTCCAGTTCTGGAGCTTTGAGCAATGTGGAGTACTCCTTTATCACCATTACTCCCAGGCCCACTCAAACCCGGAGTGGTAGTACCTGTTAGGGTCTCATCTATGGGTTAAATAGAACACAATGAGTTTTCAAAAAAGAGTTAAAAAAAAAAGAAAATCCTGGTCAGTGAGTAGTCCATGCTCGTCGAAGCAGACAGAGACAGCAAGCGCTTTTGAATTGAGAATTTTCATTCCCCTATCCCTGTTGCTTTTTTGTGGAGGTGCTTGTTGTGTAATGGGTATCGTCGTAAAATCCCACCCAAACGGGGGTACCTGTTGGCTGTGGGTGGCGACCTGTGATCCTTAAGGACAGAATCCTGATGGCTGGTAGTCCATGACATGTAAAACTCCACTTTTACCCTTACTTAGGCTAGACGGTTGGTCGGAGCGCCCCACCCCTATATCGAACGTCAAGCCCTAATACGTATATATATTTACCAACCCCTTCGCACGAGCAGGATGTGACACAAGGTCAATTTCTTTCAACAGGTTTGAATTCAGTTTTCCTTCTCCTAGACCGGTTGCTTAACCAAGGTTAAAGAGCCCAGTCTTCCCTACTGTTTATCCATAGCTGGAGGGAGAGTAGGATTCATACCTTTCCCAAGGGTATTAGCGCTAAGTGAAATGCAATTACCACATCCAGGATTTGAACTCGGGGTGACAAGTCCATTTCCAATGACTTTAGCCATTATACCACGCGCTTCCCTAATATGTATATATCCCAACCGTATGGCTCCTATGGAAAAACCCAACCATTTTCCTCATACATATGCTATAAGTTGGTGGTTGGGTATGACGTTAAACTGCATCTAATGATGAAATTACAATTCTTGAGCTCAGGGGAGTGGAGTATCCCTTCATCGCCATTACTCCCAGGTTCACTCTGACCTGGAGTGGTAGTATCTGTTAGAACCCCATCTACGGGTTAAATAGAAAAAATGAGTTTTAAAAAATTTTTTTTTTTTTTGAATACCCATCAAGTACGATTAGAACAAAACATCTTCGGCATAAAATAACCCAACAAAGGTTGATATGCCGTAAAATCTAACAAGCCAAACCAAATATTCTTACGTGATAGTAAGTAGTAAAGTCGAGTTGCCGATTGTCAACCAAACAGCGAGGGGGTCTATCCCCTTTTTACTAGCCCTTGTCTAGGGAAATTGTTTTCTTGTGTCTGAGGTAGAGCGCCACACCTATCAGCGCACCACTTTACCACACAATTCCAAGCGGCGTTACTCATGCGCTGAGTTGGTGAGGGCCGGTATCGAATCCGGCAGCTTGTGGATTCCTAGAAGGATACGCTACCGTCTGCGCTAAACCAGAAGGAAATATGATCTTATCTAGATTCAATAACTATTGCAGCAGACAAACTTGTATTGAAAGTTGTATTTATTTTATATTTGAAAGAGAAATCCAAATAGTCTTCTGCCCTGTAGCTGGGGCAGTAGAATACACCAATTGCACCTCTGCAGATTGGGTAAAATTCACCATTGGGACCACCTGTTAACCGTGGGTGGCGACCCGTGATGTTTAAGTAAGCTAGTCTCGCAGATCCATTACAATTGAATTGTGAGTTCGATCCTCGCTGAATGCCCCATACTTGCCACCTCGTATTACATCCTATCTGTGGTGAATGGGTTGGGTAAATACTTACTAGGTGTGTTCCATCTTAGTCTCGCAGATCCATTACAATTGAATTGTGAGTTCGATCCTCGCTGAATGCCCCATACTTGCCACCTCGTATTACATCCTATCTGTGGTGAATGGGTTGGGTAAATACTTACTAGGTGTGTTCCATCTTAGTCTCGCAGATCCATTACAATTGAATTGTGAGTTCGATCCTCGCTGAATGCCCCATACTTGCCACCTCGTATTACATCCTATCTGTGGTGAATGGGTTGGGTAAATACTTACTAGGTGTGTTCCATCTTAGTGTAATGATTAACAAACTAGTCTCGCAGGTCCATTACAACTGAATTTTTAAGTTCGAGCCTCACAGGAGGACCCATACTTGCCACCTTGTGTCACCTTGTGTCACATCCTATCCATGGCGAGCAGCTTGGTTAAATACCTACTTTCATATTTTCTCATCTGCATACGGAGATATTTCTATTTACATTTTTTTACTATAATACAGATGCTTACGGTCAAGTCACGTTGAAAGCACCGGCTGAGCAGCGATGGACCTGTCCAATACTTAGATGGGTGACCAATTAAGCATCGGCAGGTATTGTATGTAAACACATATGAAAATGACTTGTCCGCATTAAATGACCCAAAAAGGGTTGATATGCCGTAAAACAAAACAACATATGATAAAAATATACAGCGGTACCTTGCTTGACCTATGAGTTTTCCGAATTCCGAATTGTCACTCGGCTGATTTTTTATTTTGGGCTGTGAGATAAAATTTGAGGAACGAGCAAGGTTCAGATAGGCTTATATTAATAAGTTCACTAAAAACATTTACGTTTTCAAATTTATTACGCAAGAGAAAAATATTATTTATGAAAAATAAACATCAAAACATATTACAGCACATAATTTATTACATTTTATTTTATAAGTTTTATTACAGTGCTATTTTTCTTATAGAATATAACAAAAAATTAGAGGTGTTTCCGGTTGGGGGAGCGTTTAATTGAATTTATTTCAATGGGGAAAAATGGTTTAACATACGAGGAAATTGAGTACGAGTGGAAATTATTAAGCTCGTAAGTTAGGTTTCGTTTGGTTTGTTTTGTTTTACGGCTTATCAACCTCAGTGGGTCATTTAATGCCGATAAAGTTTTGAAATAATTCAATTCTTAATGGATAATACAATTTTTTTATAAATACATTTTTTTATTTAATCCATAGATGGGACCATAACAGTACTACCACTCCGGGTCAGAGTGGACCAGGGCAATGGTGATGAAGGGTGCTCCACATTCCCAAACCTCCAGAACTGGAACCTCACCATTAGATAGAGTTTAATGTCATTGCCAGGACATGTAGACCCTCAGTCACCGCCTTCTAGCACCCATTGATAAAAAGGGTTGGGGCTTGCCATAAGGGCTATAGGGTTGGAAAATCATATAGGTGCTAGGGCTTGACTTGACCAGCCGATTGATCGGAGGGGCCTCTCCGACCGCCCGTCTAGCACAAGATAGGGCAAAAGTGGAGTATTGCAAGTCATGAACTGCTCACCCACCTAGGTTCCATGCTTAAGCATCACGGGTCGCCACCTACGGCCAACAGGTGGCCCCATTGGGGGAGTCTTACTCCTCTGCAGAGGTGCAGTCGGTGCATTCTAACGCCCCAGCCGACAGGACGGCGTAAGTTAAGGTACCACTGTATTGTATTAAAAGAATCAGTGTATGTTTTCTAGCACGGGTATCAAACGAGTGACCACTTGAGCAAGAGTGACCACTTAAGCAACCTGAGTCATTTTTTCATCAAAATGACTTTAAATGACCCGGGAAATGTTGATATGCCGTAAAACAAAACAACCAACCAACCATCCATAGTACGGGTATCATGAGACGTATCATGAGCAGCGGTATCGTGACACTTATCGTTACATGTCTAATTCCGATCACTTTTGAAAGCGAACAGAGAGAGAAAATCGGTGACGATTTATCATTTGAGAGGAATGTTTAAAAGTTAAGATGCGGTAAACTGACATAATCGTATAAGGATGTACGATTGCAGGTTTGTTTCTTTCTTTCCGTTATGACATAAGGTCGGTTATCTTGATCACGTTTTTGCAATGGAGACGGACTGTAAAATACCGGAAGAGAAATAAAGATTCATTCATACAATAACAACACACACGGCATACGTACACACACACACACACACACACACACACACACACGCAACGTGCGCACAAAAACATGTTCACATTTAACCCTAACCAGACAGGTGAAAGTTTAAGTACCGGACAGAGAAAAACTGTGATATTATAAAATATACGTACACACACACACACACTCACACACACACACGCGCGCGTGCGCACAAAAACATGTTCACATTTAACCCTAATCAGACAGGTCAAAGTTTAAGTACCGGGCGGAGAAAAACTGTGATATTATAAAAAGCATGATGACATGCATTTAAAAAAAATTGAAGAATTTATTATAAATCCTTTTAATTCATTATCTAGACTAGCAAAATAAAAAAAACGATTTTAAACGATGTTTAAAAAATAGATTTTTGAAACATATTGCCTGAGGGGTGGAAGTTAAAAATTCAATGTCAGCGAGTTTGTAAGTAAAATCATCAAATTTATTAAAGGATTAAATTATAAAACAATTTGAAATGTAAACTTTAAATATGTATTAAAATAAAACCAATTATATATAGATATATAATACCAGTCATGTATTTATTAAAACTTGTTTTAAAAACCAATGAGGACTGTCTAATGCTGCATGTTCAAACTTTGAGTGTATTTATTCTGTGTTATGACGATTTTGGGTAATGTGACGTAAGCAGTGATGTAGCTTTTGTTACAAACAAAAACCGGAAGCGAATCTCCATTATTAATAGAGTTGTGTGGTTGAGGTGGAAAAGGAAAAGGAAAAAGGAAAAAAAAAGAAGCAAGAAAAAATAGCATAAGTAAAATGAAATTAAAGAAGAAAAATAGGTAGATAGGGTGACGAAATAAATAAATAAAATCAAAGGAAAATGAGGGTGGTCTTTAGTTGGAATCTGGAATAGATTGATTTAACAGTGACCCCTAATAAATGACCCGACAGCAAAACTGGGCAAGGTGTTAATTTATAACCGACGGCTAATTACCTTCCAGAGGAAAATACACAGATAAACACAGAAAAAGAAAATCTGTTTTCAACTGCCTTAAAAGTAATAAAGAATTCATAATTCGCATCTGATGATTGGAAAGACTTGACGTTTGCTCTAGGCTTCCTGAAATAGGCTATAAAGCTAAAAATCTAAATCTTCTTTGAATATCTATTAAAATGAAACAAACTATATATAAATATATGATACGGGGGATGTATCAATTAAAACTTGTTTTAAAAAACAATGAGAACTGTCTAATGTTGCATGTTCAAATTTTGAGTGTATTTATTCTATGTTATGATGATTTTGGGTAATGTGACGTAAGCAGTGATGTAGTTTTTGTTATAGACAAAAACCGGAAGCGAATCTCCATTATTAATAGATATATAAATAGATTATCTATATTATATCGATATCTAGATAATAAATGTTATGCTTTGGTACCAGGTTCTTTTTACAATATCACAATTATTCCTTAAGGGACCCCACCTGTCGGCATACACGTTCGATAGCTAAACTAGACTAAACACCCATAGCCTAAATAATAAGTGAATGGGTAATTTTGATCTTTTGTTATCCCAGCCTCCTGTCCTAATTTACACCATGTTTTATCCTGCTGGCGTCAGGCGAATTTCAGGCGAATTTTAACTATTTTCTGACTCATGTTGTCACTATATATATATATCGGCGTGCTCACATCCGATTTTTTTTTTTTTTTTTTTTTTTTTTTCCCGGTGTGGTGGACCCGTAGATCTCGTCAGATTATCCCCTGCGTTCCCCAAAGTCTCTCAGTCATCATGCCTCGGCTTGTCACTGATACTTGACTTTGGGGAAGGAGAGCATGCGGTGCGTGTCGCACAAGCGCACAACATGTAAAACAAAACGTGCAGATATTTCTACAAGTCTCAGAGCTATGGAGGAACGGTGAGTTGTGTAGGCCTGACGGGTTAGCAACATGCTCGGCGAGGTTGCGGGTGAATAACAGCCCTTGGTTAACACTGTTCACCCAGCCATTTGAGGAGTGTCTAGGAAAGATAACCTAAACAAATGCCGGATCAGCTATCAAGCTGGACAGAACCATCGCTTCGACGGATGTCCACATTAGCTGGGCTGAAAACAAAACACTACAACACAAACAACGCTAACAATAGCCTCCTGGAATGTCTGGACACCTCCCGATCTTGAGAGATTGGGACTACATACTAGTATTGTGACAGGGAGCATTTCGATATGGGGACATCGATGCCCTTGCAGAAATCAGTTTCAGCTATAAGGACCAATTGACAGAAGGGGGTGGGCTGGATACACATCCTCATGGAAAGACAGGCTGATGATAGCTGTAAGAAGTATGAGGTAAGTTGACTAGAGCCCTCCATTCTGAAGCAACACATGACGGACACCATGCAAACATTTCCTACATTGAACTCTGACCTGTGTGGCAGGGCCTGTATGTCGAGGGTCTCACATGTGTGACAGGGTACATAATTAAAAAAAAATAAAATAAAATAAAAAAAGCTGGACCCGTGGGCCATCTGCGCACTCACAACTGCTCTCAAACAGAACTACTTGTAGAAATGGCCTTATTCTGTCAAGAAGCGGCAATCACCATATATATATATATATATATATATATATATATATATATATAATGTTGTCTGGTTCCAACGGGAGAAAATTCAATATTTTATAAAAAAAGAAGGTCCGCAAAATGTATTATGTTTTCAGAAAATTTTTTTTTTATTTTATTCTTTTTCTGAAAACATAATACATTTTGCGGACCTTCTTTTTTATAATATATATATATATATATATATATATATATATATATATATATATGTCTGTGTGTGTGTGTGTGTGTGTGTGTGTGTGTGTGTGTGTGTGTCTGTATTTATCTGTGTGTGTTTTGTTTGTTTGTTTGTGTGTGTATGTGTGTGTGTGTGTGTCATTTATTCAACTTTCTTTTTGTAAAAAAAATTGTTTCTTCTCTTATTAATGTATTGATTGTTTTGATTTTCGAAACTCGATTAAGTTTTAATTGTAAAAAAAAAAGTGACATTTGTTTTGAATAAAATTTTTTTAAAAATATATCTAAATTGTCAGAGTTCTTATTTGTATGGGGTCATTGTAAAATCAAAACATGCAGTGTACGGTATGAAAATTGCTTTGAAATTTGAGTTTTGTAAAAATTCAATTGAAATTTTGTACAAATTCAATATAATATTTTTTAAGACAGGGGGTGTAAAATATTTACATTGACTTGTCGATAAACAACTAAAACATTGCTTTTTGTCGTATTAATTTACCGATAAAAAAGCAACAAAAACACGAATCAAAAAATAGTTAAGATATTTTGGAAAGAAATTCAAAATGTACTGAGAATAGTATTTGAAATAGGTTCTTCCTGGAGAATAGCGTCTGCACTCCTCAGAAACCGGGTTGCATCTGAAATAAACTAAAACTTATTCTCACGTCTCTACCGGAAGGTGAAGTTGGGATCATTGTCATATCAATCATAATCCCAACGGGTATGGAAAATTCCCCACCTCCGATTTTAAATCTAACGAACTTTACTTAAATATTCTAACTACAGGTACATTCATAATTTATAAGCTGCTCATAAATTATGTAACTGTGGGATATCGCTTGAAAGTGATGTCAATTTATGCATGGGAAAAGCATGGACTGCTGTTATGAACAGATTATAGACCATATGGAAATCTGATCTCTTTGATAAAAGAAAGAGTGAATCATTTCAAGCTGTAGCCGTGTTAATGCTACTGTATGGATGCACCACCTGGACTTTAATGAAACGCTCATAGAAAAGAGCTAGATGGTAACTACTCAAGAATGCGGTGTATTTTCTTGAACAAATCCTGGAAACAACAACTCACAGAAAAGTAGTTGTACGGCCACTCACTTCTTATCACGCAAATCACCCGACTAAGACGAATAAGACATGCTGGCTACTACTGGAGAAGCAAGAATGAACTCAAAAGTGACGCTCTCCTGTGGACACTTACACATGGACACACCAGTGTAGGCCGACCAGCAAAAACATACATCGATCAGCTCTGTACTGATACTGGATGCCGTGCGGAAGACCTATGGGTAATAGGGACGGGTGATGTCTTGCACCAGAGCAGGTAGAATGTTTTTGCTGATGCGAGGCACACAGCTATCGCCAGCTTCCAAATGCTTTACCGAACTTATCAGATTACCCAGGCTATGCTACTCACGCGCTGGATTAGCTGGGACCCGTATCGAATCGGAACCATGCGATTCCTAGGGGGATGCCCTACCAATTATATATATATATATATATATATATATATATATATATATATGCCAAACCCTCCGCACGAGCAGTATGTGCTACAAGGTAAATTTCTTAAACTGAGTTTAACGGGTTTGAATTCAGAGTTTTCCTTTTCCTACACTGGTAGCCTGAAAAAGGTTGAAGAGCCCAGTCTGTCCTAACATTTACCGATAGTTTGAAGGGAAATAATTGGACGCATGCCTTTGCATGGAGTATTAGCTCTATGCAAACGCACACACACACACACATACACACACGCGCGTGCGCGCACACACGCACACACATATACACAGACACACATATATATATACACATATATATATGACGGTACTGAATCAGCAAATCAATCACTTTGGTCTAGTGTAAATGCAAACACACACACACACACACACACACACACATATATATATATATATATATATATATTAGTAAAGTAAAGTTGTCGGGGCAGCCTATTAGCCAGACAGCGAGGGGGTGTATCCCCTTTTTGCTAGCGCTAACCAAGGAGATTTTTTTAGCATCTGAAGTGGAGCGCCACACCTACCATCAGCACCGCACTTTACCGCACAGATCCCTGTGCTACTCATACGCTGAGTTGGCGAGGGTCGGCATCAAACCAAGAACCTTGTGATTCATAGCCGAACACTCTTCCAACTGAGCTAAACCGATATATATATATACGGTAAGTGTTGCGCTCCACCTCAGCACATCAATATCCTTGGTCTAGAGCAAAATGAAAACACACACACATACACTAACACACATACACACACAAACACACACACACACATATATATATATGATGGTAGGTTTTGCGCTCCAAATTAGCAAATCAATCTCCTTGGTCGAGTGCTTGCGAAAAGCGAATAGACTCCTTTGCTGTTTGGCTGTTACCGTCTGACAAAAAAATATATATATATATATATATATATATATATATATATATATATATATGTGTGTGTGTGTGTGTGTGTGTGTGTGTGTTTTGGGAGAATATGTGCTTAATTGAAGTCGTACCTAATTTTGAAAGTTAATTAATTAATAATTAATTAATTAGGCGGGCATACCTATTCAAATGTAAGGCTAAACAAATCGAGAAAAATCAATCTCTGTATGTACATTTCGGCCTATTAAGCACATATTCTCCCATAAATTGTCGGCTAAAAAAGCCATATCAAAACACATCGTTTGTGTATTTACTTCTCATATATGTGTTTACGCACTAGTCTTGTGTTATGAATAGATGCTGTTTTGTGCATGTGTGTTGTCTCATCTACACACCTCGGCCTCTCTCTAAGTCGTTGTCGGTTTTATTATCTCATCCAAGAAGACAGTGCCCTCAATTAAAATGCATTACTAACATCGAAATGACGAACTGGCTGAGTCCATTTTGGCGGTTAGCTGATTGGATCGTAGTATTTGAGATATTTTCAATATCTATATCCGGGTTGAGATGAAAGTAGGCTTACTGTTCCTTCAGCAGCGACCATGACTAATGCTTATGACCGGGCCTGGCCTACAAATTGTAGGTCACCCCCCCCCCCCCAAAAAAAAAAAAAAAAAAGAAAACGACAGCTCATCTTTCTAAGGTGTTAACGGAAATAAGGTTAGTCGGGACCACCAAGTTGCAGAACAAGAAAAAAAAGAACAAAAAAAAGACGAAGACCGCTGAGAAGAGGAGACAAACCACAGAAACATTTCAGTTCAAAAAAAAAAAAGATAAAAAATAGATTAAAAAAAACAAAAAAAAAAAACGCAGGAACATTTTCTGTGTGTGCATCTAAATGAAAAACATCTTTTTGCTGAATCTCGTTCTCATTCTGTTCATATGTAAATTGTAACACAATTTTTTTCCTTTTCTTTCTTTCTTTCTTTCTTTTTTCTTTCGTTCTTTTCATCATTATCTTTTTCTGTTCTTTTAATGAGCTCTCGCTTTTTCTTATTTTCATTCTTTCTTTCTTTCTTTTTACCATTGTTTTTTTCTTTTCTTTTAATGTGTTCTCCCTCTCTTTCTCTCTTTTTATCTTTCATTCATTCATTCTTTTCTTTTTTTTCTTTTCATAATTATCTTTTTCTGTCCTTTTAATGAGCTCTCACACTTTCTTTCTTTCATTCTCTCTTTCTTTCTTTCTTTCTTTCATTCTTCTCTCTTTCTTTCTTTCTTTTCTTTCTTTGTTTTTTTATTAATCGTTATTTTTTTTTCCATTTAATGGGTTCCTTTCTTTCACTATCTGTTTCTCTGTCTCTGTATCTCCCTCTACCCCACTCTTGCTCTCTCTCTCTCTCTCTCTCTCTCTCTCTCTCTCCTCTCTCTCTCTCTCTCTCTCTCTCTCTCTATCTATCTATCTATCTCTTTCTCGTCATTGTTTACTTTTAATTGATTTCTGCTTTCTTTCTTTTTCTTCATCATTGTCTTTTCCTTCCCATTCAATGTGCTCTCACACTCTTTCTTTCTTTCTTTCTTTCTTTTTCTTTTTTAGTTTTCTTTTTTTCATCATTGTTTTTTCTTTCCTTTTAATGTTCAGTGTTCATACATTTTCTTTCTTTCTTTCTTTCTTTCTTTCTTTCTCATTTATATATTTGATTTCATTTTTCATTCTTTCTCTCCTTCGCTTTCTTTTCGTTCTTATATTTCTTTGATCATTATCATTACAATTTTCTTTTTCTTTTTTTTTCTTCTTATGTTTTTCTTTCCCTTTTAATTCAACATATCTTTTTTTCCCCTTTCTTTTCTTTCTTTTATCTTACCTAACCTTCTTCCCTGTTTCTTCAATCTTTATTTCCTCCTCTGAATGAATTTATTCATTGTATTTTCATTCCTCATTCTCTTTACAAGTTCACTCAGATGTTTTCTTTTCTTTCTCTCTTCCATCCTTCCATTTTTTGTCTCTCCCTTATAAGGAGAGCAACGCACTTAATATCCCGACCACTGTTCTTGTTGATAACGCGTACAAAGCGCCCTCTATAGTCATCCTATGTAAACAAACAAACAAATAAATAAATAAATAAACAGCTACGCTGGTCTGCCTTACAATCACCCAACCGCCAAGGAAGTGCCATCACATCATTTGATCTTCCTACCATCTCCACCCGCCTCCTTGTCAGCTGATCACCCATTCACAATAAAATATTTCCCGCGTCGACCGATTCCTCATTCGATCGATCGTTACAGTTTTAGCGATGAATCAACCTCCTTCGCGACGTCATGTTACTTTTAATAGAACAATTGCTTTTTATACTTACGATGAATTGCTAATCCGATCAATTTCGTACAACCGCTCTCAAGCGATTACATATTTATACTCAACAGCTTAGCTAGTAGAGTCGTTTAGTAGTCTGGTCATAAAATCGACGGGGCTTAGAATACGCTGACTGTATATCTTTTCAGAGGGAGTAAGCCCCCCCCCTCCCTAAAAAAAATGTGTTCTGGGTATCTATTTTTCTAATCTCCCACCAGTCGGAGATTAACATAAGTTCTTTTTTACGTAGAGAGTCACTCACAAACCGAAGCTCATAACAGTGCAACAAGTGCGTGATCCCATTGGCATGTTTCTTTTTGGGGAGTCTGAGACACCAGGAAATAAACCCGGCCCTTTTAGGCGATGGGAAAGTGCTGCATGTGGGAGACAGACCCCCCCCCCTCTGAGTCTACGGGACTTATTTTAACCCACTCCCCCTTTGTGCCCTGACACTAAACTATATCTATGGTTAGTCTTCAATTCTGGAGTCCAGGGGAATATTAAGAACCCCATTCACTGGCTTTACTCCCAGGTCCACTCTGATCCGGAGTGTTAGCGGCCTATCAATGGGTCAAGTTTATTTTGGTTTGTTTTGTTGGTTTTAGGGCATGTTCACCCTTGTTGGGTTATTTTATCCGAAGAGGTTTTGTTCTATTTCGGCTTGATTTTTGTTCTATTCACCCCATAGATGAGACCCTATCAGGTACTACTTAGAGTGGACCTGGGAGTAATGGCGATGAGTAGTACTCTACATTCCCCAAAGCTCCAAAATAGGAACTTCACTGTTAGATGCAATTTAACATCATACCCAGGACACTCAATGGATCAAATAGATATGATTAAAATGCTTCATATTCGGTAATTTTCACCTTTAGTTGTTAAAATTCCTATCGTAAAATTGTACGTGCGCATTATCTGAAATGAACTTAATAGTTATTAAGAACACATTTTATGATATTTTTGTGTTAAAGCATGCAGTTGTATTATTTTCAAAAAAGTTTCTATGATTTGTTTATTTCGCACGAGACTTTCAAAATAGCTACCGGCTTATTTCAAAGTGAAAGTCAAGGGAAGTTACTCTAATTGCCTTATTTGCTAGGAATTTTAACAACTAAAGGTGAAAATTACCCCATATTCTATAGAAATGGTTCGTAACTTTTTTTTACCTAGGGAGCCCTTTCCCACTTTGCTCTGGTGGACCCCCATAGCCATTCTATGTTTAAAAATACAATTGTATTTTTATAATTAAATGCTTCTTACTTGACTAAACCCAAAAATGTCATATGGTCCCATGGGCCATGGGCCCCCCCGCCCCGGTGGAGATCCACTGTTCTATAGGATCGTGTGCAAAAAAAGAATGTAAAAAAAACACACAAAAAACTCTTAAATAACAACTACACTAAAATTGTAAATATGAACGTACAATGAGCACGATTCCTTAACTTCTAGGCGTAAAATAATCTTAGATGAGTTGACATGCCGTTAAAATCAATCGATATGATCAGTCATAATTCTGGCCATAATCCAAACAGAAAAATACAAATTGTTGCAATGATTTTTCTCCTTTGGAAATTCATCTCTAAATTAGGATTTTCTTCAATCTTCTAGTTTAGCCTCTGTCGAGGTTGATAAGAGATGTAACAATTAGCGTTATTGATGTCTGGACGGTAAGTCAGTCAATTGGAGAATTGTTTAGTCCGGGCACTTGTTCACACTGACTCTACTCCGTCAATCGTTGTGCTATTCAAGCAACGAGATATTTTTTAAAGATATATGGTGGTGGATGGGTGTGGTAGACAGAAGAAGGGAAGTAGACTTATATTTCACCATATGGAAGCGCGTGTGTAATGGTTAAAGTCATGGGAAATGGACTCGTCGCCCCGAGTTCAAACCCTGGACGTGGTAATTGCATTTCACTTAGCGCTAATACCCGTGGGAAAGGTATGAATCGAACTCTCCTTCCAGCTATGGATAAATAGTAGGGCAGACTAGGCTCTTTAACCTTGGTTAGGCAACTGGTCTAGGAGAAGGAAAACTCTGAATTCAAACCTGTTGAACTTCGTATCCCATCCTGCTCGTGCGGAGGGGTTGGTAAATATATATATTCCACCCAGGGGCGTTAGTGTTAGGGACAACTAACACCCTTAACCAAATTTCGAATTTACTTTCCCAGTCTGATAACGCCATGCTACCTCGCACCGTAATCACCTACCTGCATAGATATATGCTAACAGACGAAAGGAAACGCGTGGTGTAATGGTTAAAGTCATGGAAAATGGATCGTCGCCCCGAGTTCAAATTCTGGACGTGGTAATTGCATTTCTACTCTCCCTCCAGCTATGGGTAAATAGTAGGGCAGATTGGGCTCTTTAACCTTGGTTAAGTAACCGGTCTATGAGAAGGAAAACTCTGAATTCAAACCTGTTGAACTCCGCTTAAGAAATTGACCTTGTGTCGCATCCTGCTCGTGTGGAGGGGTTGGTAAATATATATGTATATATGCTAACAGACACGTATACACATACACACACACACATACACACACGCGAAGACACAACAAATCGCACACATAAACATGCACGCACACACACACACAGTTATTTACTACGCTTAATTTAGATGTGGCACAAAGCCGAAAGTATGGTCCACCCAGTAAAATTCGTACTCACTAATAATGGTCTACTAATCAAGTTTGTTAACCAATACACTAAGTGAGGTACCCATCACACGCGCATGCGCAAAAACGCACACACACATATACGCACAGACATACGCACAGACATACTCACCTCTACCACACGCAAACGTTGTCGGACACCCCGACATAGACGCACATACACACCGACATACGCACTCACACACGCACATATACATACACACACAGATGCAGATACACTGAAAAAACGGACTAGCAAACACTCACACACATACACAGACACATACAAACACACACACACACACACATACAACCCGCAGCCTCAACCAAATTTCAAATTTACTTTCCCAGTCTGATAAAGTTACGCACACACACACACAAACACCACACACACACACACACACACACATAAATACACGTGATCACATAAGAACACATGAACCCATACGCACATACACACACTCACATACACACATAGTTATTTCCTACGCTTACTTTAGTTGTGGCACAAGGCCGGAAGTATGGGTCATCCAATGAAAATTCAATTTACTTAAAACCATTACACTATGTGAGTTCCAACACAAACATGCACACACATATATACGCAAACATAATTGGAAGTGCGTGGTGCAATGGTTTAAGTCATGGGAAATGGACTCGTCGCTCCGAGTTCAAATCCTGGACGTGTTAATTACATTTCACTTAGCACTAATACCCTTGGGAAAGGTATGAATCCTACTCTCCCTCCAGCTATGGGTAAATAGCAGGGCAGACTGGACTCTTTAACCATGGCTAGGTAACCAGTCTAGAAAAAGGAAAACTCTGAATTCAAACCTGTTAAACTCCGCTTAAGAAATTGACCTCCTGCTCGTGTTGATAAATATATATATACGCAAACATATACGCATGGTTTAGTACAGTTGGTAGAGCGTCCGCCTAGGAACCACAAGGTTACTGGTTCGATAACCGGCCTTCACCAACTCAGCGTATGAGTAACAGAGGGGTCTATGCGGTAAAGTAAAAAGCTGATGGTAGATGCGGCGCTTCACCTCAGACGCAAAAACAATCTCCATGGTCGAACGCGAGTGAAAAAAGAAATAGACTAATACCGACTTTAGGCCACCCCGACGACTTACTTTTACTTTTATACGTATACACCCTCACACAAAGATGTACACACACATACACAAAGGCATACCTATATGTATACACATATACACACACACACAAGCGCGCGCACGCACACATACACACACATGCACAGATACTGGCGTACATACACAGGGGCACACATTCACAAACATGCACACGCATGCACAGACACACATACACATGCAACAAACATTTACACACACACACACAGACCCCCCCCCACACACACACACAGACCTACACATACACACATACAGACTCAAACACATATACAGGCACACACTCAAAAGATCGCGCGCACATATTCAATCGCGCAAATGGACACACACACATGTATATGTATACACATGTATACACACCCCACACGTAAACACATACACCCATGCACGCATAGACACACACACTCACTCCCGCACGCGCACAGATATATATACACACACACATACACACACGTACATATATATATATATATATATATATATATATATATATATATATATATATATGTATGTCGTGACTGTGTTGTGTTGTGATGTGTGTATACTGTGTGGTGATAAAAAATCGTACCAACAAAAAATAATCTATTAGTCTCTTAGCCCTGAAGAGCATTTTTCGTCTGACTCATTAGATTTATATATAGAGGGTGATTTAAAAAGTAATGCCATTTCTCTAGGACAGGTATAATTACTAATAGAGGAATATGTATCATACACCAAAATGAAGCTGGTCCTCCGTGGATCACATTCCTACTACTCCACATAATCAATGTTTCTCTCAATAGCAATGTTCCACCTTCGAATAAGAGCATGTCCATGCCCCGAAAAATTCTGTTCACTATTCTTTGAGGCACTTATTCACTACAGATTTCACTTCCCCGTCACTGGAATAATGTTTGCCACTTTTCATGGGGCCAAAGAGATGATAGTCTGAAGATGCTAAATTGGTGAGTATGAAGGATGCGGTAAAGTTGTCCACCTGAATGAGGCAATTTTCTCCCTTGTCCTGATATTTGTGTGTGGTCGACCATTGTCATGCCGAAGTAGGACATTGTCGATTGGCAAGTTGGGTCTAACTCATCGGATTCTTGCTCTGAGCCTCGTTAGGGTCTCAATGTTATTTTTTTTTTTTTAAAACTTCACATGAAATTTTTTAAAAAAAATGGCATTACTTTTTTTTACTCATCCTCATATATTAGGAAAACTAACAAAAGAGATAAGGATGGAACCATAATAGGCTATTTCACAGAACCCGGAAGATTTTTTTATTCACTCCACGAGCAGATGAAAATGGGAATGAATAACAATTCTTTTAGGTCCCCTGAAGTAGTCTATTATGCTCCCAAACTAAATGTTTTTTTTATTTTTTCCTAATATAATTTCCCTCTTTGACTAACAATATGAACACACGTTGAGCTATGTAAATTACGACAATTGAAAAACTAATACGTCAATCTTTGGATTAATATATATATATATATATATATATATATATATATATATATTAGGGTCCCATCTATGGGTTGAATAGATAAAAATTAGTTTTAAAAAAGTGTTTAAAAAAATGAGTTCTAGAAAGTTTTTAATAACCAACAAGAATGAATAAAGCAAAATGTCTTCGGCATAAAATAGCCCAAGGGTTGACATACCATAAAATCCAACCAATCAACCCACCAACAATTACATTCCTACTCTCATATATATATATATATATTATATATATATACAGTAGATACATAACATCTGCTCACACACACACAGACACACACACACACATATATATATATATATATATATATGTGTGTGTGTGTGTGTGTGTGTGTGTGTGTGTGCGTGTGTGTGTGTGTGCATATACAGGATTAGGCAGAATGATCTCTCGGGTTTGGAATGTAAAAAACATGCAACCTATATCCTTTTCAAAATTTAATTGTACTCTACAAAAGAATATTTGCCATTTTTTCTTGTTATTGTCATCACTATTGTCTTAAAGATTAAATTGTCCAAATGCTTACCCTAACGAGATATACACTCCTAATGCCTCCCCCTGAAGTCCGGCAGCCCCCGCCAAATTATTGCCTCTGGTATTGTTGCAATTTCATGACTACACAAGGATGCTACGTGCTATTTCAACTAAATCCTCAAAGCGGCACTCAAGAAAACACCACTTTCACAAACAATCAACATAAGCCGGCCTGTCGGTGGGGCGTTTGAATGCACCGACTGCACCTCTGCAGAGGGGTAAGACTCCCCCAATGGAGCCACCTGTTGGCCATGGGTGGCGACCCGTTATAAATAAGGACAGAACCCAGGTGGTTGAGCAGTTCATGACATGCAATATTCCACTTTGATCCTTACTGGGACTAGACGGCCGGTTGGAGAGGCCCCCTCCGATCAATCGGTTGGTCACGTTAAGTCTTAGCATCTATATGATTGCTCCAACCCTATTGCCCTTATGGCAAGCCCCAACCCCTTTTTATCATATGGGTGCTAGAAGGCGGTGGCTGAGGGTCTTCGTGTCCTGGGAATGATGTTAAACTCTATCTGATGGCGAGGTTCCAGTTTTTTGAGGTTTGGAGAATGTGGAGCACCCCTTCATCACTATTACTCCCTGGTCCACTCTGACCCGGAGTGGTAGTACCTGTTAGGGTCCCATCTATGGGTTAGATAGAAAACGAGTTTATAAACAAAATTGATTATCCATTAAGAATGAATTTATTTCAAAACTTTATCGGCATTACATGACCCACTGAGGTTGATATGCCGTAAAACAAACTAAACCAAACATAAGCAAACCAAATCAATGTAAGACGTGCAAAACATGCTGGGTACTGTTGGAGAAGTAAGCAACGTTCTTCTATGGACTCCTACACATGGACACACTAGTGTTGCGCCTCCAATTTTATTGGTGGAGAGTGGGACAATGTTGGTGCTTGCAAGATATCCATGGAAATTAAATTCATCTTTTGAAAAGAATCACATTACGTGTCTGATGAATGAGAATATTTCGTGAAACTGACAGTTACGCGAAAATTGAAAAACAATTTTTTTAATTAGTCTAATACCACCCCTGAAAATTTAGAAAATAATAGAATTAGATACTTATTCGCAATATTTGTTAATTTTTTAGGGTCTTGAAAGTATTTCAGATTTCCGAAAAAAATCCAACCGGACTTGGTGTAAATAAGACATAAAAAAAAACATAAAAACAAATAAAATGACTTTTCAATACGAAGAAGTATCCTAAACTTTACAGTCCGCGACACCATTGAGACCTATTTTGTATTTAATCAGTAAGTTTTTACTGCAAGTTTAAATACATTTTATCGTTGAATAGAACTTGTTGAAATCTTTCTTTTGCACATATGATATATTTGTCTCTCTTCTGCTCGTCAAAGTATATTTATCTCATAATAATATCAGAGCATTGTAAAACATCGTAATTGTGTCGTGGATTGTCAATATATTTTTTTCAGTAAATAAGACAAATTTGTCTTGAGATATATTAACGATTGGTGACATTACTAGAAAGTCACCCTGCCATCAAATGGCATCTCTCCCTCGCTCCATCTCTCTGTCTCTGTCTCTGTCTGTCTGTCTCTCTGTCTGTCTCTCTCTCTGTCTGTCTGTCTGTCTCTCTCTCTCTTTATATATATATATATATATATATATATATTGGTGGACTCTCCTATCGTGAACAAGATGGGGGTCAGCAGTGAGTAATTTGTTTCTTCCCATGTAGTGCATGCTATCACGAAGACATGTTGTGTTTCCTCGAATGTGATAGCAGCCTAGCCCTACTGTTAGCTATGAAGCCACACTGACAGATGGAATTTCCTAAAGCGGGAGTCAGATTTTTTTTTTAAATTGAGACGGAGCTGATCTCGATGTTTCAGTCAATTTTCTTCAAAGCTCTTTAATCTAGCGAAACATGTCTTACGCCATTCCTTACGATTTGATGCTAGATTTTCCCAACCACTCTATTAAAATTGAGGCGTTTCAAATCGTCCATCAATTTGTCTTTATAGCGTAAGATTGGACGCCCAACAGAACGCATTAGCATTTGGTAATTGTCCGTATAATATATTCTTTGGAAGCCTGTTCTTATTCATTCTGACAACGTGAACAGCCCACCTAAGCAGAACCTTTGCTAGTAAGGTTTCAATGCCAGCAATGTTACATATTTTTATATTGTGCTATTTTTCACTATATCATCCTATTTTATACCACAAATGGCACGAAGACAGCGCATGTGAAAGGCGTCAAGTATATATATATATATATATATATATATATTAAGTAAAATAACAATGAAGATTTAGGTTGAAATCAATTAATAAGGTGAATTTTAACTAAATCTTCTTTATCTTTCCTAATATAATTTTGAGACTGACGATAAGGACATAAATTGAGCTCTGTAATTTACGACAACTGAAAACTACTACGCCATAAGAAAGCTTTCTTCACTCAATCTTTGAATTATGTATATATCTATATATATATATATATATATATATATTATATATAGAAGAGAGAGAGAGAGAGAGAGAGAAAAAGAGAAAGTGTGTGTGATAGAGTGCGGTAGAAAGAGAGAGAGTACGTGTGTATGAGAGAAAGAGAGAAAAAGAATGTGTGAAAAAAGACAGACAGAATGCGTATGTGTAAGAAAAAGACAGAAAAAGTCTCAGTGTCTGTGCGTGCAAGGATGTGTGTGTGTGTTGTGTTGTGTTGTGTGTGTGTTTGTGTGAGTGTGAGTGTAGTTGTGTGTGGTTGTGTATGTGTTGGTGTATGCACGAACTCGCGGGCTTATGTGTTATTTTTATTAGAGCAAGACTATGGCTGTTTTACGTATCAGATTTTCTGTGTCTGATTTGTCATTGTCATTATGCATTTGGTATTATTGTAGACCTTTGCTGTCATGTAACTACGGTCGCGTGTCTCACATAGGATCGTCATTTATCTTATCATATGGTAGATTAAACCCTAAAAGAAAGAGCATTTTTGTGATTTAATTTACAAACTAGATTGAAGACAAATCGGCCGCATACACATGATGCAATGGTCAGCAAACTCACAGGACAATTCTAATGCCGCCCAGTAGAATACACAGACTGCACCTCTGCAGAGGGGTAACATCTCACCAATGGGGCTACCTTTTGGCAATTTGTGGCGACCTATAATGCTTAAGGACGGAATCCTGGTGGCTGAGCATTCCATGGCTTGGATCATTCCACTTTTGTCTTTACTTTGGTTAGATGGGCGATCAATTTGCTGGTCACGTCGAGTCCTAGCACCTATGTGATTCTCGCGACCTTATTGCCCTTATGGCAAACCTCGACTCTTTTATCATGTGTGCTAGAAGGCGTTAGCTGAGGGGTTTTGTGTCCTGGATATGACATTAAACTGCATCTAGTGATGAAGTTCTAATTCTGGATCTCTGGGGAATTTGGCGTACTCTTTCATTGCCATTACTCCCAGGTCCTCTCTGACTTGAAGTGGTAGTACCTGTTAGGGTACCATCTATGGGTTACTTAGATAAAAAGTGAGTTTAAAATTATGTTTTTAAAAATTGAATGTTAAAAAATTTGAATACCCAACAAAAATGAATCAAACAAAATGTCTTCGGCATAAAATAACCCAACGGTTGGTATGCCGTTAATTCCAACCAACCAACAATTCTAATGAAATTCTTTATCAAAGATTACTGAAACTTGAATAGACATATTGAATAATGCTATTAATATCTCTAAAAAATCAGAGTTTCTCAAAGGGGTCTATATAGACACATGGGGTGGGGTGGGGTTATAAACTTCTGGCAAAAGATAAGGGCATAAATGTCCTGACGGAATTAATTTACTAATTTTCATTTATAAATCTCTTTATTACAGAATAAAAATCCCGGGATCGTGCAGACTAATTGCAAGATTTTGAAAACTCAAACAAAACATCCCAAGTTTTGTGTAACTGT
>CM042138.1:79956367-79971367 GCA_023376005.1 Doryteuthis pealeii | reverse complement strand
TTTAATGGCACATCAACACTTTGCTGGCTATTCAATGCTGAAATTTAATACAAATAATTTGTCATGTGGTTTCCTGTATGCCTCTCTAATATTAATCATTTTTGGCTGGCTGGTTGGTTGGTTGGATTTTACGGTATGTCAACCCTTGGGTCAAAGACGTTTTCGTCTTATTCATTCTTGTTGGGTATTCGAATTTTTTGTTAAACTCATTTTTACAGATCTATTTAACCCATTGATGGGACCCTAACAGATACTACCACTCCGGGTCAGAGTTAATCACGATGTAGGGGTACGCTACACTTCCCAGAGCTTCAGAATTGGAACCTCATCACTAGATACAGTTTAACGTTATACATTGGACAATAAGACTCTCAGACACAGCCTTCTAGCACATACTTGATAAAAGCGTTGGGGTTTTTCCATAAGAGCAATACGGCCAGAACAATTATAAAGCTGCTAGGGGTTGACGTGACCAGCCAACAAGATTCGATCCTTAAGTATCATTGGTCACCTATGGCTACATAGTGGGGGTATTTTAAGCTTCTACAGAGGTGCAGTTGGCGTATTTAACAGCCCCAGCCGACAGAGCGGGTAATCATTTGTCCATATATATATATATATATATATATATATATATATATACCAACCCCTCTTATACTGGTTACCTAGCCACGGTTTAAAGAGCCCAGTCAGTCCTGCTATTTACCATTAGTTCGAAGGAGAGTACTTGGATACATGCCTTTTCAAATGGTATTAGCGTTTATAGATAATAATAATAATAATAATAATAATAATAATAATAATAATAATAATAATAATAAACAGAAAAAAAACAACAAAAACTAGAAAACAAAAATGGGAAGATAAACAATCATATGGGCACTTCAAACAAAAAATCGCTGAGGTTGCACATGAAAAGACTTGGATATGGTTAAGAAAAGGAAACCTCAAGAGAGAAACTGAATCACTAAAAATTGCTGCACAAAATAATGCCATAAGGACAAACTATATCAAAGCAAAAATAAGAGACTCAGCAAAATTGTAAATGTAGACTATGCGGTGACAGAGATGAGACTGTAACCCATGTACTAAGCGAACGTAGCAAACTAGCACAACGGGAATACAAAACTAGGCATGACTGGGTTGGGAAGGTGATCCGCTGGGAATTATGCAAAAAATTAAATTTTGTCCATACAACAAAATGGTATATGCATAAACCAGAATCTATTCTTGAGAATGAAACGCATAAAATTCTCTGGGATTTTGAGATAAAAACGGATCACCTTATCCCAGCAAGAAGACTAGACTTAGTGTTGATTAACAAAAAAGAAAGAACCTGTCAACTGGTGGATTTTGCTGTTCCTGCAGAGCACAGGGTGAAGCTGAAGGAAAACCAAAAGATGGACAAATACCTGGACCTTGCCAAAGAACTGAAAAGACTATGAAATATGAAAGTCAAAGTGATACCAGTTGTAGTTTGTGTACTTCAAACGGTCCTAAAAAGATTGGAAAAAAGTTTGAAAAATCTGGAAATCAGAGGGAGAATTGAAACCATCCAGAATACTGCACTGCTGTAATCTGTCAGAATACTTAGAAGAGTCCTGGAGACGTGAGGGACTTGTTGTCACTCAGACTCCGGGGAAATACCATCAGCTAATGCTGGTGTGAAAAACTAATAATAATAATAATAATAATAATAATAATAATAATAATATGACCAGAAGAATATAGAATATAGAGTCAGGATATAGGAATAGAATTTTGGGTCGAAAGGTGTGCCATGCTTGTCAGAATGAGAACACTTGGAGAAAAGAGAATTACAATGGGAAGTGGACGCCTTAAAAAGAGCTGAAAGAAAGGTAAAGAAAACAGTACAATAAATGCACTAAAAGAACAAAGAAAGACTAATTTCAATAACCAAGTAACAGCGATTGCCACATATGAAAAAAAAAAACGGAAAACAACAAAAACTAGAAAACAGGAATGGGGTGGAAAACAACTATATGGACACTTCAAGCGACAAACTGGAAAGATCGCACCCGAGAAGACGTGGAGATGGCTAAGAAAGGGAGGACCATATGACCTTAAGGCACCCCTTTTGATCTCGATTAAGAAAGGACATGTTTTTCATTTACACTGTCAATATCCGGTTGTTTTAACAGACGATTTTTAGATTTTTTTAAATTATAAAACTAACCCCTAAGCCTATCCCCTAACAAACAACCGGATATTGACGGTGTAAATGAAAAACATGTCCTTTCTTAATAGAGATCAAAAAGGGGTGCCTTAAGGTCATATGGTCCGAAAGGGAAAACGCAAGAGGGAAGCTGAATCTTATATAATGGCAGCACAAGATAATACTATAAAAAACAATTATAAGAAAGTTAAAATAGATAAGACGCAATAGAATAGTAAGTGTAGGTTGCGTAGAAACAGACGCGAAATGAATTGTTACTTACAGTTATATTTCCTCAATAAGGGTTATTATTATTTACTTGAAATCATATAAGTATTAGTACCTGTTAGGATCACCATCTATGAATGAAATAGATCTGTTTAAAGAATATTCGTATTCAATAGGACCTTGAGCCAAAATTCCTTTTAGAAACGACACAAAAAATGTAAATATATACGTACAATGAACGCGATTCTCTTACTAGGTATAAAATAATATTAGACGGGTTGATATGCCGTTTATATCAATCTATCTATACATTTCTATGATTTCGCTAAAGTTGAAAAATATAGCGCTGTAACTTTTACAACGGCATAATACTTAACCGAATTATTCAATTTTTGTTTGTTTTTGTTTTACGACATATCAACTCTTTTCCGACCATAAATTATTATAAAATCTAGTTATTTTAATACAATGTTGCTTACAGTATATGTTGTTGTTTTAAATAATCACCCATCTAATTATTAAACAGGCCCATCGCTGCCTTAACTTTCACGTGGACCGGAATTATTAAGCTTTAACGGATTCTTGCTTTATAAATCATCATCATCATCATCATCATCATCATCATCATGTCGCGCTTTCGGCGTGGATATCCATGAAAATCTCTCTCCATCCGTCCCTATCGCTCATCATTCTCGGGAAGTCCTCTATGCAGCATCCTGCATCCGCACAGAGCTGATCAACGTACGTTTTTGCTGGTCGGCCCACACTGGCTTGTCCATGTGCTGGCTTCCACAGGAGGACGTCGCTTATGAGTTCGTCCTTGCTTCTCCAGCAGTGTCCCGCGTGTCTTGTCCGTCTTACTCGGGTGGTTTGGGTGATATGTGGTAGGTGGCCGTACAGCTGTTTTCTCGTAGGGTGCTGTTTCCACGTCTTGTTCATGATCACCCGCAGCATTCTTGAGCAGCTCCCATCTAGTTTATTTCTAGTCGCTTAGTTAGGGTCCAGGTGGTGCAGCCATACAGCAGTACTGACACGACAACGGCCTGGAAGAACTGTCTCTTTAGCTTGTCTGTGAGATTGGACCCCCATTAAAAAAATGCTTTTAAATAGAATAGCAAAATAAGTTACATGTACGAAATAATATTTGTAAATGTGGAACTTGTGGAACAACAGTGTTGTACCGGCCGTTCCTACAGTGGAGAATATACACCGGTTCTCACTATAAATAGTGAGACACCGAGTGAAAAGGTTGTACTGTTACCGTTTAACGACAAGCTAGCCGTTCCTGTACCATTATTGTAAATACACTTGTCTTATTTTACCCTACCTCGACTTGACTTCTTTTTTACTGTTGGATTAACATCACAACAAACAGTAAACTGTCACAAAAAATATAGGAAGTTCAGTAAGAAAATGATTGACTGATTGATTCTAATTGAATCAAATAATTCCAGACGAGTGGTGTCTCTCTTGCCAAACGTGTCAATGGAGTTGATTCTCAGAAAACTATCATGAAATATGTTGCTAACCAAAACTAAGTCAATGTTTCAAATTTCTTAAACCACTCCTCGTTTCTAGGCACGAGCCTAATCTTAGTAAAGAAGTGGGGGGGATAGCAGGGGGAGGGGTAATTTGCATATTAATAAAGAAGCCCCCCCCTCAAGATTTACTCTTGTTCATTCTTTCAGTATCTCGTCGTCATCGTTCTGCACGAGTGACAAAAACGTAAACTTGATAGAAATAGATCAGAACGTTGTGAATATCAATTTAACGATCCCACCCACCCCACCATGGCCATGTAAGCTTAAGACGAAAAGTGACCTAAAAAATGAATATGAACTCGTCCTCTCACTATATCAAGTCTCTACAAACGGGACTGCAGATATAACACTCAACGTGGGACAACTTTTCGTAATATGGTTAGCAAGCTTCTGATTCGAAGACCATTGTTAGTGAGTTCGATTCCTTTTGGGAACTGCCCCATACTTCTGCCTTGTGCTATATCTAGCAAAAGCTTAGTTTATTATAGGGCACCTCACGTGGTTGTAATGGTTAGCAGACTAGAAATAGCAGCACCATTGTTCGTGAGTTCGATTCTCATTGGGTTGCCCCATAATTCTGGCCTCTTGTGCCCGCATCTAAGCCACGATCCAACTTAGCTAAATAACTTGGGCCACCCTCAATTGGTATTGTAATGGTTAGCTATAGCTAGATTAGCAATGACCATTGTAGTGAGTTACCGATTCTCCCTGGCGCGACCCACCTAACATTCATGGCCTTGCACTCGCCCATCCATCTAAGCTAGACTTAGTAAAATGAAACTATAAACACTCACGTGGAATAATGATAAATCCGATGTATAGCAAGCTATGCGATATCGTAAGACCCATCTTAGTTAGTGAGTTCGATTCTTATTGGGTCAAAGTGATACAATTGTATGGTGGTGTACTTAAACGGTCCTAAAAGATTGGAAAAGAGTTGAAATTCTGGAATAGAGGGAAGATTGAAACCATTCCAGAATACGCATCTGTTGTATCTGTCAGAAATCTAGAAGAGTCCTGAGACTGAGGAGACTTGTTTGTACTCGACTCCGGGAAAGACCATCAGTAATGCTGTGTGAAAACTAATAATAATATAATAATAATATAATAATATAATAATTGACAGAAAATATAGAATATAGAGTAGGATATAGGAATAGAATTTTGGGATCGAAAAGTGTGCATGCTGTCAGAATGAGAACATTGGAGAAAAGAGAATTACATGGGAAGTGGAACGCCTTAAAAAGAGTGAAGAAAGGTAAAAACAGTACAATAAATGGCACTAAACAGAACAAAGAAGACTATATTTCAGTCACAAGTAACGCGATTGCCAATATGAAAAAAAAACGAAAACAAACTAGGAAAAAGAATGGGGTGAAAACAACTATATGGACACTTAAGGACAACTGGAAAGATCGCACCGAGAAGACGTGGAGATGGCTTCAGAAAGTGAGGAATATGATCTTAAGGCACCCTTTTGATCTCGATTTAAGAAAGGAATTTTTTCATTTACACCGTCTATCGGTGTTTAACAGGAGATTTTTTGAGGATTTTTTTTTAGTTAGGTAAACTAACACATACCTTCCCTAACAAACAAGCCGGATATTGACGTGGTAACAAAACATGTCCTTTTCGTATGATAAGATAAAAAGGTGCCTAAGGCATGTGTGTCGAAAGGGAAGAAGCAAGAGGGAGCTGAAGAAAAATGTACATAATTGGTTATTATTTATTTACCAAACTCTCTATCTCCCGTCGTGCACGCCTAACTGTTTAGTAAAGATATGTAGCGTTATATAAAAAAAAATGTAATATAAATGTACAATGAACGTGATTCCCTAACCTCTAGGCATAAAATAAACCCAATGCGGGCATAACCGTTTTTTTTTAGCCATGTACGAACTTTTTAAAATAAAATCAATGAAAAGCACACAGTTTGTACAAGATTAAAACAAATCTAAATTTGGTATATATCATTCATATATCATTATTATATATCATTTATATTGTTAATATATATTAAATATTATTATATCAACCATTTATTTGTATATCATTTATTATATATCATTTATATTGTTTAATTTAATATTATTAAAATATTTATATATAACATTATTTATATATCATTATTATTATATCATTATATTGTTAATATATATTAAATATTTATATATCAATATTTATTTATATATCATTTATTATATTATCATTTATTATTTATTTAGTTCATAAACAATTTTTCGCTAATGCTGTTTGTCGTTCAAATATTTCCTTTCTGAATTTCGGGGTCATTAAAATTTGTTGCGGTTAAATTCATTCAACTCACATTTTGGCGCAAAATTCTCTCGGCCTTGACGACGAGAACTGCGTTTTTTTTTTTTTTTTTTTTTTTTTTTTTTTTTTTTTTAAATATCTACGCCCACATGAAAGAAGGGACACATTTTTTTTCCTTTCATTAAATTTTTCATTTATCAGCATTTTATACAGTTTCATCAGTCAAATATGCAAGAAGTTATTTAAATATTTTGACTACGACGGAAATTTATCATTATGAACTGAAAAAACGGTCAAGTAAAATGCTCCAGTCAAATAAACACGTTATTTCGAATGAGAATTAAACGAGAATTAAACGTGGCTAATACCCTCGGATGATTCGTGGAGAAGAAGTGATTTGGGTCTATTTGTTTAATGGCACATCAACACTTTGCTGCTATTCAATGCTGAAATTTAATACAAATAATTTTGTCATGTGGTTTCCTGTATGCCTCTCTAATATTAATCATTTGCTGGCTGGTTGGTTGGTTGTTGGTTGGATTTTTACGGTATGTCAACCCTTGGGTCAAAGACGTTTTTCGTTTTATTAATTCTTGTTGGTATTCGAATTTTTTGTTAAACTCATTTTTACAGATCTATTTAACCCATTGATGGGACCTAACAGATACTACCACTCCGGTCAGAGTTAATCACGATGTAGGGGTACGCTACACTTCCAGAGCTTTCAGAATTGGAAACCTCATCACTAGATACAGTTTAACGTTATACATTGGACAATAAGACTCTCAGACACAGCCTTCTAGCACATTACTTGATAAAGGGTTGGGTTTTTTTTCCATAAGAGCAATACGGCCAGAACAATTATAAAGCTGCTAGGGTTGACGTGACCAGCCAACAGGATTCCATCCTTAAGTATCATTGGTCCCTATGGCTACAGGTAGGTGGGGGTATTTTAAGCTTCTACAGAGGTGCAGTTGGCGTATTTAACAGCCCAAGCCGACAGAGCGGGAATCATTTGTCCATTATATATATATATATATATATATATATATATATATATATACCAACCACTCTTATACTGGTTACCTAGCCACGGTTTAAAGAGCCCAGTCAGTCCTGCTATTTACCCTTAGTTCGAAGGAGAGTACTTGGATACATGCCTTTTCCAATGGTATTAGCGTTTATAAATAATAATAATAATAATAATAATAATAATAATAATAATAATAATAATAATAATAATAATGAGCAGAACAAAAAAGAAAAACAACAAAAACTAAAAAATCTAGAAAACAAAAATGGGAAGATAAATAATTATATGCGCACTTCAAACGGAAAATCGCGGAGGTTGCACATGAAAAGACTTAGACATGGTTAAGAAAAGGAAACCTCAAGAGAGAAAATGAATCAATAATAATTGCTGCACAAAATAATGCCACAGGGACAAATTATATCAAAGCAAAAATTGATAAAACTCAGCAAAATTGTAAATGTAGACTATGCGGTGACAGAGATGAGACTGTAACCCATGTACTAAGCGAATGTAGCAAACTAGCACAACGGGAATACAAAACTAGGCATGACTGGGTTGGGAAGGTGATCCACTGGGAATTATGCAAAAAATTAAATTTTGACAATACAACAAAATGGTATGTGCATAAATCAGAATCTGTTCTTGAGAATGAAACGCATAATATTCTCTGGGATTTTGAGATAAAAACAGATCACCTTATCCCAGCAAGAAGACCAGACTTAGTGTTGATAAACAAAAAAGAAAGAACTTGTCAACTGGTGGATTTTGCTGTTCCAGCAGAGCATAGGGTGAAGATGAAGGAAAACGAAAAGATGGACAAATACCTGGACATTGCCAGAGAACTGAAACGACTATCGAATATGAAAGTCAAAGTGATACCAATTGTAGTTGGTGTACTTCAAACGGTCCTAAAAAGATTGGAAAAAAGTTTGAAAAATCTGGAAATCAGAGGGAGAATTGAAACCATCCAGAATACTGCACTGTTGTAATCTGTCAGAATACTTAGAAGAGTCCTGGAGACGTGAGGAGACTTGTTGTCACTCAGACTCCGGGGAAAGACCATCAGCTAATGCTGGTGTGAAAAACTAATAATAATAATAATAATAATAATAATAATAATAATAATTGACCAGAAGAATATAGAATATAGAGTCAGGATATAGGAATAGAATTTTGGGTCGAAAAGTGTGCCATGCTTGTCAGAATGAGAACACTTGGAGAAAAGAGAATTACAATGGGAAGTGGACGCCTTAAAAAGAGCTGAAAGAAAGGTAAGAAAACAGTACAATAAATGCACTAAAAAGAACAAAGAAAGACTAATTTCAGTAACCAAGTAACAGCGATTGCCACATATGAAAAAAAAAACGGAAAACAACAAAAACTAGAAAACAGGAATGGGGTGGAAAACAACTATATGGACACTTCAAGCGACAAACTGGAAAGATCGCACCGAGAAGACGTGGAGATGGCTAAGAAAGTGAGGACCATATGATCTTAAGGCACCCCTTTTTGATCTCGATTAAGAAAGGACATGTTTTTCATTTACACCGTCAATATCCGGTTGTTTAACAGACGATTTTAGATTTTTTTTTAATTATAAAACTAACACCCTAAGCCTATCCCCTAACAAACAACCCGGATATTGACGGTGTAAATGAAAAACATGTCCTTTCTTAATAGAGATCAAAAAGGGGTGCCTTAAGGTCATATGGTCCGAAAGGGAAAACGCAAGAGGAAAGCTGAATCTTATATAATGGCAGCACAAGATAATACTATAAAAAAACAATTATAAGAAAGTTAAAATAGATAAGACGCAATAGAATAGTAAGTGTAGGTTGCGTAGAAAACAGACGCGAAATGAATTGTTTACTTACAGTTATATTTCCTCAATAAGGGTTATTATTATTTACTTGAAATCATATAAAGTATTAGTACCTGTTAGGTCACCATCTATGAATGAAAGATCTGTTTAAAGAATATTTCGTATTCAATAGGACCTTGAGCCAAAATTTTAGAAACGACACAAAAAATGTAAATATATACGTACAATGAACGCGATTCTCTTACTAGGTATAAAAATAATATTAGACGGGTTGATATGCCGTTTATATCAATCTATCAATACATTTCTATGATTTCGCTAAAGTTGAAAAATATAGCGCTGTAACTTTTACAACGGCATAATACTTAACCGAATTATTCAATTTTTGTTTGTTTTTGTTTTACGACATATCAACCCTTTTCCGACCATAAATTATTATAAAATCTAGTTATTTTAATACAATGTTGCTTACAGTATATGTTGTTGTTTAAATAATCACCCATCTAATTATTGAACAGGCCCATCGCTGCTTAACTTCAGTACCGAATTATTAAGCTACATAACGTTTTTGATTTCTTTTTGCTTTTAAATCATCATCATCATCATCATCATCATCATCATCATGTCACGCTTTCGGCGTGGATATCCATGAAAATTCTCTCTCCATCCGTCCTATCGCTCATCATTCTCGGAAGTCCTCTATGCAGCATCCTGCATCCGCACAGAGCTGATCAACGTACGTTTTTGCTGGTCGGCCCACACTGGCTTGTCCATGTGCTGGCTTCCACAGGAGGACGTCGCTTATGAGTTCGTCCTTGCTTCTCCAGCAGTGTCCCGCGTGTCTTGTCCGTCTTACTCGGGTGGTTTGGGTGATATGTGGTAGGTGGCCGTACAGCTGTTTTCTCGTAGGGTGCTGTTTCCACGTCTTGTTCATGATCACCCGCAGCATTCTTGAGCAGCTCCCATCTAGTTTATTTCTAGTCGCTTAGTTAGGGTCCAGGTGGTGCAGCCATACAGCAGTACTGATACGACAACGGCCTGGAAGAACTGTCTCTTTAGCTTGTCTGTGAGATTGGACCTCCATAAAAAATGCTTTTAAATAGAATAGCAAAATAAGTTACATGTACGAAATAATATTTGTAAATTGTGGAACAACAGTGTTGTACCGGCCGTTCCTACAGTGGAGAATATACACTGGTTCTCACTATAAATAGTGAGACACCGAGTGAAAAGGTTGTACTGTTACCGTTTAACGGACAAGCTAGCCGTTCCTGTACCATTATTGTAAATACACTTGTCTTATTTTACCCTACCTCGACTTGACTTCTTTTTTACTGTTGGATTAACATCACAACAAACAGTAAATTGTCACAAAAAATATAGGAAGTTCAGTAAGAAAATGATTTATTGATTGATTGATTCTAATTGAATCAAATAATTCCAAACGGGTGATGTCTCTCTTGCCAAACGTGTCAATGGAGTTGATTCTCAGAAAACTCTCATGAAATATGTTGCTAACCAAAACTAAGTCAATGTTTCAAATTTCTTAAACCACTCCTCGTTTCTAGGCACGAGCCTAATCTTAGTAAAGAAGTGGGGGATAGCAGGGGAGGGGTAATTTGCATATTAATAAAGAAGCCCCCCCCTCAAGATTTACTCTTGTTCATTCTTTCAGTATCTCGTCGTCATCGTTCTGCACGAGTGACAAAAACGTAAACTTGATAGAAATAGATCAGAACGTTGTGAAATATCAATTTAACGATACCCCCACCCTCACCCCACCATGGCCATGTAAAGCTTAAGACGAAAAGTGACCTAAAAATGAATATGAACTCGTCCTCTCACTATATCAAGTCTCTACAACGGGACCTGCAGATATAACACAGTGTGTAATGGTTAACCTTGATTCGAAGACCATTGTTAGTGAGTCGATTCTTATTGGGGTGGCCCCAACTTCTGGCCTTTGCTATATCTAAGCAAGCTTAGTTTAGGGCACCTCACGTGGTGTAATGGTTAGGCAAGCTAGATTAGCAGACATTGTAGTGAGTTCGATTCTCATTGGTCCCATAATTCTGGCCTTGTGCCCGCATCTAAGCCACGCTTAGTAAATAACTACCTCAATTGCTTGTAATGGTTAGCAAGCTAGATTAGCAGACCATTGTTAGTGAGTTCGATTCTCACTGGCGCGCCCCATACTTCTAGGCCTTGTGCATATTCTAAAGCTAAGCTAATAAAACACTCACGTGGTGTAAATGGTTAGCAAGCTTGATTCGAAGACCATTGTTAGTGAGTTCGATTCTTATTGGGCGCCCTAATTACTACTGCCTTGTGCCCACGTCTAAGCTAAGCTTAGTAAATAAATATAATAACCGTATAATGGGAAACCTTGAGTGTAATGGTTAGCAATGGAAAATGGCAAACCATGACAGTGAAGTTCGAGTTCACTGGGTGCCCTTACAATTCGCCTTGTGCTATATCAAGCAAAGCTTAGTAAATTTTAGGGCTCCACGTGGTATAATGTTAGCAAGCTCGCTCGCAAACCATTGTTAGTGAGTTCGATTCTCATGGCGTACTTCTGGCCTTGTGCCATATCTAAGCTAAGTTAGTAAAATAAACTATAACACTCACGTGGTGTAATGGTTAGCAAGCTTTGATTCGAAGACCATTGTTAGTGAGTTCGATTCTTATTTGGCGCCCTATACTACTGGCCTTGTGCCACGTCTAAGCTAAGCTTAGTAAATAACTATAATACCGTATAATGGGAACCTCACGTGGTGTAATGGTTAGCAAGCTAGATTCACTGAACATTGTTAGTGAGTTCGATTCTCACTAGGCACCCCATAATTTGCCACTGCGTCTTACCGTAAACCGTCATACAAAAGCTGATGGTTAATTCGTCATAATTGACAAGAAGGACTCAGATTACAATAATAATATTACTTTATTTGATGAGTTCTGAGATGAATAGATAGTGAACTTTGAAATATCCCATCATACAGGTAAAAAATACCAAGAAAATTTGGTAGACAAAGTCAGAAAAATAAAATTTTGTGTCTTTTGTGAAAAATTGGGAATTAATTCCTGATTAACTGTCTGTTAAGACAACTGATTATTTGTTCAGTTTAAATTTTTTAACTACTTTGTTGTCATGTCATCACTTTTCATTCTCATTCAAAATGTTTACATTTGTTTATAAAATCCTGTAAAAACAAATACACTCATACTTCAGATTACATAAAAATTATAATGACAATATGATAACTTTGGGAAAGGTATGAATTCAACTCTTCTCCCTCCAGCTATGGGTAAATAGTAGGGCAGACTGGGCTCTTTAACCTTAGTATGGCAACCAGTCTAGGAGAAGGAAAACGCATATAGAATGTCCCGTTGGAAATGGTATGAATCCAACTCTTCTCTAATAGATAGTGAACTTTTAAATATCTCATCATATAGGTAAAAAAAATTATTATTAATTAATATGATATATTAATATATATCTCACTATCTCAATAATATTAATATATATTAATAATAGATATATAGATATATATTGAGATATATATTAATTAATATGATATATTAATATATATATCCCTATCTCAATAATATTATAATAAATATAATAAATATTTAATGATATGATAATATAATGAATTCATATCTCAATAATATTAATAGATTAATACATTAATTAATAATATATTATTATATTTAAACAAAATAATATCTGATCATACAGGTAATAAAAAAAACAATTTGGTGCAGCCGTGAGAGGAAATTTGGTAGAAAATCGAACGAAGGCAGAACTATTTATTGATTCACAGATAAACACATCATCTGAATATTTTTGTACATATTTTACTTACATATCCTCGGATTTATTTCCATTTCCCTCATATATATATATACAGCATCCAGTATCAATTCAGAGCTGATCTATATAAGTTTTTTGATGGTCGGCCTACACTGGTGTGTTCATGTGTAGGTTTCCACAGGAGAACGTCACTTATGAGTTCGCTCTTACTTTTCCACAGTGTCTAGCATGACTTGTTGGTCCTACTTGGATGTTTTTTTGTAATAGCAGGTAAGTAGCCGCACTTTTTTGTCGGATGTCGCTTCCAGAATTTGTTCAAGACAGCATACAGTATCCTTAATGTAATTTCGATATAGCTTTTTCTCGTTTCGTTAAAAATCAAGTGGTTCAGCCATACAGTGGCAATGATATGGCTACAGCTTGGAATAATTTCCCCTTTATCTTATCAGAGAGGGTCTGAAATGAAATACAACCATACAATAATAATGATAATGATGAAATATTTGAATAGAATGAGTTCTGAGGTGAATAGATAGTGAGCTTTGAAATATCTTATCATATAGGTAAAAAACCAATACAATGATAATATAAACTAGCGGGACCTGTAGATATACTTCAGTATGATAATTTAATAATTACAACCTTTGATATGTTTACTTAAGAGCTATTATAGAATAGTCAAATATGTAGAATGTATAATAATCTTGATTTCTCTCTTCTTCTCTCCTCTCTCTCTCTCTCTCTCTCTCTCTCTCTCTCTCTCTCTCTCTCTCTCTCTCTCTCTCTCCTCTCTCTCTCTCTCTGACTCTTTTTTCATTCTTTTCATGATGTTCGATTGAAAACAGATTAGCTTACTCACGCGTGCTCACCCCCTCTCTCACTCTAGTTTCCCTAACTCTGTTTCTTTCTTTCTATCTTATTATATTTTTCTGTGTAGCATGTCCCTTTTCTTACCTTTCCTTCTTTATGATAAAAACGGAATGGTCCATCATTTAGCTGATGTGACGACACCCATGAGAAATAAGAATTCGGCGGATAAGCAATACCTGATAATCAGGATTTCCATTTTGGCATTTATTCCTTGGACGATTAGGACGGTCTCATTTTTAACCAGAGGGTGTTGCAAAATGATAACGGTCAGAAGACAAAGTAACAAGCGCATTTATATATAGATGAAATATAACCAACCAATAATAATGTAAACGGATTATAAACTTACAATAATGAAATAAATGAAATTTGGTCGATCTGCGAAACTAACCTAAACCACCTATTGGTTGGTGGGTAGCCTTCCGTCTACGAGAGACGATGGAGCAGTCAAAGATTTTTTTTTCTTTTTCTTTGAACTACATAGCCTGGGCGGGTTCCCATGGATGATAAGCTGTTCCCCATGCAGTAAATCCCCCCTCTCCACACTGTCGCTGTGATCCAAAGGAAAGGTAAGGTACCAATGCGGTTTGGCAACGGTAGTGTCGCAGGAGTTGATGGGTAGCACTGGATTTCAGCATCGCACCACCTTTAGGGGCTCCGGCTCCTGATTTGTTTTCGGGGTTTACTCCCCTAGCCTTTCGTTGAAAGGCAGCAAATATTTTGTGTCGGATTTTCCTTGACTTTGATCGGTTGCCGACCAAGGCTAAAGAGCCCCTTTTAACCCATTTGGAGATCCATGTGAGTAGCAGGTATCGCAATCTTACAGCTATTGGTGTTCCTGAGAAAGGAAATGAGGGTATTTGCCTCATACCCCACTTGTATGGACTGGGCACAAGGCCTCGTTTTAACGTGGGCCCACCCATAGGCCGAACTCATGGGTGGGAAAGAACAAAAATTGCCCCACGATTGGGAACGCCTCAGGCTCAGGACAATAAACCCAGCCCTGCCTCCAAGGGGACAGGTATTGCTTGGGGGGATGGCCCACCAGTGACCATATACGGTAGTAGTAACCAAAGCAGAGATAGATAGATAGATAGATAAAGAGAGTGAGAGAGAGAGAGAGAGAAGAGAGAGAGAGAGAGAGAGAGAGAGAGAGATGCTGTTTACGCAAATAGTCAAGACAGGAGGAGAGAAGGAAAGTAAGACAGAAGACCAGTTGACTGTCGCACAACGCTCATCTTC
>CM042138.1:79948867-79951367 GCA_023376005.1 Doryteuthis pealeii | reverse complement strand
TTAAGTAAAAATAAATTCATGGTGAATGTGACGTCAATAACTAAGGGAATTGGGACTTGAGTAGTGATTTAGTTTCGGTTACAGACATACAAACACACAATCAACATTATAATGACTAGCAAATATATGCACCCTCCGGGTGCAAGTAATTATGTTTAAATGTAATAAAATATTAGATTAAATCAGAAAGGCTAATGAAACTAATTAAGAATACAAATAAAAAGATTTTAAACGGAGGGGGTATAATCGGAAAATAGAACAACCAAAACTTACTCTTTCATCACTTCCGTTTTTCAATGCTAAATTTTGCTAATTTAACTATTTAGTTAAAATAGGAAGTAAAGAATAAAATTACAGCTATTTCTTCTTGTTAATGTATTTCTTTTAGGATTTATCCTCGAGATTTTTGCTCATATTCATTAAGATAAAACCAAACAATTAGAAATCAATAATACCAAGCATATTTTTATTAAAATCAGTTTTTTTAAATATCAATATACAAATTAGCTTTACGTTTACACTGAAAACTGGTATTTTGTTGTATATATAAATACAATTGCATGTTATTAGTATTTAGGTAAGGCCAACAGTATTAATAATGTCAAACAGTTTTATTATTAATTAAGGTTTAAATAGAAATAGAATCCTGGAGAATGTTACGTAAATAACTAAGGAAATTGTGACTTGAGTAGTAATATAGTTTCGGTTACAGACAGAAAAACACACAATCTCCATTATAATAAGATATATATATATATATATATATATATATATATATATATATATATATATATAAGGTTTGAGACAATGCTATCGTAGTACCTCTATGTGTGGTACGGGCACTCCTAACTCTGGGAAAAATGTTTTTTCTAGTTTTCTTCCTCAGGTCTACTTCCCTATTTCCCGCTTGATCTGAAAGGTATGACTGTCTATTGCCTTGCGTTTTGCCGGCAAAGCAGCTGTTGGTCGGACGCTTCGTCAAAGAACAGGTGGAACGGAAAACCACAATTGACCGCTAGGGGCTTATTATATCCATTTTTCCATATGCTTTTGTGGACCCCTTTTTCACAGACGTCTGAACTTTTGAAGGCCAGGAAAGATAGCGAAGAGAAAGAAAAAAAATATTTTTGTCTGCTCCGTGATTTCGGGGCGGAAGAAGAGGCAAGAAGGGAGAAGGCGGCTCTTATGGGCCCTACTTCCGATCATTGTAAAACATTGTGTTCGTAGTTCACGCTTCCCGCCCACACGTTCTGGTTACGTCACGTACGCAAATTTTGAGAAGGAACGGTCATTTCGTGTATGCGCACTTTTGACAGCAAAGCGACAAAGAAAACCACACTGAAATGTTACAAATCTATTGTAAGGGTAGTGGTCTTAGCGTAATGGCTAAAACGCTCGGCTAAGACATCGTAGTAAGTGAGTTTTGGCAGCAAGTTAATATCTAGGGAGGTATTGTTAAAGATCTCGGAATATATATATACACACACACACACACACACACACATATATATATATATATGTGTGTGTGTGTGTGTGTGTGTGTGTAGTATATTAAGAAAAATGAAAAAACACAGGTTTAAATGGGTTAAGTGGTGAGTTTATTGGCCGACGCTGCAGTGTTTCGATCTATTAATTAGATCATCTTCAGGGCATTTGTTGGTATATGGAAGGTAATAAGAATTTTTTATCACAGAATAACGAGAAAAGCGAGTGGTAGTCCTTGTTATTCAGTCTGTTTAAAAAATTGGGGGGGTGAAAAAAGGAGACGGTTTGAAATATGACATCAAATATTCTCTTTTACGGTGTGAGTATGGAACGGTGTAAGTGTGTGTATCGAAAAGAAACATTGTGTATTTTTTAGGTGTGTGGTTGCGTGGGTGTGTATAAATCTGTGATAAAAATTTCTTATTACCTTCCATATACCAACAAATGCCCTGAAGATAATCTAATTAATAGATCGAAACAATGCAGCGTCGGCCAATAAACTCACCACTTAATCCATTTAAACCTGTGTTTTTTCATTTTTTCCTAATATACTTCATACCGTCGGATTCACTTCCTTTCTTCATATATATATTATATATATATATATATATATGTGTGTGTGTGTGTGTGTGTGTGTGTGTGTATAACTTCCTGTCGCCATGGTGACAGTCTTTTAACGTATACATTTTGTAAAGAAAATTTTTTTTGAGGAGGAGGAGGAAGAAGATTCTACATTGAGGAAATTTTTTCTGTTATGCAATTCAAATTATTGATGATTATCCATCTGATGAGACTTAATTTGGGGAGCTTTGTTAAATCAACTTAGATTTATAAAAGCCCCAATTTTGTTCGAAATAAATTTATTATGGAATAACGGTGTTGACTTTTTCCTTCCTTTCAAAGATAAATATTGCTCTGTATATAATCTAAAAAGATTATAATACATTGAGCTCTCTGTAGGGATTTAAAGATTCACTGTATTTATACATAATGGATCATACAATAATAATACAGT
>CM042138.1:79916367-79946367 GCA_023376005.1 Doryteuthis pealeii | reverse complement strand
ATCGTAAGGTTCTGGGTTCGATTTTGGTCTTCGCCAACTCAGCTCATGAGTAGCACAGCTTTGGTAATCCAATCTGTTCAGTAAAGCATATGGGAGCTGACAATATATGTGTTGCTCCACCTCAGCATGAAAAAAATCTTCCCGGTTTAATGCTAGCGAAAAGGGGATAGCCTCCTTTGGTGACACCGACAGCAGGCCATTCCACCGACTTTACTTACTTGTTAATATATGACAATTTAAACAACCCAAAACCAAATAGTTTCCTATTTGGAACCGCCCTGTAGGGTGGAGCAGACGAATACACACACTGCACCTCCGCAAATCAGTAAGACCCTCCACAATGGGTTCGCCTGTTGGTCGTGGGTGGCGACCCGTAATGCTTAAGGACGGAATCCTGGTGGTTGAGCAGTCTATGACATGCAACTCCACTTTGGCTTTTACTTAGATTAAACGGCCGATCGGAGAGATCCCCTTCGATCAATCGGCTGGCCTCTTCAAGCCCTAGCATTTATATGATTGTCCCAACCCTATTGCCCTTATGGCAACCCCCAACTATTTTTATTCTATATGTGCTAGAACGCGGTAGCTGTTGGTCTAAGTGTCCTAAATATGACGTTAAATTACTTCTAGAGGTTAAGTTCCTATTCTGGAGCTCTGGGGAATGTGGAGTACTTCTTCATTGCCATTACTCACAGTTCCACTCTGGACCAAAGTTTTAGTATCTGTTAGGGTCCCATCTATGAGTTAAATAGAAAAAATGAGTTTTAAAAAATCGTGTTAAAAATTGAGTTTTAATAAATTGAATACTCATGACTAGAACAAGACGTCTTCGGCATAAAATAACCCAACAAGAGTTGACATGCCGTAAAATCCAACAAACCAAACCAAACCTATTTTAACAGCTTTAGAACTTCAGTGAGAAAAAAAGCAACTATCTCTGCCACCATGCAGATGGATAATTGGAGCGGAGCAGAACACTCTCTAGGCGTGTTAGTTCCATAGTTTTGCCAGGGTTAGTGTTTGTTGTTCGTTTACTTACTGTTAAATGTTATAGAGTAGCATCCCTTCAGCATTCTAGTAGATGGATTGGGTCATAACCTTAAAATAGCCTACGATTAAAGTGAATGAACAAGCTGAGTAATATTCAGACTGACTTTACTGCGTTAGCTATACCGCATTTGACTCTACTTTATTTAGTGTAATTTTTGTCTTGTTAATTGTTTGTACTTATTTGTTCTGTGTTTGTATGTATCCATTGGCACCAGATGCTAGTGTTGAATTAATGTATTAAGCACACCATTCTTCTGTGTATCTTGTCCACCTCGACGCATTTGATCCTCCTTTATCGAATGTAAGTTTTGTCTTGTTAATTGTTTGTACTTATTTATTAAAAACAAACCGAAGTGATAATTCTCTAAGTGTGCTGATTCCACCATCATTACCCAGGGCTTGTATATTAAACATGAAAAAAAAATGAAAAGAAAAGCTTCCGTTATTCATTTGTTTATTTTTTAGCAAGAAATTTGAATTAATACATCTCTTAGTATTATCTGCGTTATTCGGACTATTGTCCTCATCTTCGTTGTTATCTATACAACGTTTCGGCCGATATGCCCTCCGACCTTCTTCAGGTATTTCTTGTCGGACTCAGGAACCTTTTCGGATTCGGGAACCTTCTTGTCAAACTCGGGAACATTCTTGTCGTAATCGGGAGCCATCACGGAACTTTGAACCTAACCCTTTATTCAGTCCACGGGGGTATCCTGTTCTCATTCCGCTAACCATAGCTGGGGTAGAGGCGTTAAGCTGTATTAATTATTATTCTATGTTACTGCTACTCTTAATCAGGACTGAACCTGCAATCTAGAGATAACTGTCACTTATAACTGTCTTAATCTAACTCCTTTATCCACTAGGCCATGTCTCAAATGAAGATGAGGACAATAGTTCGAATAACGCAGATAATACTAATCATCAAGCCTCATCTCAAACATTCAGAGAAATAACCCTCTTGTTTTTATGATAATTAAAAAAAAAAAGCAAATGGTTTCCTCTTTTGATAGCTTCAGAACATCAGTGAGAAAAATGTAACTATCTCTTCCACTAAGCAGACGGAGAATTGGTGCTGAGTTGAGCGTATTTTGTTCTCTATCCTATAGAGACGACACCCGTAAAATAAGTTGTGGGGAGATATCACTGATGTTGACGCAAGTTACAGATGGAGCCACACCTTCGTCGGCCTCGGGTCATTGACAGTTTTTGACAGGGTCACTTATGATGTTAATCAAAGTGCCGGTCGGTCGTCGCCTCCCAAAAGCAACAAAGAATTTTCCGACTTTCACACTGATAAATTCGATTCTTATTTTTCTTTGACGGGTCTGTATATATATATATATATATATATATATATATACGTATGTTTGTATGAGAGACAGAGAGAGTAGGGCAGCGCGTATGCATCTATATATGTGAGCGGATGTATATGCGTGTGGGTGTGTGTACATATGTGTGGGGGTTATATATGCGTATGCTGGTATGCTTATATGTGTGTATTCGTGTATATGTACATGTATGGATCAGTGCGTCTGTGAACATGTATATGTGTAAGTAGGTGTGAATATATATATATATATATATATATATATATATATATATATATATATATGGGGTAGTGGACATGCTTCTATATGTGAGGACGGTTGGATATGCGTGCGGGTGTGCGTGCATATATATGTGGGTATATATATATATATATATATATATATTATATATGTGTGTGTGTGTATGATGGAATGTTTATAAGCGTGTATCCGTGTATATATACATGTAAGGATCAATGCGTTTGAGAACGTGTTTATGTGTAGGTAGGTGTGAATATATATATATATATATATATATATATATATATATATATATATGCGTGTATGTGTGTGTCTGTGTATTAGTAGGTTAGTGCGTATGCATCTATATGCGAGGGTAGTTATATATGTGTATGCAGGTATGCTTATATGGGTGTATCGACGTATGTGTGCATCAGTGCGTGTGTATGTGTAGGTAGATGTGAATATGCGATTATGTGTGGTTTCGTATGAATTCATGAGGGAGTGAATGTGTGCGTATATATTTGTATGTGTGTACGTGAAAGGGTGTGAAAGTGTGTGTATTTGTGTGCATTGGCGTGAATATGTTGAGAAAAGGAATATGTGAGTGTGTATGTGCGAGTGTGTATGTCTGCCAATGCTTCTATGTTCGGTGTGTATGTGTATATAGGCATGTGGGTGTATGTGTAGGCAGATACTTATCTGTGTGTGTACGTTGGTGTGTATGTGTATATGTGCATGTGATCGATTATGTGTGGCCTCATATATACATATATATATATATATGTGTGTGTGTGTGTGTGTGTGTGTGCGTGTGTTTGTGTGTATGTTTGAGGGAGAGATTGCATGTGCGTATGTGAAGGGTGTGTGTATGTGTGTGTGTGTGTGTATATATATAGAGATAGGTGCGAATATCTGAGTGTATATGTACGAGGGGAATGTATGCTAAGTTTTTTATGTTCGGTGTGTATGTGTATGTGTATGTGTGCATGTGTGGGTGTATGTTCATGTGGAGGTATTTGATTTAGGATAGTGTATGTTGGTATGTATGTGTGTATATGCGAGCGATTATGTATGTGTGTGGAGTGAGTGGATGCGTATATCTTCGTTTGGATGTATATGAATGTGTGTGTATATAGGTATACATGCGTGAGTGTATTGGAAGATAGATGCTTATATATATATATATATATATATATATATATATATATATATATATATATTAACAAGTCACCAACCTCCTTGCAGGAGCAGGATGCGACACAAGGTCAATTTCTTAAACGGAGTTTAACGGGTTTTAATTCCTTCTCCTAGACTGGTTATCTAGCCATGGTTAAGAGCCCAGTCTGCCCTGCTATTTACCCATAGCTGGAAGGAGAGTAATTGGATTCATACCTTTCCCAAGAGTATTAGTGCTATGTGAAATGCAAACAGCATCCTCCAGGATTTGAACTCGGGTCGACGAGTCCATTTCCTAAGATTACACTATGAACTTCCAACACTTATATGCTTATATGTGCGTGTATGTTGGTATATGTGCATGTTTATGTAAGCAATAACGTGTGGTGCCAGATATATGTGTATGGGGAGTGAATGAGTGTGTACATCTTTGTATAGGTGTATGTGAAAATGCCTGTGTATTTGTATAAGTATGTTGGAATAAGTAGGGAAAAGTCTGTGTGTATGTATGTGTTTTATGTGTGTGTACGGGTAACTGTGAATATGTAGGGATACGTGAATATGTGAGAATGTATGTATTCCAATGCGTGTATGCTCTGTGTGTATGTGTATATAGGTGCGTGTGATTGTATGTGTACGTGGGTGCTTATATGAGCATATATATTGGTGTGTATGTGTATGAGAGCGATTATGTGTAGCTTCATATATATATATATAGGGAGAGAATGGGTACGTATATTTTTGTATACTTGTATGGGAAAGGGTGTGTGTGTATAGGTTGGTATGAATGTGTAAGGACGAGTGAATACGAGAATGTGCGTGTGTGTATATATGCTAATGCTTGTATGTGCGGTGTGAATGTGTATTTGGGAAAGTGTGGGTGTATGTGTAGGTGGGTGCTTATATGCGAGTGTATTTTTGTGTGTATGTGAGTGTATGTAATCAATCGTGTATGGCCTCATAAGTATGTGTGAGGGAGTGACTGTGTGTGTATATCTTTTAATGTGTTTATATGAAGGGTGTGTGTGTGTGTATATCTCTATCTCTCTTTCTTTACCTCCTCTTTCCCTCCCCTACTCTCTCTCTCTCTCTCTCTCTCTCTCTCTCTCTCTCTCTTTCTCTCTCTCTCTCTCTCACACACACTCTGTGTGTGTGTGTGCACGTGAGCACGCGCTTGTGTAGATTAGTCCAAGTAATACAGAGTGTTTAGTTATATGCGTGTGGCTGTGTGTGTGTGTTGCATCGTTACAACGAGTATTTTACGGGTGGTGGTTGTGTGCACCAAAAACGGGTGGGTGAGGACTTGTCTCTATGTACGAGTACGCCTGCGTGCACACGTGCAGATATAAGAATCGTGGGAATGCAAAAACCCACAAGATATCTTTCTAGAAAAAGAGATTGGCTGGTCGGTTGTTTGTTTGGTTGGTTGGTTGGTTTTACGGACGGTTAACCCTTGTTACCCTATTTAATGTCGGAGTCAGTATTTCTTTTTTTCAGCAATTATATAATTTCAAGTGGATAATGATACGCAAACAATTATAGTTTCATGTAACTATCCTTAATACAAATGATTAAACAATTATAGTTCCAAGAAACTCTTCTCGACACAATTACTTCTAAAACTACTACTACTACTACTACTACTACTAATAATAATAATAATAATAATAATAATAATAATAATAATAATAATAATAATAGAGACCATCCAGACTACTGCACTGTTGCAATCGGCTAGAATACTCAGCAGGTCCTGGAGACCTGAGGAGACTTGTCGCCCAGACTCCAGTGAAATACCATCAGCTAACGCAGATGTGAAAAACTATAAAAAAAAATAAATAAAATAACAAAAAGATAGACAAATACTAGGACCTTGCCAGAGAACTGAGAAAACTGATGAAGGTCGTACCAATTGTAGTTGGAGCCCTTGGAACGGTCCCAAGGCTCTGGAAAAGAGTCTGGTGAATTGGAATTAGAGGAAGAATAGAGACTATCCAAACTTCGACATTGTTAAATAGGCTAAAATACTCAGAAAAGTTCTGAAGACCTGAGGAGACTTGCTGTTACTCAGCTTCCAGCGAACCACCGGCTAATGCGGGCATGAAAAACTCTAAATAATAATAATAGATAAGACGTAACAGAATAGCAAGTGTAGAATGTGTGGAGACACAGATGAAACGTTAAATCAAAGAGTAAGCGAAAGCAGCAAACTAGCACAAAGAAAGTACAATACTAGGCACGTAGAAATGTTGTCCCACTTGGAATTGTTAAGGGAATTAAATTTTCACCATGCTACTAAATGGTATATCCATAAACCAGAATCGGTCCTCAAGAATGAGACTCATAAAATTCTCTGTGACTTTGAGATACAGACAGATCACCTAATCCCGACAAGGAGACTAAATTTGATGTTAACTAACAAGAAAAAGAGAACGTACTGGTGGATCACAGAATAAAAATGAAGAAAAATGAAAAGATAGGCAAATACTTGGACCTTGCCAGAGAAGTGAAAAGACGGTGGAACATGACGGTAAAGATCGTAGCAATTGTAATTGGGCCCTTGGAACGGTCTCTAAGGATGTGGAAAAGAGTCTGGATGAATGGAAACTCATCCAAATAACAGCATCGTTAATGTCGGGTAGAATAGTCAGAAGAGTCCCGAAGACCTGAGGAAACTTTCTATCACTCAGCCTCCAGTGAACCACAAGCTAAGGCGGGTGTGAAGAACTCCATGGCGTTAAATAGTAATAGTAATGGAAGGAATACAGTTACAAAGTCAGGATAAAAACCCTTAGAGAAAATACTTGCCCCTTGGAGGAAAATACTTGGGAGTATTGAAAATATAAGGACCCTTAGAGAAAAATACTTGCGAATATTGGAGAAATATAAGGACCCTTTGGAGGAAAAATACTTGGGAGTATTGGAGAAAATATAAGGACCCTTGGAAAAATATTGGGAGAAAATATAAGGACCCTTGGGGAGTATTGAGAATATAAGGACTCGTAGAGAAAAATACTTGGAATATTGCTTGGGAATATTGGGAGAAATATAAGGACCCTTGGGGAAAATACTTGGGAATACTTGCGAATATTGGGATAAATATAAGATACTTTAGAGAAAAATTCTTGGGAATATTGGGAGAAAATATAAGGACCCTTGGGGGAAAATACTTGGGAATATTGGAGAAAATATAAGGACCCTTCTTGGGAGTATTGGAGAAATATAAGGACCCTTAGAGAAAGAATATTTGCGAATATTTGGAGAAAATATAAGGACCCTTGGGGGAAAATACTTGGGAGTATTGTGAGAAAAATATAAGGACTCTTAAGAAAAATACTTGCGAATATTGGGAGAAAATATAAGATACTTTAGAGAAAGAATTCTTGGAATATTGGGAGAAAATATAAGGACCCTTGGGGGAAAATACTTGGGAATATTGTGAGAAAATATAAGGACCCTTAGAGAAAAATACTTGCGAATATTGGAATAAAATATAAGATACTTTAGAGAAAAATTCTTGGGAATATTGTGAGAAAATATAAGGACCCTTGGGGGAAAATACTTGGGTATTGTGAGAAAATATAAGGACCCTATAAGGACCCTTGGGGGAAATACTTGGGAGTATTGTGAGAAAATATAAGAAACTGTAGAGAAAAAATACTTGCAAATATTGGGAGAAAATATGAAAATTCTAGGAGAAAATACTTGGGAATATTGGGAGCAAACATCATCAGAGATGAAATAAGGCGTACGAAATGAGTACCTGAAAAGAACAAAAAACAATTATAGAGACCAAACACTGCAGCAGAAATCTTGTCAAGGGAATAATCACCTAGGCTGCTTCCCTTCTAAAATACTCTGGACTATTTTAAAATGGACAAGGGAGGAACTCAGACAGATGGATCAAAATCCATTCCTTGCCAGAGAACCGAGAAAAACAGTGGAACGTGAGGGCGAAAGTGGTACCAATTGTAGTTGGTGACTTTGAAACGATCTCCAGAAATTTCTAAAAAAGAGTAATGAAGTGGTGAGAATCGGAACAATCCAAATAACAGTATTGTTAAGATCGGCTAAAATACTCAGAAGTGCTTGTCTGGTAAACGTGTCGAGGTGGATTTGATTTCAGCGCTTTCCTTCTCTTAGATCCAGTTGCTCCAAACCAACATACGAAAATCCAGTATATTCTACTAATCATATAAAATATGATGTCTCTATGCATGTTTGTGTATGTAGACCCATAGCATTCTCTGTTGAGCTATAGAGTTAAGCTTATAGGAAACGCGTAGTGTAATGGTTAAAGTCATGGGAAATGGACTCGTCGCCCCGAGTTCAAATCCTAGACGTGGTAATTGCATTTCACTTAGCGCTAATACCCTTGGGAAAGGTATGAATCCTACTCTCCCTCCAGCTATGGGTAAATAGTAGGGCAGACTGGGCTCTTTAACCTTGGTTAGGCAACTGGTCTAGGAGAAGGAAAACTCTGAATTCAAACCTGCTGAACTCCGCTTAAGAAATTGACCTTGTGTCGCATCCTGCTCGTGCGGAGGGGTTGGTAAATATATATAGAGTTAAACTTTGGTTTACAGATAAACCTCTATAACAGACACAAAGTGTTGTAGATCCGAGAAGAACATGCATTGTACTCTGTCCTGTTCTATAAGTGTTGTATATCAATATATACCCAACATCGTTGGGTATATAATCGAGAGAGGAACCTCGGGTGAGAGAGAGAGAGAGAGAGAGAGAGAGAGAGAGAGAGAGAGAGAGAGAGAGATTTGAGACTTACTAGTTGCTTAATTTCTTCTTTTCTGCTCTGCTGTCATCTTGTCGTCTATTCTTCTAGCTTCTTCTAAGGGCTTCTTCTAAGGGCTATTTTTTTAGTCATGCAATCAATTAATTCACAAAACTTTTTTTTTCCTTGATCAAGATTTATTCCTCTACCTCATGTTCTTCCGCACGGGGAGTTAACAACCCCAGCAGAGAGATACACGTACTCTTTCCTTCAATTGAGGTTGAAACTAAAATCTAAACTAACTAAATCACCTGACGCGCGAGATTCGCGCTCTGGGGCCAGGGAGCTATAATCGTTACTGGTATTTTTCCACTCACTGATCTGGAAGCCAATGAACCCCTTGGATTAACGCTACAGCGTCTGTTAACAATTTATGCTACCACATGAATTATGTAACATAAGCTAATAACGGGAATAACTTCGATAAATTTGCAAATTTAATGAATTTTCATATCTAGCATTCTGTTCATAATGTCCATTTTTATTAATGATAACACTGTTAACATTTGGAGGTTAATCCTTTAGTAATAAATTGGAATGATGGAATAAAAGAATACCTTTGGAATGCAAGAATAATAAATTGGAATGAACAAATAAGGCAGTGGTGATATCAGAATGAAAGAATGATAAATTGGAATGAGAGAAATATAAATTGGAATGAACAAATAAAGTAGTAGATATCAGAATGAAAGAATGATAAATTGGAACTAAATAATAATATAATGGAGATTGTGTGTTTTTCTGTCTAACCGAAACTATATTACTACTCAAGTCACAATCCCCTTAGTTATTTCCGTTACATTCGCCGTGACTTTATTTTTTATCTAAAACTCAATTACTAATAAAATTGTTTTACGTTAATACTGTTGGCCTTATCTACATAGTAATACCATGCAATTGTATTTATATATACAACAAAATAGCGGTTTACAGTGTTAACGGGAAGGCTAATTTGCATATTGATATAAACATTTTTATTTTATTAATATATGCTTAGTATTATTGATTTCTAATTGTTTGGTTGTGTCTTAATGAATATGACTAAAAATCTCGGGTATAAATTTTAAACGAAATATATTAACAAGAAGAAATAACTGTAATTGTAATTTTGTTCTTGACTTTCTATTTTGGCTAAATAGTTAAATTAGGAAAATTTAGTAATGAAAGACGGGAGTGATGGAAGGGTAAGTTTCAGCTGTTCTATTTTTCGATTATACCCACCTCTGTTTCAACTTTTTAAATCTGCATTGTTATTTAGTTTCATTAGTATTTCTAATTTAATCTAATATTTTATTACATCAAAACTTAAATACTTGCACCCGGAGGGTGCATATATTTGCTAGTAATAATAATAATAGTAATTTAATGATAACACTGTTTATATTTCGTGTTTCTCTCTTTCAAAAGGTGTTATTATAGCGTTGTTGGTAAATGGGGGTTAACATGCACAAATTTCCGTTCAAACATTTTTTAGATATGCACATGTCCGGAAATCCAATTCAAAACGGTGTCCTTTACCAAAATCAGACAAATTTTTTTAATGTAGAATTTTACGAGGAAACAAGTGGTAGTATTTATATTTACCCTGTGAACTAATAAAATAGGAAATAAATAAATCCAATGTTGAGCTATATGAGATTTAAAACGTATATACTTAAATTTAGACGGATATCATATAACCCTGGCCAGGCCGGGAACTTAGAGCTTGTTACCCATAGCTAATGAGAGAATGGCGATATGGTATCAGGCCTTTTCCACGGTTATTAGTTCGAAAGGGAAAGTTAAACTGCGTCGTCCTGTGGGGTTTTAAATAAAAATTAAATTAAATCAAAATTAAATAAATAAATAAAAAGTTCTGAGCGTCTGGACTCTAGCGTCCAGAGTTAACGGTTTGATCAATAAAGTCTTCATCTATACTTCAAAACAGTTGTGTCTTTTTATTTCTCTTCATCCCATCATTTCATATTCCCTATAGTCCACGATTTGAACTTGGATTCTGGGTCTTTCATGGTTTCGATTTCAATGATCTCATCAGGGCCCTACGTATACTTGTCGATGTCATTCCTTAGTCAAGCTAAGGAATTAAATAGACCTAGTTAAGTATAAGGTAGGGTCCCAATTATATCTTTGAGATCAAAATCCATAATACCAAGCGCCTTCATGCATAGTTTTTTATTAACTCTTTGGCAGCCAAATTCCCCCCACAGCTTCTTTTCTTGGTATTTATACCTGTATCGTTCCCTATTGCAAAAAGGTCAAGTACCAGTCTCAGTGTTGGTTCACAGATAAAACAAAAGATGGCAAGGGTGTTTACGTACTGATTTTTCAGTGTAAGATAGGATCGTAGTGATGATAGAGCCGCTGTGAATGGTTTAAAGTAGGCAGAGAATTAAGTTGTGTTACTTACAAACAACAGAAGTGACACAATTTTCATAATCACCTAGCGTAGATGAGCCGGCAGGGTGAGAAATGAATCAACTTGGTTCCAGGAAGATTTCTCCGCAGGCAGCACCTGCCCCTTCTCCTGAAAGAGGTCAGTGGTGGATTTATTAGTGCCTGCTTCCCTCTGAAGAGGAGTGCCGGCCGAATTAAGCAATCCTCCTTTTGCTCATTTCAATTCCGGCAGGTCATCACCCATACTAACTTGAGTTGTAGAAATTAATTTTAAAATATCTACTGATTCGTTTACTTCTATGGTACTTTTTTTATCAAATACAGAAAACATGGATTTTTTAATTTGATGTTATAACTTCTATTAATTTATCCGTAGAATAAAGTGCATATATATATTTCTCTTGTTTTGTAACCAAGTAGAATTTATGCCATATTTGAGATAAGGGATTTTCATTTCCTGAGGTGTTTGAACTAGTTATCTGGTGGTTGAGCGTTCAATTCCTGGCCCAGGAAGTGCATGAAAAGTTATATATTCTGGTTCATCAGAAGAGAAAAGCGACATCACAGGGAAAAATCAAGTCTAAGTTGTACTAATCATGCGCTGAGTTGGCGAGGGCCGGTATCGAATCCAGAACCTTGTGCTTACGAAACAAACTATGACTAAGTCTGTCAAAAGGTCAAGTATACGGAGCAAATTATATACAAATTATAACGTTTCACATTTTGTGGGAGATAAATCAATACACTTTTGTCGATATACATTCGCCATGGACCAAATGTCTGATCGTGGTGAAATGGTTAGCAAGCTAGTTATGCAGATCCATTACAACTGGATTGCGTGTTCGATCCTCGATGGATGCTCCATACTTGCGACCATGTGTCACATCGTGAACAGGTTGGATAAACATCCACCTTTGCCATGAACTGAATTCTAATTTTACATATAACTGTCTATGGATAGGTCATTACACTGCATCTAATGGTGAAGTTTCAATTCTAGAGCTGTGGGGAGTGTGGAGTACCTCTTCATACTCCCAGGTCCGCTCTGACCTGGAATGGTAGTACCATCTATGGGTTAAATAGAAAACAAAATGAGTTAAAAATAAAAAATAGAATATTATTTTAAAATTTAAGTTTAGATTTTTTTAAATATTTGATTACCCATTAAGAATGAATAAAACAAAATATTTTTGGCATAAAACAATCCAACAAGGGTTGACATGCCGTAAAATGTATCCAAATAAGAAAAAAAAAGTGTAGGATCTAACACCGTTTTTGTTTTTGTCAGAATGAAATAAAAGAGAAAAAGATTTTTTTCAGTTTTATCTTGTTTTAAATAATATAAATCAACATGTTTTTGTTTTTTCTTCTTCCATTTCAGTTATAATAAACAGAAAAGGAAAAAGTATAAACAAATGTAATGGATTTTCAAAGTGGGTGGAGATTTTAATTCTTTTTATCTATTATGTAAGCATGCACTGCTTACATAATAGATGTTCAAAGCTTTTTACATGTAATTGCAAACTGTCTAAGCACCACTAAACTAGTGCCCAAGACAGCTGGTACTTATGGGACTTAAGAATAATCCATTCATGTATTTGGGCGATTCCATTCATTGAGTCCTGATTGACTGCTTGGTTTCTATGATGTTATGAGGCTTCATAAATACTCTGGCATTCTGCAGTAGGATTGCAATAAGGTTAGATCCGTATTGAGTTACAGCTATCTTCTCCAAAGTTAAAACAAAATATGATTTTTCTTAGGAAAAATTTGCTCTCACCATTCGAGAGTCTTGCTAACTGCGCGGCACCCTTCATTAAACCGACCGTGTATGATATTTGGGTCTCGTAGTTAAGCCGAATAAATATCACTAATTCCCAGTGAAATGTATCTATCGATTTAAATGGATGCTATACGAGTTTGAGAAGACCTTAAACTTCTCACGGAGATTAAATATATAGCAACATAAATATCCTTAATGCATACACTCACACATACACGCACGCACGCACACACGCATATTATATATATATATATATATATATATATGTTAGGGTTGCAAAGAAATGAAGTCACCGACCTTGTAACTGACAGTTTCTCGCCTGTGCGCTTTTCAAAAGTGTTTTTGGTTTGAAAATCCGCTTTCCCTACCCTAACTTATACATGCTCTATCAATGATATTAAGCATTGTTTAATTATAAATATAGAAAACGATATTATCAATATCAAAATTATATATATATATATATATATATATATATATATATGTGTGTGTGTGTGTGTGTGTGTGTGTGTGTGTGTGTGTGAAGCTAGGAGGGTTGGAGTAAAATCTGACAGTATGAGGTGAGGTAAAAGGAAAAGTGAACAAAAATAATGCCTCAAACAAGTCCAAGTAGGAGAGAAATATTTCGTCCTTCTGACGCGAAGAACATCCTCAGTCTGGCTTTATTCAAAGCAAAATACGTACATTTTTGTTTATAGAAGAGAAAGTGAGTAAGTGGTAGAATTGAGGGGTAGGGGGTTAGGGAGGATTTGATGAAATGAGAATAGCATCATATAAAGTGGAGGGGGAGTTCAGAGGATGGTGGTTTGTGTGGGAAATTATATATATATACACATGCATTTGTGGAGGTGCGTGGTGTAATAGTCCTCGTCAACTCAGCGCATGAAAAGTACATTTTGGGTAATCTTATCTGTAAGATAAAGCATCAGTGAGCAGACGGTAGGTATGGTGCTTCACCTCATAAAAATAACCTCCTTGGTCTAGCGCTATCGAAAAGGGGATAGGCTCCCTCTTTGTTTGGATGATATAGACAATAGGCCACACCGCAGAGTTCACTTACTTCCGCTTGCACTTGTAAATGACAATGTGGACCATTTCAAGGAAAGTTAATGTTAACATTCTTTGAACTTTACCGTCTTTTGAAAGTCGTGAAAGTAGCTAAAATTATTAATTTCATTCCTTCTACACTTCCTTTGTATTCAGCTAAAATATGTGATTGCACAACAAAACGTTTGCGATAAGATTTTCAAATATTTGAACTTATGGTGGTTGTAAATGAGTGGATATATATATATATATATACACCACACACACACACACACACATATATATATATATATATATATATATATATATATATATATATATATATGAGTATAGTAAAAAGAATATGAAAACACCACAAAATGCTGTTAAAGTGAAAACATTTTATAACATATTCAAAGCTGATATTGAACAATATTTCGATTTTATAAAAATCAACATGAGACCTTGTTTATACTCCGTGTTGTTAAGATCGGAGACAAAAGTCATATGAGTTCAAAACAAAAACCTTGGTAATGTGTTGAACTCATATGACTTTTGTCTCCGATCTTAACAACACGGAGTATAAACAAGCTCTGAAGATGATTTTTTATAAAATCGAAATATTGTTCAATATCAGCTTTGAATATGTTATAAAATATTTTCACTTTAACAGCATTTTGTGGTGTTTTCATATTCTTTTTACTATACTCATACTGTCGGATTCATTTCCCTTCTTTTAACACACACACACACACACACACACACATATATATATATATATATATATATATATATATATATATATCTTTTTTGGTAATTATAACAAAACACACCATAAGGTCACATATATTAAAACAGAATAACAAATAACTCATAAATTTGATAAATAATATGTGTATTAAAACAAATAGATTACAGTAGTCAAAAATACTGATCCAAGTCCTGCAGAATATGCTTTTTTAAAAGTTCGTGTAATTGTAAAAAGAAAGTGTTGAGTTCCCTCCAATAGAGAAAGAAAGGGTAGTGTTCTTATTTCAGCGGTGAAGTAACTTGAAGAGAGAGAAAAAATATAGCTTGTAATACCTTCAGCGGTAGGCAAATATTTCGTAAGTCGAGCGACGTGAACTATCCAGGCATAATTGATCTTCTGAACTGTTTTTTCAAAAACCTTGCTATTTATAGCATTTACCTTGACTCGAAATCGGTCTTTTTTAAAACTTCATTTTTTTTTAGGTGCGAACGCTTCTGATTGCTTGAAAATTATCATCTTTAATATTTCTATTTTTTCTACCTGCGCTAATCCTATGCGCAGACTTCTTATTTTCGTCATTTTATTTCTGCTTTCAAAGCGTTAACTTCCGGCTCACCACAAATTCTTTGCTTCGTTTTTAATTTTTTTAGTCATTCAGTCTGTTTGGGGTTTCAAACCGAAGAATATACATTAGAAGTAAAATTATCAGTTTTCGTTTGTTCTGAAGAAGAATGAGTTACCAAAAATGGTGACATCAATAATCAAGTGAATACTTGAAATATGGCGTTATTCTATCGATAAATAACGAACATTTACCACAATGTTTAATATGTGAGAAAATTTCTTAAATGAAGGAATAAAATTATTAAATACTTAGATACAAAGCACCCGGACAAAACAAAGGAAGATATAAACTATTTCCTTGATTGAGAACACAAATTTCAAAACCGATCTATACCAGAGGAATTATTTGTTTGGATTTTTTTCGATGAGGCTTGATAATTTATATCACATAGATTTTTTCTGACTGTTGTTCTCATCTTTATTGTTATATACACAACGTTTCGGCCGATGTGCTCTTCAGCCTTCTTGTTTCCGAGTTCGACAAGAAACACTTGAAGAAGCGCTCATCGACCGAAATGTTGTGTACATAACAAAGATGAAATAAAAAGATGAGGACAACAGTCCCCAAAAATCTAAATAATACAAATTCAGAGAAATGATTAAAAAAAAAAAAAAAAGGGAAGAGGAAAACAACTTCAGAATGGATTAATTATCTCACACAAAATTTCTAAGTTGATTACCAAGTGTGGAAAGCCATATAATATTGGAGAAACGCTCATTCTATCAGCAGTGAAATAAATGTTAATACTATGATGACAGATCATCATCATCATCATCATCATCATCGTGCTGACAGCACGGATATTCATGACTCTCTCTCTCTCTCTCTCTCTCTCTCTCTCTCCTCTCTCTCTCTCTCTCCGTTCCTAACGGTCATGGTCATCACCCTCAGGAGGTTCTCTATGCAGCATCCAGAATCTGCACAGAGCTAATTTATTACCTATGAGTTTGTCCCTGCTTCTCCAGCAACCACCGTTCGTCTTACTCGGATGGTTTGTATGATCGGGGGAAAGTGGCTGTACACCTGCTTTTTGGGAAGTGCTGTTTTTACCATTTGTTTTAAGACAGCATGTAGCACAGCGATCACCAACCTTTTTTGCTCCACGGACCGGTTTCATCTAAGACAATATTTTCACGGGCCGGCCTTCATATGCTCCGGCCTACATTTGCTCGATAATCGTTAATGACGTAATCTAATAATAAATCATCCGCAGTGGTCTTATGTCAAATGCAAACATCAACAGACAATAAACAACCTTTTGTTCATAAATTAATAATCAACAACATCTCTGTAAACGAAAATATTTATTTTAGAACGAAAATACTTTCTAATAGGAAAAAATTATAATAAAAAATAGAACATCAACATTTAGACTGCTAATCAATAAAAAATAAAAATTTAAAAAATTCAAACGTTCTGTGCGGCCCGGTACCTAATGACCCGCGGCCCGGGACCGGGTCGCGACCCGGTGGTTGGGGACCGCTGATGTAGCATTCTTATGCCTCTAGATACACCGGTAGAGTTTAGAAGTGAAAAATAATATATATATATATATATATATATATATATATATATATACTTTCAAAGAAAGAAAGACTTAACAAACCGTCATCCCGTTATTATCTATTTCAACAAGAAACTCAAAGAAATTTTTAAAATTCTTTTGAGATCTAGCCTCATCAGAGCATACAGTAAGGTTATACAGCGATATTTCAAAGATCCCAAATAGAATCATCCCTACCAACAGTCATTTGGATTACCTTACACACACACACACACAAACATATATATATATATATATATATATATTATATATATATATATATATATATATCAATAAAGGAAGAAAGAACTCAATACAGTAATCCCATAATAAATTTATTTCGACGAAAATTGGGGCCCATTTTTCCCCCAATTTTCGTCGAAATAAATTTATTATGGGATTACTGTATTGAGTTCTTCCTTCCTTTATTGATAAATATTGCTCTGTATATAATCTAAAAGGTTATTTTACATTGAGCTCTCTTCAGTGATTTAAAGATTCGCTGTATTTATACATACTGGATCATCAATATTAGTACAGTGGATCTTAGAAATCACATATAGAATCATCCCTTACTACCAAGTTTTGGATAAATCTCATATATATATATATATATATATATATATATATATATATATATATATCGCTAATGAAAAGGGGATAGACTCCTTCGCTGATACCGACTTCAGGCAACCTCCACGACTTTACTTATTTACTTAAATATGTATAATTAGTTATTTTGTGTGTCGGCTGAAAAGACAAATTATCAAATGCTAACTGAGATTATTTTCCGTAAATTCACATGAAACTGATTTTCCAAGTTTCTTTTTTTTTTCCCTAAAGCGTGTAATCTAAGTACATTACTTGACTGATTTTACGAGCAATAAAAATCCGAATCAATTTGTTAGACACTTCAAAGATTTTCCTAATGTTGGGCAACAGTTGGCCCTGAGAACATTTACAGCAAATGAACGGATCACTGAAATGCTAAACATTAACAGAAATTATTTGACAGGAAACCAAACCAGTAAAAAAAAAGATAAAAAAAAAAAAAAACTTCCTTGTCCTGAAAGAAGCAAGATCAAAAGATACACAATGTTAAACAGCTGGAATTGCACAGGAAATATTTTTGAGGTGACAAAAAATTGACATATACGGATTCCCTGGTACCAGAGAAAGAATTTTGGGTGTTGTTCCTGACATTGAACGACAGGATACTGGCTTATTAGAATCGATGTTACTTAAAAAGAAATAAGTAAGTAAGGTCGTCGGGATGACCTAAAGTCGGTATCAGCCAGACAGCGAGGAAGTCTATTCCTTTTCGCTAGCGCTAGACCAAGGAGTTTGTTTTGACATCTAAGGTGGAGCGCCACACCTACCATCAGCTCCTTGCTTTACCGCACAGATTCCTGTGCTACTCATACGCTGAGTTGGCGAGGGCCGGTATCGAACCAGGAATCTTGTGATTCCTAGCCGAACGCTCTACTGACTGAGCTAAACAGCCCTTAAAAAGAAATAACAGCAAATAATTATAGGATTGCTCTTTTACGAGGGAATGCAAAAATTATTTGCATGTTTTTTTTTCAATGTATTTACACAAAAGCAGGGAATAATACAAGTACCTCATATTTCTCTCTATGTATCTATCATTACATCAAAGCTGAGCCAATCAATGTTTGTCTCCTAAAAGCTATTCTAAATTATTCCTTAGTTTTAGGATTGAGTTATGTTTGAAAAAATCCATTTTAGTTGGTTCTAATTAATATTAATTTGCAATTAAGTAAAAAACTGGTCTCTTACCTCACATTCTGCCTGTCACTTTTCCCCTCTCTATGTATAACTTTATTACCTCCTTTTTATATATGTTAGTTTCCCTGTGTGTGCGTGTCTGTGTGTGTGTGTGTGTGTGTGTGAGAGTGTGAGAGAGAGAGAGAGAGAGAGAGAGTTTGGAGAGTTTGAAACGGATTTGTATCATAAGTTTCATAAGCAGCCAATCCATCCAACGTCTTGGCTCTTAATAAATTTGAATTAGGCCAAACGTTCACTTTCTTAGAAATCTTACAAAATTATTTAATTTTTTTATTCTCCGGTTGTATTTATCTTTAAAAAATCAATTCGCCTCACTTCTCCCTAATCTCACTTATCTACCCATAACTCAATGGGCGGTCCAACGGGTCACGTTTTGTCTAGTGTATATATATATATATATATATATATATATATATATATATATATACCAATCCCTTCGCACGAGTAGGATACGACACAAGATCAATTTCTTAAGCGGAGTTTAGCAGGTTACAATTCAGAGTTTTCGTTCGCCTCGACTGGTTACCTAACCAAAGTTTAAGAGCCCAGTCTGTCATACTATTTACACATAGCTGGAGGGAGAGTAGTTGGATTCATACCTTTTCGAAGGTATTAGCACTGTGATAAATACAATTTTCTATATTGTCTCCTTTTTTCGATGAACAGCTGCCCACAATTTTGCGAATTCCTTCCAAAAAGAAGTTTATCGGTTGGTCGTGCAACCATTTATGCACTGCTTTTTTTCAAATCTTCACTCGTGCGTCACGCTTATTCAACCACTTTTAAACATCTATGACACGGCGAGTTTTTTTGTTGGCGTCAACTGGGGAAAAAATTGAAAAAAGAAAAGACCAAGACATCCGTACTTTCTGAAAATAATTATCAGTATCGTATGTAGTAGCTACAAGAAAAAGCACCGGGGGCGTTTTCTAAGTTATATATGTAAGAAGTACTCAATACGCTAAGTAGAGCATGATTATAAGGAACTACATGAGTCAGACACTATCTACCTAGGTTTCACACGTATGGTTCTTCAGGATAATTCTGACCACTGAAGAACCATTAGGGTGAAACCTAGGTAGATAGTGTCTGAATCATGTAGGTCCTTACACACATATATATATATATATATATATATATATATGTGTGTGTGTGTGTAAATATATATATATGTATGTATATGAATACACATATATATGTATATATATGTGTGTGTGTGTGTGTGTGTGTGTGTGTGTGTGTAAATATAAAATATCCCGCCAATAAAAATAATTTAAAAAAGGATTTTCACGCACAAACACTTTATTTGCGTTAGTGCGAGTTTCATGGGTTGTTCTCAATCATCAGACGCGTAATATGATTGCTTTTAAGTTCTCTTTCCCTTTCTCTTTCTCTTTCTCTTATTAGAATGTGCCATTCCTGTCCACTACCCAACAATAAAATTATACTGTTTTCCTTGACTATATCAATATCCATTACATTACGCGAGATGCTCAAAATATCAACTATGTTTTTACAGGACCGGGGTAGCTCGTTCGGCTAGAAACCACAAGGTTCCTAGTTCGATACTGGCCCTCGCCAACTCAGCGTATGAGTAGCACAGGGATCTGTGTCGTAAAGTAAGGAGCTGATGGTAGGTGTGGCGAAAACAATCTCCTTGGTCTAGCGTTAGGGAAAGGGGGATTGACTCCCTCGCTGATTGGCTGATACCGACTTTAGACCGCTGCGACGACCTACACAGTCAAAAAAGTTGAGTAGACTCCCCGTGGCATTGTGGCTAATGTGCTGGACTGTGATATTGTAGTAAGCGAGTTCGAACCCCAGTCACAGTTTTGCATTCACTTTCGGACTAATATCCTTGGGAAAGGTATGAATCCTAAATCCCTCGGCTATGGATTAAATAGTACCATTCTTTTTCTTCTACAAGGATGGCTTTGACATTAAATAATACAGGAAGGTTGATATGGCATCAAACAAAGAAGCTGAACTGAACAAAGTTAAGTAAACTTAGAAAAAAAAAACTATACACACTTGTAAGATCTCCCTACCATAGACCAAAAGATGGAGATCGGAACTTCAACATCCATCACACGCACATAAACATATACATATATGCATACATACATAAAATATATATATATGTGTTAATGAGTGTGAGTGTGAGTGTGTGTGTGTGTGTGTGTGTGTGTGTGTGTGTGTGTGTGTTTTTGTGTGTGTGTGTGTTTTGTGTGTGTGTGTGTGTGTGTGTCTGTGTGTGTGTACTTGGGTTCAGTTGGGACTCATAATAAGTATCTTGGCATGTTCCTAACACGATAATTACTTCCATGAAAATATTTTCGCAACAAAAGGACATGAACAAACAAAGGGGAAAATGACGTTGGGCGGAAGTGACGTCATCCAGTCGGAAATTATGAAATTTGATATTCAAAAGGAAGGCAGGAAGAGTACTTGCGTGAATAAAGCGTATTTCTGTTGTGAATTGCGAATCTATGAATGGGTAAAATCTTTTTTAGGGGTTATTAATTCTGGAAATTTAAAACGCTTAACCAATCCTCCATTGGTCATTTTCAATAAACAATTTTTCCTACTATTGTCTGGGAAGATGGGATACTTATGGGAGAGTGGTTGAGTCACAAATAATAATGGTCTACTCTTATCCATCAATTATCTTAGCATGCTAGTGATTTTCTCCGTTATCTGATCATGGAAAAAGTGTTAGGGAAAATTGGGTTCACGCCTTTTCTCATAAGTGCAGTGTGATCGCAAACAGTGTCCCCCTATTTGTCTAAAACTTTGAGGTGAAGCTTGATATTGTATTATAATTTGTCTCATTTAAATTTTTCGAACTTCTGTCCTCATTTTTATTGTTATTATATATAACGTTTCGGCGATGTGCCTTCCAGCCTTCTTCAGATGTTACTTGTCGAACTGGGAATCTTCTCGTCGAACTCGTTAACCGTCTATTCGAACCAACAATCCAACCAACCAACCCTTTGTGTTTCTCAAATATCTCTCTTTTAAAATCCTGTTTCTCCTTTTCTCATATTCATTCTTTTAAAATAATTGTCAGCAAGATGTTTTTCTTTTCTTTCTTTTTCTTTTTTTTTTTTTTTTTTTTTTCTCAATTTGTTCTGTACTCTTGATATTATTTTATTTTATTTTTTTCTATTTATTTTATTTCCTTAACTCTGATTGATTTTTCGCTCGGAAATTCAGCATCAATTAAAAATGGCGTGGAATGATAAAAATCACATTTGAAGGAGAGGGGATTATCGGGAGAGGGGATTATCGGGGATAGGGGATTATCAGCGGGGAGGAAGAGGGTTATATTGTTGTTCATTCGTTTATTGCGATTCTTTTTGGATTCACCTGTCCATAATTTGGCATTTTGTTTGTTCTTCTTCTGTTTTTGTTTTTTGTTTTTGGTTAATTTTTAATTGTCTTTTTTGTTTTGTTTTGTTTTGTTTTATTGTTTTTTTGTTGTTGTTTTTTTTTGGGGGGGGGTATTTTTTTGGGTGGGGGCAAGTATCCCTTATCTCTTATCTCATTCAGATAATTCCTTGCTATCAGCAAATCGTCATTTTTTTTATTTGCTTTATATTTCACCTAGGATTTTTATATACTAACTGTCTTAAAATCTTTTTTTTTCTTTTTTGTAAAAATAAATGTTGGCCACTCGATTTTAACTTCTTTCTTCAAATTAGAAAATTTGACAGAATGTAATTTTATATAATTAAATCTTGACACTAATATAACATATAACAACAGAGAATAATTGTACGCGGTTATGATTAACAGATAAGAACAATCTATACCAAAGGATTAAATAAAGTATCGGATTCGAAGTTCCGTGAAGGCTCTCAATTACGAAAGTCGAAAAGAGTCCTCAATTCGATAAGAAACACCCGAAGAAGGCCGAATGGCATATCTAGCCAAACGTTGTGTACATGACAATAAAGATGACGACAATAGTATCACCCTAAATTAGAAAAAAATTGAGAATAAGCTAGATGGGAGCTGCACGAGAGTGTTGCGTGCGGTCTTGAAACAACACTCCACAAGGAAACAGCTGTATGGCCACCTGCCCCCATCTCACAAACCATCCGAGTGAGACGGACAAGGCATGCTAGTCACTGCTGGAGAAGTAAGGACGAGCTCATAAGCGAAGTTCTCCTGTGAAGCCAACACATGGGCATGCTAGTGTGGCCGCCCACCAAGGACCTACATTGACCAACTCTGCGACAATGCTGGATGCTGCATGGAGGACTTCCTGGGTAAATGAATGATAGGGGTGGTTGGAGAGAGATTGTCATGGATATCCGTGCTGATTGCGCGACATGATGATGATGATGATGATGATGATGATGATGATGATGATGATGAAATTAGAATTAGGTTCCACGAGTCTTCCCAACTAATTTCTGACTGAAGCTACTAATTCTTGAAAAGATCCGATATATTTTTAGGGCTTCGTTCAAAGTTACAGAAGAAATGGGAGGAGAAGAAGAAAAAGAATAACTAAGAGAAGGGGGGGTAATGCTTCTTAAGAAAAAAAAGTTGCTGACTTTGCGCTTTTCGCTCGGAAATTCGGGATCAATTAAAAATGGCGTGGAATGATAAAAATCACATTTGAGGGAGAGGGGATTATCGGGAGAGGGGATTATCAGCGGAGAGGAAGAGGGTTATATTGTTGTTCATTTTGAATGTCCTTGATTATTCTTAGGAAGTGTTAAGAGGGGGAGTTCTCAAAGTATTTTTGAAGAGAGAGACCTTTTTTTTAGTTCAGATGTTTCCTTCTTCTAAACCGATTGCCATACCAAGGTTAAAAATCCCAATCTGCCCTACTATTTACTTTCCTATAGCTGAAGGGAGAATAGCTGGATTCGTACCCTTCCCAAGGGGATTAGTGCTATGTGAAATGCGAAGAGCCGCGTCCGGAATTTGAACTCGTCTCGCCGTGTCCATTTTCTACGACGGTAACTTTTACACCACGCGTTTCAAACTTCTTCTAGTGTCATTGGGCGTCTCATTGTCGTGTCATGGTTAGAAAGCTAGTCTCGTAGGATCCATTACTACTGAATAGAGAGTTCGATCCTCGCTGGATGCCAATACTTGAGATCTTGTGTCACATCCTACCCGTGGAGAATGGCTTGGATCGTGGTGTAATGGTTAGCAAGCTAGTCTCGCAGCATCCGGTACTAGTGAAAAGCAAGTTCGAACCTCGCTAGATGTCCCATACTTTTTGACCTTGTGATAAATCGTACCCGTGGTGAACGGGCTGGTTAAATACCTATCTCCCAAGTGTATTGTGTCATTTCTTCTTCTTGAACTCATGTCAACAAGTACATTTCTTACGACGTGCTATAAATTTTACTTTATTTTTGGTGATAAACTATGACTGAATAGGAAATGTTTCTTCTTGTTGTTTAATGTGTGAAAAGTGCAACGGAATCTAAGTGCAGACTGACATTGATACTTACAGTAATAATAATGCCGTAGATTCAAGCACGTGTTGATAATGGTTTACAAAATGATAATCTTATTATAATGGAGATTGTGTGTTTTCTGTCTGTAACCGAAACTATACTACTCAAGTCACAATTCCCTTAGTTATTGACATCACATTCTCAATGATTTTATTTTTATTTACACCTCAGTTATTAATAAAATTGTTTTACATTATTAATACTGTTAAGCATATCTACATACTAACAACATGCAATTATATTTATATATACAACAAAATAGCGATTTACGTGTGAACGGGAAGGCTAATTTGCATATTGATATTAAAAATGTGATTTTAATAAATATGTGCTTAGTATTATTGATTTCTAACTGTTTGGTTTTATTTAATGAATATAAGCAAAAATCTCTTCAATGAATCTTAAATGAAATCCATTAACAAGAAAAAATAACTCATTTTATTCTTTACTTCCTCTTTTAACTAAATACTTAAATTAGAAAAAATAAAATTGAATGACGAGAGTGATGGAAGAGTAAGTTTCAGTTCTATTTTTCGATTATACCCCCCCATCTGTTTCAAATCTTTTTATATACATTTTTATTTAGTTTCATTGATCTTTCTAATTTAATACGATATTTTATTACATTAAAACTTAAATACTTGCACCCGGAGGGTGCATATATTTGCTAGTAATAATAATAATAATAATATAATAATAATAATAATAAGAATAATAATAATTTTATTTAGTCCGCTATGAACGATTTGAAAATTTTAAAGCTAGGATTTTGAAAAAAAGATTTGAGGTTGCAAAAGAAACTTTTTTGTTGTTTTTTTTTTTGTTATTCTAAAAACCTTTTTTTCAGAATCGTTTAGAAAGACTGAAAAGGCAAATTTTAATGGCAATTTAAAAGAGTTAGCAAACTAATGAGGTTTATTGTTTCCACTCCCAGTTCAAAATATTTAAACTTCGCCTACGTTAAACTACTATTCAGTGGTAATAAATCTACGAAACTAGCTTGCTAACCATTACACCACGATGGAACGCTCCTTTACCCAACCCATACGTCATGGGTACGATATGACACAGGTCGCAATTATGAGGCATCCAGCGGGGATCGAGATGGCTATTCAGTAGAAACTGATCTGCGAGACCAGCTTGCTAACCACTGCACCACGACCAAACTCCCAAACTCAGGCGTTGAGTATCTGAGAGTCAGTGGGCTAAGAATTCAAAGTGTTTTGTGATAATGATATCAGTAAGAGGATTATATTTTTCTTCTATGAATAACGAAGAGAGATGTCCATTTTTCATCTCTGGTTGTAATTGGGGTATTATCTTTGCTTCGAGGGACATGTATTTGCCTCATACCCCACTTGTATGGGCTGGGCACAAGGCCTCGTTTTAACGTGGGCCCACCCACAAGCCTAAGCTCATGGGTGGGAACGAACAAAAATTGCGTCGATCCCTTCGACATTCCCCTCAAGAGGGGCGCCTCAGGCGCTGGGCAATAAACCCAGCCCTGTCCAAGGGGGCAGGTATTGCCTGGGGGAGAGCCCTTTGCTTCGAGGGACATGAAAATTTAGGCCAAGAAGAAGAAGAAGAACAACAACAACAACAACAACAACAACAACAACAACAACATATTCTGTGGAGGCGGACGTGTAATGGTTATCGCCGAAGGATATGGACTTGGCAACAAGAGTACACATTATGGACGAAGCTGATTCGATACATATATATTCTCTAAACCTGTCACCTTTAAATATCTCCAACTTTTCAATATGTGGTCTACCTTGTATATTTTTGATGAAACAAAGAAAGAAAAAAAAAGCAATAGCATGTATGTCTAATAATCAAAACTTGATTTTGGGATGAAAAATTAAAAAAAAATTGATTTTCTAACACTTGTCTGCAGACACTACATTAATCATCATAAAGCAGTCATTTTTTTTATTTTTCTTTCTTTAATTATTTTAAAACTTGCCCTGTTCACCAAAGTTGATCTACAACCAGAGAAAATAACTACCACCAAGAGTAATTAGCACACACGTGGGCTGATACTTATCTCTTTAAAATCTCAGGTCTTTACAATATTGTTCAAGTTAGTAGGAAAAGAAAATTAAAAAAATCAAATTTATATATCACTAGCAAGGTTACATAATGTTACTATGGAATGCATTTTCAGTTCAATATCCATTGGTTGGTTTATCTGTGCCATATATATATATATATAAAATGTTGTTCTGGTTCCAACAGGAGAAAATTCGATATTTTATAAAAAAAAAAAAAAGAAGGTCTGCAAAATGTATTATGTTTTCAGAAAAAAATTTTTATTCTTTTTATCTTACATATGCAACACGTGTTTCAGATCTTGAAACAAAACACCATTTTAAGGGTTCAGCATTTTAAGGGCTCCTCATTTTAAGGGTTCATCCTTTTAAAGGCTCATTTAAAGTAAAGTAAAGTAAAGTCGTCGGGGTGGCCTAAAGTCGGTATCAGCCAATCAGCGAGGGAGTCTATCAAGGAGATTATTTCAGCGTCTGATGTGGAGCGCCACACCCACCATCAGCTCCTTACTTCACCGCACAGATCCCTGTGCTACTCATACGCTGAGTTGGCGAGGGCCGGTATCGAACTAGGAACCTTGTGGTTTCTAGCCAAACGCTCTACTGACTGAGCTAACCCGGCCTTTTTAGTTGTTATAAAAACACTGCAATGTGTCATCAGTGCGAAAAGACTATTTATAGATTTAATCAATACTGAAATTTTGAATTTCAAATAACAGTAATAATTTCTTTCGCGGGTCTGAATATGAGCCCACAAGAAATTGAAGCAAGGCACACCTTTCAGGTTCACCATTTCAAGTGTTCATCATTTTAAAGGTTCACTATTCACTATTTTAAGGGTTCGTCATTTTAAAGGTTCACTATTTCAAGTGTTCATCATTTTAAAGGTTCGCTATTTGAAGTGTTCACTATTTTAAGGGTTCGTCATTTTAAAGATTCACTATTTTAAGTGTTAATCATTTTAAAGGTTCGCTATTTTAAGGGTTCACTATTTTAAGGGTTCATCATTTTAAAGGTTCACTATTTCAAGTATTTATCATTTTAAACGTTCACTATTTTAAGGGTTCACTATTTTAAAGATTCAGCATTTAGTTGTCAAAATCACTACGATGTGTCGTCAGAACGAACAAACTATTTATAGATTCAATCAATGTTCAAATTTTAAATGAAAGTAATGGATTCCTTCGCAGGTCTGAATATTAGCCCACAAGAAATTGAAATAAGGCACCATTTTATGGGTTCACCATTTTAAGGGTTCACCATTTAGTTGTTTTTAAGCCCCTGTGACGTTTTGTCAATACGAACAGACTATTTCTAGATTCAATCAATGTTCAAATTTTTAACTCCAAATGACAGTAATGGCATCCCCGAAGCTATTATTAATGGGTAGGTCAATATGACATTCAGAAAACATAATTGATTCAAGAATCAAAACAGCTACCACCTAACTCCTATCGCATTGTTTGATCGATTGATTTTAACGGCATGTCAATCCCTCTAGGTTGTTCTATGCCATGGGATTAGTGAATCGCGTTCATTGTACTTCACATTTACATTTTTTGTGTAATGATATTTGATATAGTTTTTTTTCCTGCGGTCCAATCAAATGCGAATAATTTAAAAACAGGTCTATTTGATCAAGGGACGGGATCCTAACAGGTATTACCACTTTTGGTCTGAGTGGACCTGGGAGTAATGGCCATTAAAGGGTACTCTTTACTCCCAAGATCTCCAGAATAGGAGCCTTACCATCAAATGCAGTTTAGTGTCACACCAGGATATACGACATATTTGCGTAACCTTGTATTTTAATAAGTGTCTCCCAAAAATGCCACATAATATAACGGGATTAGATTTTGAGTCTGAATTCAGAGCAACGCCGTAGAACACATTTAATAACTTAACACAGTCTTGTGGAAATCGAGTTTTACCTAGGAGAGAGTTTGTTCATTTTTAGTTTTGTTTTGTTTTGTTTTTTAGGAAATACTATATGGTGGGCAAAATCATGTTTGTTGCTTTAACTACTGTGATGGAGAGGTTAGGTGGTAGTAATACTATTTAACCAATAGCTAGGAGGATAAGGAGGTTCATAACTTTCCTTGTGGTGTTGGTTTGAAAATGAACGTAATAACAAGACTGGAGTTCGAACTCACTTACCTCAACGTTACAGCCTAGCACATTACCCGCTAAAAAATCAGATTATTTTGCGCCTCCCTGTACAAAGCTGATAATTGAGATCACTTCATGAACTGGAGAAAATATCCCTTTTGTGGGTTACCCTAAGGATATAGTTAGAAGTAGATTGGAAATAGTATTGTACTTAAAAACAAATAGAACCTCCACACACATATTATCCGTCTCCAGAAAGACACAGTTTTTCAAAACGTTTGAAGTGATTATTATTTCAACTTAGGAAGTTAATTAGAATTATTTATACCAATCTATTAATATTTAATAAATGAAAAACCTAACATGAAAATTATTTCTATCAGTTAATTAACTATTTGCCTACTATAAACCGCTCACAGCGGGTTTCTCGCCACTGCGATCCTACCGTAAATATATATATATATATATATATATATATATATATATATATATACCAAATTTTTCCCGCGGCTGTACAGCGGTTTACAGTAGGATCCCAGTGGTGAGAGAACCGCTGTGAGCGGCTTAAAATAGGGAAGAGTTAATAAACTAGTAGAAATAATTATATATATATATATATATATATATATATATATATATATATATATAAACATTTTATAAATATTTTTAAACTCCTGTCATCTACAAAACATCCATCAATTTCTTCACGCCATAATCTATCCTGATGAACGTTTAGATAAACCGAAACGTTTAAGCGTCGATAAATAAATTAATCTTATTTTTGGAACAGTTCGTTTTTCAAATTTCTTAATATTGTCGGATTTATTTCTATATTTACTCCCATATATATATATGTATATATAGTTATATATATATGTGTGTGTGTGTGTGTGGTTATTAAAAATTATTTCTAGCAATTTATACCACCAAGCCAAACAAAGATATTTACCTACAAACTATTCGAAGATGATAAAAAAATTATTTCGGCCAGTTTGTTGGCACACATGAAATTAATGAAAACTCAAACGTAGAATAACTTCTACCAATATATGGATACACGTCGACTTGATGAAAATTGTTTCTACCTGTTTATAAAACAAAACAATAACCAAAATATTCACCAACAAACTGTTTACTTACAAAATCATATATACAAAAAGACAGGATTTGGCATTCGATGGCCCACAAGCCTTTGTCCTCTTGCGTTACCACATATATAAGCAACAAACAATATCTATCATGTTTGTGCTAGGTAACGACAACAAACAATTACAGCCCTACCTCGTCATTCCTTCTTATCACGTGACACTACCAGGTATTTTAGTAGTTTCTTTTTCTTTCTTTCTTTCTTTTTTTTTTTTTTTGTTCTTTTTTTACTTTGCGGGTAACACCAGCTGTGGTTCATATAATTGGACGAAAAGAAGGCTTGGTTAGATGTTTAAAACCATAATCGTGCACTCAGGAACAATATTTGCACAATTCTATATCCTGTTCCTCTATTTACCTGCATAGACTAGCCGTAAGATATCACCTGTATTAGTATGTGTGCATGTAAAGCTTTTTTTTTATCAGAGCCTCTCAACAAGGTCAGATCTTTTAATATCAACCAAATATTATGCCTGATAAAACCTGGTTCAGATAACACGAATCCCAAATTGTCAAATTGAATTATTCAACAATTATATATATATATATATATATATATATATATATATATATATATATATATATATATATTGGTTTGGAGGTTGGTTTCGAAGGCTATCACAATGCAAGTGTAAAGAAAAAATAAGTTAACAATGGTGTTGTTTGTTAACCTGTGATTTATTCTTAATATTTCGAGAAAAAATCT
>CM042138.1:79886367-79913867 GCA_023376005.1 Doryteuthis pealeii | reverse complement strand
GAGGGAGAGGGAGAGAGAGAGAATCATCTCCTTCCTCTCAACTAGGTGTAAATAGCAGAACAGACTGGGTTCTTTAGCTTTGATTAGACAACCAGTCTAGGAGAAGGAAAACTGTGATTTTAAACCAACTATACTCCGCTTAAAATGATCTTGTGTCGCATCCTGCTTGTAGTAAAAGGGTTGGGTAAACACACACACAGATATATATATATATATATATATATATATATATATATATAGAGAGAGAGAGAGAGAGAGAGAGAGAGGGTATTGTGTACTGCATGGTAAAACTAGAGTAGCATGTATAGTTCATGTCTACAGCAAAGAAATCAACATCTTGGTTGAACTGCGAACCTTTCAGTAATGTGATAGAAATAACTAATGTATCTTCTGTCAATCGCAGTTACAACTTATTCGGGACATAGGATGGAAAAGATAGAGGAGGAAAAAGGAAAAGAGGAAAAGAGGGATATATATATACATATATATATATATATATATATATATATATATGTGTGTGTGTGTGTGTGTGTGTGTGTGTCTGACTATCTTTCTCTCTCTCTTTCTCTCTCTCTCTCTCTCTTTCTCTCTCTCTGTCTATATATATATGTATATATATGTATGTATATATATATGTATATATATATATATATATATATATATATATATATATATATATATATGTATCTGCCTCTCTCTCGCTCTCTTTCTCTCTCCCTCTCTCTCCCTCTCTCTCTCTTTCTCTCACTCTCTCTGTCGCTCTCCCTGTCTGTCTGTCTGTGCGTCTGTCTGTCTGTCTGTCTCTCTCTCTCTCTCTCTCTCTCTTTCTCTCTTTCTCTCTCTCTCTCTATATATATAGAGAGAAAAACAGACAGACATATAGAGAAACACAGAGAGAGAGAGAGAGAGGGAGAGAGGGGGCAAAGAAAAACACACAGACAGACAGACAGAAAGAAAGAAAGAAAGAAAGAAAGAAATAGAGAGAGAGGGGGGAGGTAGAAAACACTCAATAAAGCCTCCTTGTCACAATTTGAACAGCCACCTCAACCATGTGGATCGTAGTGGCCTGGAAAAGGCAGCGAAAGAAAGGCTGAATCTATATCGTATTGCTCTTATGGCAAATCCACAACCCTTTTTTATCATGAACTAGCAAATATATGCACCCTCCGGGTGCAAGTATTTAAGTTTTAATGTAATAAAATATTGTATTAAATTAGAAAGGCTAATGAAACTAAATAAGAATACAAATAAAAAGATTTAAAACAGAGGGAGTATAATAAAAGATTTGAAACAGAATGAGTATAATAAAAAATGGAACAACTGAAACTTACACTTCCATCACTCTCGTCTTTCATTGTTATTTTTTCTAATTTAAGTATTTAGTTAAAAGAGGAAGTAAAGAATAAAATGACAGTTATTTTATCTTGTTAATGGATTTCATTTAAGATTCATTGAAGAGATTTTTGCTTATATTGATTAAAATAAAACCAAACAGTTAGAAATCAATAATACTAAGCACATATTTTATTAAATTTGATTTTTTAATATTAATATGCAAATTAGCCTTCACGTTCACACTGTAAACCGCTATTTTGTTGTATATATAAATATAATTGCATGTTGTCAATATGTAGACATAGTTAACAGTATTAATAATGTATGCCAATTTTATTAATAATTGAGGTTTAGATATAAATAAAATCATGGAGAATGTGATGTCAATAACTAAGAGAATTGTGACTTGAGTAGGAATATAGTTTCGGTTACAGACAGAAAAACACACAATCTCCATTATAATAAGATGTGCTAGAAGGCGGTGTCTGAAGGTCTTAGTGTCCTGGGTATGACGTTAAACTGCATCTAGTGAACTTCAAATTCTGGAGCTCTGGGAAGTGTAGAGCACCATTTCATTGCCATTACCACCAAATCCACTCTAAACTGAAGTTTTAGTACCTGTTAAGGTTCTATCTATGAGTTAAATAAATCAAAAATAAATTTTAAAAATATATATAAAAATATGTGTAAAAAGAATATTTGAATACCGAACAAGAACGAATAAAACAAAATTGTTTTCGGCATAAAATAACCCACGGGTTGACATGCCGTAAAAAATAATTAACCAACCAACCAACCAACCAACCAACCAGCCAAACCTCGTATTATCAGTCCTAACATTCCAAATAGGAACTTTACGACCTTAAAATGTTGAAATGCAAATTAAATCCCACCAGTGAAACTAGATACAAAGAGGTGCATACCATTTATCACTTTGATGTTAGTTAGTGTGCGTGAAACTGATAGCTTTGGGCTATACTCGCGCCCCTGTCAACAATATTTTCCATCTTTCTGCCCCCTTCTTTATCTGTATCAGTTCAGGGTGAAACTTGCTGACTGCTTGATATCTTAAGGGAAGAATCAATTTTAAAGTATTCAAAAATTTAAAGAGTACGTGTTTGCACCCCATTTACTCTCTCTCCTCCCACTCTCCCCCCTCTCTCTCTCTCTCTCTCTCTCTATATATATAATATATATATATATATATATATATATATATAAGTAAAGAAATAACAAAAAGACTTAGAGATTTAGCATTATAGTCTATTTCATTCGCATCTGATGAGTCGGGAGAGTTAGACTATTTGTCTAAGCTCCCTTAAAAAGACTATAATACTAAATCTCTAAGTCTTTTGTTATTTCTTTACTTATGTATTTGCTCTGTGACTCTAGCATCAAGAGAACACATTGAGCTCTCAAACTGCGACTTGTTTTTTTTTTTAAATAAAACTCTTGTGTCATAAGGAAGATTTCTTCTCTGGACTTTTGGATTATGTATGTATATATATATTATATATATATATATATATATATATATATATATAGAAGAGAAATGGAAGTGAATCCGACGGTATGCAGTATAGTGAGAAAATTTGAAAAAAAACACAGGTTTAAATAAAATGAATGGCAAGTTTATTAGCCGATGCTGCAGTGTTTCGATCTGTTAAGTAGACCTTCTTCAGGGATATATATATATATATATATATTATATATATATATATATATATATATAAACGAGTTGCAAGTTCCATGAAAGGGAGTTGATGAAACCATTCATAGCTTTTTGCCCATTTGTGCTGTGAGAGGCAGATTTGCTATGGTTCGATTACAGGGGAACAGCATCTACTCCCCGTTTAAGAGAGTTAGGGTCGGATTTGCTACCTAATATTAGAGGGCTAATGCAGATACCTGAGGTGAGATTGCAATCGTATGTGTATTTATCTATCTATGTATCTATCCTTTCGGTGGGGCTGACTAAGACACCTCCCAAAAAGGGGTGTCTCAGATATGACACTAAACCGGATATGATGGTGAGACTACAGATCTGGAATGTGTATTCTATTCTATTATTGCTAGGTCCACTCTGACCCGAAGTGGTAAAACATTTTAGGATCCCATCTATGGGTAAAATAGATCCGTTTAAAAAATAAAGAAAAGATGTAGAGGAAGCAGGGGAGGGAGAAACAAAAGGTGGGGGGAGAGGAGAATGAAAGAGAGGATAGTGAGAAAGGGGGGAATGATAAAGGAAAGGGGGGGAAGTAGTGGAGAGAGAAACAAAAGGTGTGGAGGATGGAGGAGAGGTGCAGAAAGAGGACTTAAACTGCCACAATGAATAAAAGAGAATAATTAAGTCATTGTTTTTTTACGAATTATTGCAAGATTGTAATAAGGTTATATTTCATTAATATTGTTAAGTGTATGTGTTGTTAGTATGTACTTACACAACCCCTTCGCCACGGACAAAGAGTGACATAAGGTCAATTTCTAAGTGGAGTACAGTTAGTTTGAAATTTAAGTTTTTCTTTTTCTAGACCGCATGTCTAACCAAGGCTAAATAACTCTGACCTACTATTTACCCATAGCTGGGGGAAAGAAGAGATGGTTTCTTGCTTTTCCCAAAGCGAAGTGAAACGCAAACAACCTTATCCGAGATTTGAACTTTGCTCACCGTAGTGGCTAATGTGATGGATTGAGACTCCACAGGTGCTATTACGTTCATATTCGGACTATTACTCTTGGAAAATGAGTTAAATAGTACCATTACTGTTGGTGGGTTGCCGACCAAAGGTAAAGCTTTTTAGCCTTACCCTTGGCTGGCAACCCATTAACTCAAGAAGTCCGACACAAAACCTCTACTGCCTCTCAAGGAAAGGCTAGGGGAGTAAACCCCGAAAACAAATCAGGAGCCGCAGTCACTAAGGTGGTGTGATGCTGAAATCCAGTGCTACCCATTAACTCCTGCGACATTACCGTTGCAAAACTGCATTGGTCCCTTACCTTTCCTTTGGATCACAGCGGCAGTGTGGAGAGAGGGATTTGCCCAGGCTATGTAGTTCAAGTTAAAAAATTAAAAAAACAAAACGAACAAAAAAACTTGGCACTACTAAACAAAAAAAAACCTTGACACTACTCCATCGTCTCTCGTAGACGGAAGGCTGCCAACCAGCCAACTGTTCTTCTACAAGAGTTGCTTTGATATTGAATTACCCACAAAGGTAATGCCATTTTGTTTAGGACAGGTATAATTACCAACACATGAACATGTATCATAAATCAAAATAAAGTTGGTCCTCCGTGGATCACATCCTTACTACTCCACATAGTCAGTGATTCTCTCAATAGCAATGTTCCACCTTCAACTGAGAACATGTATCACTGCCACGCAAAATTGTGTTCACTGTTCTTTGAACCGCTTCTTCACAACAGATTTCACTTCCTCGTCACTGGAATAATGTTTGCCTCTCAAAGCCTCTTTCATGGGGCCGAAGAGAGGCAATTGGTAATTATACCTGTCCTAAACAAAATGGCATTACATTTTGACTCACCCTCGTATTAAAGACTATATAAGCTTATTATTTTAGCATTTAGTACGTAACTGTTCTAGCATTGTGTATCGGTATATGTTTACCTCAACTAAAACACTACTGTTAAATAGAGTCATCTGAATATTGTTAATTGGTATCTAATTAATGATAAATAATTCTCAACATTTAAAAAAATATTCAATCTCAAAATATATTCAATATTAAAATTACTCAATATAAAAATACTCAATATCAAAAATGTTAAAAGAAATTCAATATCAGAACAATACTCAATATGAATAAATACCCAATACTGAAAATACTAAATATTGAAAAATACACAATATCAAAACGTATTAATCTTAGATAATTCTCAATATTACAAAAATACTTTTTTAATAATCAATATCAAAAAATAATTACAATTAAAAATACTCAATAATTAAATATCTATATCAAAAACAATATAAAAAAATCAATATCTAAAAAATACTCAATTAAAAAATTCAATTTAAAAAAATACTTAATATTAAAAAACAATATTCAAAAATACTCAGTATTTAAAAATACTCAATTACAAACTCAATTTCCAAAATACTCAGTATTACAAAAATTCTATTAAAAATACTCAGAACTTAAGAAAGATAGCGTTTTGTTATTAACTCTTTAGGTCTGCTTTTCAAGTCTATTCTCTTTTATCATTAAATTTTGTGCAATGTGCACTCATGTCACCTTATCGAATAACGACCAACCCAAAATCGCCATGGTTGACTGTGTCTAGCAAGCCAACACAACTAACGGCGAAATTGGCAGACAAATATCATAGCGTTATGACGCACTCATAACATGAAAGAAGAAAAAAAACTAAGAAGAAAATATACGATCTGAGTTTTGTGGTTTTTTTCTCGAGTCCGATGATTGATTCATAAAGCTGGGTTGATATCGTGCGGTTTTATTTAGAAGTGTTGGAAATTTATTTTTAAAATATGTAAGACCCCGCCGACACTTTTTGGTTTACATCGAGATATGTATTAACCGTGTGATAGTCACGTGGCACTGACCTCCTTTCTTAAAAGAAATCTCCAAAAAACTAGTTCTTTACAGCAACTTCCCTCTTTCTTACACTTTCGTTCGTTTTTCTCCTTTTCTTCTCTTTCACCACATGAACATTTGGATACACCCACACCCACATATATTTGTTTTGCGGGTGTGAGTGGATAGGCAGGTGGTTGTGTGGGGGTACACTTTAAATTTTACAGAATTGAATTATTTTTTAAAATAATTATTTTGCCTATTTTGTTCAAGTCTTTTCATTATTATTGTTCTTGTTAGTCATTTTACTACAAGTCATTGTGTTGCATAATTGTATGATGGCGTAGGGCTTTTGACAATCCCCGTAGCGAGAGAATGGAAAATACCAGTGACGGTTACTGGTCCCAACTGGCCCCAGAGGTGAGAATATCACAAGTCACGTGAGATTTAGTTAGTGAGTTTGCAGCCAGGCCCCGGGTGGAACAGACGTGTCCTACTTCGGTTATGACTCTGCGCGATGAGTTAGAAGGGCTAAAATAAAATCTTTGATCAAAGCCATAAGTCTTGTTAATTAGTTATTACATGACTTAAACGCATGCCTTTAGTTAGAAGCCCAGACAACGAAGATACAAAGAAGTAAAGCAAGAACTTAGACGTAGACGATCATGGCCAAGATAGAAAGAGAAGAAGCAGGAAATGACAACATGGCCGAAATAGAAAGAGAAGTAACAACCAAGTAAGTAAGTCTGTCACTTTCTGATGTCTCTACTCTCTCTATCACACAAGAACTCTTGTTATGTACCCGACGAGAAAGGGGTACGTAACAATTGTTAATTTTCAGATGTTACACTTTTCACTAGCATTATTTTAATATTGCTGCCTTTTAGATAAAAATGTATTATTTTCACTCCTTTTGAGTTTTTCACATCAGCGTTAGCTGATGGTATTTCACTGGAGTCTGAGTGACAACAAGTCTCCTTAGGTCTCTAGGACTCTTCTGAGTATTCTAGTCGATTGCAGAAGTGCAGTAGTCTGGATGGTCTCAATTCTTCCTCTAAGTCGGTTCCTCTCTTGAGGTTTCCTTTTCTTAGCCATGTCCATGTCTTCTGATGTGATATCTCTTGAGCTTGATTATTTTCACTCCTTTTGAGTTTTTTACATCAGCGTTCGCTGATGGTATTTCACTGGAGGCTGTGACAACAAGTCTCCTCAGGTCTCCATAACTCTTCTGAGCATTCTAGCTGATTGCAGCAGTGTAATAGTCTGGATGGTCTCAATTCTTCCTCTGATTTCCAGATCCTCCAGTCTTTTTTTCCAAGTTTATTGGGACCGTTCCAAGTGCACCCAATTATTATTATTATTTGAGTTTTCACATCAGTGTTAGCTGATGGTCTTTCACTGGAGTCTGAGTGACAGCAAGTCTCCTCAGGTCTCCAGGACTCTTCTGAGTATTCTGGCAGATTGCAGCAGTGCAGTGTTCTGAATGGTTTCAATCCTTCCTTTGATATCCAAACTTTCCAAACCCTTTTCTAATCCTTTTGGGACTGTTCCAAGTGCACCAACTACAATTGGTATAACTTTGACTTTCATATTCCATAACTTTTTCAGTTCTCTGGCAAGGTCCAGATATTTGTCAATTTTTTCATTTTCCTTTAACTTCACCCTGTGATCCGCTGGCACTGCAAAATCCACCAGTTGACAAGTTCTTTCTTTTTTGTTAATCAACACTAGGTCTGGTTTTCTTGCTGGGATAAGGTGATCCGTTTTAATTTCAAAGTCCCAGAGAATTTTGTGCGTTTCGTTCTCAAGAACAGATTCTGGTTTATGTATATACCATTTTGTTGTGTGGTCAAAATTTAATTTCTTGCATAATTCCCAGTGGATCACCTTCCCAACCCAGTCGTGTCTAGTTTTGTATTCTCGTTGTGCTAGTTTGCTACATTCGCAGAGTATATGGTTAACAGTCTCATCTCTATTACCGCAAAGTCTACATTTACTATTTTTACCGCAAAGTCTACATTTACTATTTATTATTATTATTATTATTATTATTATTATTATTATTATTATTATTATATGGCCTTCACCAGAGTTCGAATGACAGAAAGTCTCCTCTACTTTCTATTCTTTCAACTCTCAACCAAAGTCAAGGTATCCAGTTTTTCGCTTTACATCACTTTCACTCAATGATATGATGGAACTGTGTTAATGTAGAGACTATTTTTAACTTAATGGCATTTTCTGTGTGACTCGTCAACCATAGCATGTATTCTTTTATAGAAATATCAGTTAATACCATTATTTATTTTGTTCTCTCCTTCTTAATTAAAGGTTCTCATATTGTGTGTTCATCACTATGCTTGGCCTACTTAGAGGGTCACTGGTTCCTAACATATTTGATCATTTCTTCAGTTGTATGTGAAATACAAACAGCCTCATCCAATTCGGGTTGTTGAGTCCATTTCCTACGATGATAACCATTATACCATGAGCGCGTCCTTAGAATAAAGGCTTGGCTTTTTTTTATTTGTTTTCATTCCAAAATTTGAAATTTCATTTGTATTATTTCAATTCAAACTGGGCTATTTAACATCCAATTCAAATGACCTTTTCAGCACCCCTTATCACATATATGCGTGGCGGAAGTGAATTAAACGTTTATCACATCGTCCAAGGAGAACTTCACACCCCCCCCCCCCCAGGCAGTGCCTACACCCTTACCTAAAAATGAAAATGAAAAGGTAGATAAACCAACACAAACAATTGATTTAATTAATATTTCGTCTCTATTTATTAAAAGACTTCATCAGAAAGAATTTTTATAATCTGCAAAATTACGGACAATGATGGTTTGTTTTGTTTTGTTTTGTTTTACGGCATATCAACCTCAGTGGGTTATTTAATGCCGACAAACTTTTGAAATAAATTCATTCTTAATGAATACTCAATCTTTTTATGAAACACATTTTCTATTTAACCAATAGATGGGACCCTAACACGTACTACCACTCAGAGTGGATATGGGAGCAATGGTGATGAAGGGGTGCTCCACATTCCCCAGACCTTCAGAACTGGAACCTCACCATCAGATAGAATTTAACGTCATTCCAAGGACATGAAGACCCCCAGCCACCTCCTTCTAGCACATATATGATAAAAAGGGTTGGGAGTTGACATAAGAGCAATAGGGTTGGGACAATCATATAGGTGCTATGGCTTGACGTGACCAGCCGATTGGTCAGAGGGGGGCCTCTTCAACCGCTCATCTAGCCTAAGTGAGGGCTAAAGAGGAGTGTTGCATGTCATGGACTGCTCAGTCACCAGAATTCCGTCATCACTGTCGTTACCCAGGGCCAACAGGTGGTCCCATTTTGTGGTGGTGAGGTGTCTTACCCCTATGCAGATTTACCGTCGATGCATTCTAAAACCGCAGCCGACAGAGCTACGGACAATGATAAGAAATAAAGGGTGGGTAGAAAAAAGAAAGGAAAAGGAAGACATAGAGGAAGAAAATGGTGGTGATGCTGCAGTTCTGGAGCTCTGGGGAGTGTGGAGTAATCCCTTTATTGCTCTTACTCCCAGGTCCACTCAAACGCAGTGGTAGTGCCTCTTAAGATCCAATCTATAGGTCAAGTAGATATGCTTGAAAATTTTATGTATCAGATAGGAATACTTTCATAACTGTGCAACCTATTTGTATGAAAAATAGTTATTTGCAACTTGTGAATTGTGAATTGTGAATTACGGAAGATATTCTGGTAATGTTGGTAGGATTTATATGTAATGAAATTGCAAATCAAGTTTCTGGCTTAAATAGCTCCTCTTGATTTTTGTTTCGTTTCGTATATATTTAACGGGTTCCGCTAGTCTATATACTAATCATTGCAATTTGCCCTCGATCAATGAAGCCCATAAAGAGAGAAACGTTATGATAAATATATAAACATTCCAAAATTCGAATTTCATCTTCTGAATGCTTTTATTTTTTTCTCTATAGTTTTTATTGTTTTAATTTTCTTTTCTTTTAGAGGAAAGTTGTTTTGACTAGCGAGTTTGCTATTTTCATAAGTAAAGTACTTAATATCATAGATAGAGTTAGTATATCTAAGTTAGGGTAACGAAGACATGAAGTCAACAGTGCTTGGTTACTGTCAGTTTCTCGCCTATGTGTTTTTCAAACCAAGTGAATTATGTGTGTTCTTTTAGGTATTAGAAAATCTTATGTATCAGATAGGAATACTTTCCTAACTGTGCAACCTATTTGTATGAAAAATAGTTATTTGCAACTTGTTTATGGTTACTTGAAACCAAATAATCGCCTAATTTATTAAAGTATTCCTAATTTAATTTAATTTATTAAACTATTCCTAATAGGAATACTTTTCTAACTGTGCAACCTATTTGTATAAAAAATAGTTATTTGCAACTTGTTTATGGTTATGTGTTACTTGAAACCAAATAATCGCCTAATTTATTAAAGTATTCCTAATTTGATTTAATATAATTTAATTTATTAAAGTATTCCTAATAGAAATACTTTTATAACTGTGCAACCTATTTGTATGAAAAATAGTTATTTGCAACTTGTTTATGGTTATGTGTTACTTGAAACCAAATAATCGCCTAATTTATTAAAGTATTCCTAATTTGATTTAATATAATTTAATTTATTAAAGTATTCCTAATAGAAATACTTTTATAACTGTGCAACCTATTTGTATGAAAAATAGTTATTTGCAACTTGTTTATGGTTATGTGTTACTTGAAACCAAATAATCGCCTAATTTATTAAAGTATTCCTAATTTGATTTAATATAATTTAATTTATTAAAGTATTCCTAATAGAAATACTTTCATAACTGTTCAACCTATTTGTATGAAAAATAGTTATTTGCAACTCGTTCATGGTTATGTGTTACTTGAAACCATATAATCGCTTGAAATATTTTAAACCATATAATTGAGTGAAAATCATTAGTATTGTATAGAAATAGTTGACAGTACATAACTGTGTGCAACCAAGTAATAATTACTAGTACAATTTTAACATAATGACATTTTCTATGTCACTCGTCAACCATAGCATGTATGCTTTTATACAAATATCAGTTAATGTCATTACTTTTTTTTTTTAAATCTTTTTATTAATTAAAGATTTTCATATTGTGAGTTTATCTCATGCTTGGCCTAATGTCGTTTAATATATTTTCTACATGTGTCAGGTCACTCAATGTGCTACTGGTACTATGTAACCCAGTATTATCTGTTTCATAGTCGGATCATCGACGACTAAACTGCTAACACCACATATTTTGTCTGGTGAGGAGGATGGTTAGACACACTGTAGAACGAAAAACAAGACCTGTAAAAGAGCGGAGAAAGCTGAACGGCCATCTAGCACATTATTTCTGGTTGGGTTACAGGTTTGGTACCCAGTGCTATTAGGGCGACAACCCGGTCAAAGGGGCTCTGGCGAAAATCCAAAGGGCGACTCCATCATCATCAGAAATCAACGGCTTTTTGGCGTACTTGTCACTGTCTGTGAAAAATCTGCGACAAACAAGGGCATCTCCTTCCCCTGACCAGGATATGCATGCGGGGTTTGGTGACCGCTTGTGAATTTCCGATTCTCTTGTTATTTTTTCCATGAATTTTCCACGGGTGAATTCGTTGGATGGGGCCGGCTCAACTGACCAAGGGTGAATGCCGTCAAAGAAACAGAACAAAAACAGAATATTTTCTACTACTCCCCTTTATCTTTTCCTCAATGTCCATGATTTTGCAGATTATCAAAATTTATTCTGAGGAAGTCTTGACACCGTATAGTAAAGTAAAGTAGGAATGGTCTATTGTCGGTATCAGCCAGACAGCGAGAGAGTCAATCCCCTTTTCACTAGCGCTAGACCAGGGAAATTGTTTTTGCATCTGACTTTACCGCACATATCCCTGTGCTACTCATACGCTGAGTTGGCGAGGGTCGGTATTGAACCTGGAATCTTGTAGTTATGAACCAAGATGCTCTACTGACTAAGCCGGCCCTTGTGCATAGATATATTGAAGAATAATTTCTTGAAACTATAATCGCTTATAAATTATTATCATTAGTTACTTGAAACCATATAATTACTTAAAAATAAAACTGACTTCGGCATTGAATAGCCCTACATGGTTTGACATACCTTAAACCCACCAACCAACCAAACATTCTAGAAGATCATACTATGTAAAATATGTTTTCAATAAATAGAAGTGAATATATTTGGGCACTCCTAAACTTTCTCGACCGTCTAACTTTGATTTTTTATTTTATTTTATTTTATTTTTTTTATTTATTTATTTATTTTTAGCGGTGTTCTGTAATTTTTTATAACTTAAAAAAAAAGACCATTTAGCGATAAATGGGTTTGAAAAATATTTTATTGTGAGTCAACAATTCAGTAGTTCTCAAATTTGTTTACCTATGGGCCTCTTTGATTCCTGTTGTTTTATGGTGGACCACCCTGCATAGCCATTTGAAATTCTATTGTATTTTTATGATTAAATATTTTTTGCTTGCCTGGACCAAAACAATATTATATGTTCCCCGGGTGCCCTTATGGACCTCGGCTGAGAACCACTGAACTATGTCACTAAGAATTTGATTGAAAATGTTACTTTCTTTGTTGTTCTCTCGCAACAAGAATTCACAAAAATGAATCTAGCATATCTGCTTGAATGTCATACAGCTTTTTTATTTTGTCTTGTCTCGCGGAATATTCCTCTGAAAACCCACTGTTGTTTGGTCAATCTGTTATACTTTCACGTTACAAAAATACTTTCATTAATCTCTACAGTCAAACCAGGCCTACCAATTAGAGTATTTTCCTTCGAAAAGTTAATAGGTTTCTCCAGTGTACGGCATTTTTCAAACCATCTATCGCTTAATGGGCTCATTTTTTAAGGTATAACAATTTACTGGACACCGCTTACAAAAAACAAAAAACAAAAAAACTAAGCGAAACGGTCGAGAAAGTTCACGAGTGCCTATATGTGTGCTAGATTTGTATTTTACTTGGTGAAACATAATTTTGGAGGAACAGCTCTCAAAATAGTTTTGACAAACGAGGAGAGAGTCCCTTTGATTTGAATTCAGAGTTTTCCTTCTTCAAGACCGGTTGCCATACCAAGGTTAAAGAGCCCAGTCTATCCTATTATTTACCCATAGCTGGAAAGGAGAATAGTTGGTCGTACCTTTGCCATAGGTATTCGCTCTATGAGAAATGCAAATACCCGCGTCCAGGATTTGAACTCTTGTCCATTTCCTGAGACGGTAGTCATTACACCACGACCCTCCAACTATTTCTATTACTGGGGTTATCCGTTCTCTACTTCCTAATGACTGATTCCCAAATTGTATAGATCCCTATCCTGGATCTTATTATATTACCGTATTTGACGGCATACAGGACGCACTTTTTTTCCAAAATTTCGGCTAAAAAAATTGCCCTGTGTCTTATACATCGTAGGTGAAGTCTGGAGACCTCCCTTTGGCCTAAGCTAATCTTTTTCAATGCTGGACATTTTTAAGTAGAATTTCAATGCTATTTGTATGTATATTTTAATTTTCTAAATATCTTTTCAAGTGTTTCTGCTTGTGTAATGCTAAGCTAGACTGTTTTCAACAATATATACTTAAATAGACTAAAAACTTTTTTCCTGAATCTGACCTGCTGAAATGGGGGTGCGTCTTATATGCTCGTGCGTCTTATATGCCGTCAAATAAGGTAATTATTAACCATTAAAGTAAATAAATTCTATTATATTAACTATTAAGTACTAAATAATCATGGAAAATAAATTGAAACTAGCAGGACCTATGGATATACCATAGTATCATAATTTAATTATTACAATGTTTCATATGTTTGCCTAAGAGCTATAGCTAAATACTTCAGTATGTAAAAAGTATAATAATCTTGATTTAACTCGCTCTTTCTTTCTTTTTTTTTTCGTCTTTTCATTATATTCGATTGAAACAGACTAGCTTTATCGCTTCCATGCACTCGTTCCCCCCCTCTCTCTCTCTCTCTCTCTCTCTCTCTCTCTCTCTACTCTCTTTCTTTCTTTCTTTCTTATATTTTTCAGTGTAGCATGTCCTTTTCCTTCCCTTTATTTCTTTATAATAAAAACGGAATAGTTTATTATTTAGCTGAGGTGACGACATTCATAAGAAATAAGAAGTCGATGGATAATCCACGCCAAATAATAAATATTTACATTTTTGTATTTCATCTTGGAGGATTTGGACGGTCTCATTTTTAACCAGAGGGTGTTGTAAGATTATAACGGTCGGAAGATTAAAGAACAAGCATATTATAAATTGAAATAGTATTTGAACGTCTAATTGGCTATCATCTTTAAAACTGTATGACATTAATACAGAAATTTAATAAAATGTACTGACGTAATTTAATTTTCTATTCTATTAAAAAGAAAGTCGGGAAATTGTTGTTTCTCTAACGTAAAAACCACTCACCCAGAGGACGTTTGATTAAGATCCCGTTTGATCGTGAATGAGTTGTGGTATTTACCCAACCCATTCACTACGGGTGGGAAGGTATTTACCCAACCCGTTCGCCACGGGTAGGATGGGACACAAGGACGAAAGTATCGAACTCGGCAGTAGTAATGGATTTGTGAAACTAGATTGCTAACAATTACACAACGAAGGACGTCCACAAATAATTTTTACGACAAAAAGAGTTGAAATCATTCTCTTAGTGAGAAGATTGGACCAAGTAACCAATAAGCACCCCAAATCATCAACTTAATGAAAGGTTCATATTTTAACTCATCACCGGTAACTTCAGCTTCCAAATTTTTGTTAACAAATGATTTTAATCCGAAGTTTATGGAGATATTGAACTCCCAATAAATTGAATAAGTAGATGATTGGTACAAGTAATCAAATTAAAATTCAATAGCAAAATTTTTTTTAAATAAATACTTTTTAATCAGAAATTTATGAATATTTTTCAACACTTACGATGATTTAAAAAAAAGACGAAAGACGTTTTTATACTAAAATAGTTTTTACTTAATCAGAAGAGAAATGCAATTATGTTTATTTAAATAAAAATACAGTTTTTAATTACAAAATATTTTTTATGTTTATTTAAATAAGATGTTGTTCAGAAATAGTATCACACAATTTGTAAAATGATTTTTTGTCAGATACAATATAATTGTAAAAATTGTCTGTTCGTTTATTTTCAAATATTTGAAAGCGAAACTTACCGGTGATGAATTCAAATATAAACCTTTCATAAAGTTGATGATTTGGGGTGCCTATTAGTTACTTGGTCCAGAAAATTTTCAACTGTACAATATTTGGCAACTTTTCTTACACGCTTGATCGGTGGTTCTCAACCACGGACCATACAACCTTTTGGGGGTTCAGGCAAGTAAAAAATATTTAATCATAAAAATACAATAAGATAGGTAAAAAAAGGTTGAGTAAATATAGTCTAACGTAGTATTACTAGCAATTGCGTCTTTAGGTTCATTAGTCTCGGTTAGGCAAACAGTCTTGAAAAAGTAAAACTCTGGTTAGGTTTGTTTTCTTTGTTTAATGGCATATCGACGTTCGTGGGTTATCTAATGCCAAAGTCTCCCTTGTAGAAGAACAGTAGTGGTAATATTTAATCCGTAGCTGAGGGGTGAGGGGATTCATACCTTTCCAAAGGGTATCTCCGAAAGTGAACATAATAGCTCGACTGGAGTTCGAACTGAAAGTTTGGTTGAAATCGATTTAAAAACACCGGAGCCTTAGTAGTACGGACGGATGGACGGACGGGTATTTGTTGAAGTTATAATAAGCATTTGGTATGTAAAAACAACGATACGTACGCTAATATCTATATATTTATATAAAAGAAAAATATTGTCTGTTTGTATGACTGTATGTTTGTTTGTACAACGACCGATCACACGTTCTTTTATAAAGGAAAATTGGTAGTGACCAGAAAAGACCAAAGTTTCAATAAAATCCTAATCCTATTTTTGTCCGAGGGGGAGTTAAAATATTTTACCCCTCATTTCTCATGAGGATAACTAAATAGAAAATATAATAAGTTTATAAATCAATGATATATTAATAAATAATTTTTTAAAATATTCTGGAGAATGTGGATTATCTCTTCATTGCCATTATTCCCAGGTTCATTCTGAGGGGTACTCTCTATTAAGATAGTATCTATGGGTCAAATAGATCTGTTTGAAAATTATGTGCTAGCATAAATTGTTGACAAACCCTGTTGCTGAATAGGGGGCCATTGGCTTTCAGATCAGCCAGTGGAACAATACCAGGACTGTTGGTAACCCCATCTGACCCCTAGAGAACACGCCACGAGAAACACGTGACTAGATTTAGATTTAGTTTCAACCTCAAATTGACGCAGAGTAGACGTGCTCCTGCGAGGCTGATCCTCACCCGCGCGGCGAATGAGGACTGGTTAAATAAATCTTGATCAAGGAAATAAAAAGAGTTGATTAATTGCATGACTAAAAACTTGCCCTTAAAAAATCCCTTAGAAAAAGAAGACTAGACAATATGACGGCCAGAGAAGAAGAAAAAGAAACAGAAACACAAGATAGGCAGGAAGAAATGAAGAACAAGTAAGTCTCAATCTTTGTCTCTCTCTTATATATCACCCGAGTTCCTCTCTCGATTATATACCCGACGATATTCGACGATGGGATATATAACGATATATAACACTGTTTGATCGTGAATAAGTTGTGGTATTTACCCAACCCATTCGCCACGGGTGGGAAGGTATTTACCCAACCCGTTCGCCACGGGTAGGATTGGATACAAGGTCGAAAGTATCGAACTCAACAGTAGTAATGGATTTTAAAAAAATATTAGTATTTGGATAGGAATACTTGAAACCATAAATGAAAATTGGGTTGGCTGGTTGTGTTTGGTTGGTTGGTTTTACGGCACGTCAACCCATTGGGTCATTTTATGCCGAATACGTTTTGTTTGTTTTTTTTTTTTTTTTGTTTGTAACAGTTGCCACGTGTGCAGCCACTTGCATATCATTCCAGATCTTGCTTCTATTGGTATTTAGGTATAGTGATAGGGGTTTAGTTATTTTTTGAAATCAAGTTTTCTGTTGAGGATTTGAACATCAAGAGAGTGTTGGGTGATTTTTGTAGGTCTATGAACTTACATCCTTGATAGGAGCCGGGTCTTTTCAAAAAGTTTAATATGCTCTTGGAATTTATTTTTCCAAATAGTTTGTCCATTTCTTCGAGCGTGGGAGAGGTGTGTGCATTCAATCAGAATTTTTTTTAATTGGGGGGGGGACCAGCAGAGACCAAAGTTCATTAAATCCATACCCTATTTTTGTTTGAGAGCATTAGAGAGGGGGTTAAAAAATTACCACTCATTTTCCATAAGAAAAGGTAAATAGAAATATAATCAGGGTACAAATAAATTATAAAATTTAAAAGATAATTCAAAAGATTAAATAAAATAGAATAAATTAATAAAGGATAAAACGTAATCAAAAGCAAATAAAAGAAAAAGAAAAGAAAAAATATAAACAATAAGAAGAATAAAAAATGGTTATATAACTCCAACATAAACAAAGGGGAACCACTCTTGACTGATAAATTATTTATTTATTTCCCATTAAACTAACCCTAAACCCTAACCCTAACCCTAACCCTAACCGCGTCTTCTTTTTCCTAGTAGATCAATAAATAAACAAATAATTTATCAGTCAAGAGTGGTTCCTCTTTGTTTATGTTGGAGATATAGGAAATAACCAAATAAATAAAAAAACAAGAATATATAAAGAGTAAATGATAATAAAACAAATGAATAGAAAAAGGGATTTTGGTACTCTTGAACTTCCTTGACCTTGGAAGGGGTATTCAGTAAATTCTTATACCTTAACGAAATAAGACCATTAAGCAATAGATGGGGTTGAAAAATGCTTTATTGTGAATCAAGTATATAATTAAGAATTTGATTGAAAGTGTTACTTTCTTTGTTCTCTCGACCCAAGAAGTCATAAATGTATGAATCTAGCATATCTGCTTGAATGAATTAACCCAAACACCTAACCCCTAACCCTAACCCCTAACCCTAACCCTAACTTACGTTGGCAAAATAAAGATATTTTAATGATAGAGTTGCTTCACACTAAAGCATTGTTCGAATCTATCTATCACTTTATGGACTTATTTTTTAAGGTATAAGGATTTACTGAACACCGCTTTCACGGTCGAGAAATTACAAGAGTACCGAATTTTTATTAATCTATATATAAGCACAGAGGGCACATCATGTGGTGTAATAATTAGCAAGCTAGATTAGCAAACCATTGTCAGTGAGTTCGTTTCTCACTGGGTGCCCCATACTTCTGGCCTTATGCCACATCTAAGCTAAGCTTAGTAAATATGTATAAGTATAAAGGGCGCATCATGTGGTTTAAAAGTTAGCAAGCTAGTTTAGCAAACCATTGTTAGTGAGTTCGTTTCTCACTGGGTGCCCCATACTTCTGGCCTTGTGCCACATCTAAGCTAAGCTTAGTAAATATGTATAAGTATAAAGGGCACATCATGTGGTGTAATAGTTAGCAAGCTAGATTAGCAAACCATTGTTAGTGAGTTCGATTCTCACTGGGTGCCCCATAATTCTGGCCTTGTGCCACATCTAAGCTAAGCTTAGTAAATAAGTATATATAAGTATAAGGGCATCTTATGTGGTGTAATAGTTAGCAAGCTAAATTAGCAAACCATTGTTAGTGAGTTCGATTCTCACTGGGTATCGCATCTAAGCTAGGTTTAGTAAATAACTATATATAAAGTATAGATAAGAATTTTTTAACTTTTAAAATCCCAGGCAACGCCGGGTAGCCCTGTAAGTATTTTATAAAGTTTTTTTTAAAGTTTTTAAACTTTCTAAATTCTTGTTTTATTCTTTCCCTCCTTGATTACATATTGTAGATTGTTATTAAATAATAACAATGTTTAGTAATCGAAATATAAATAGATTCATTAATAATCCTTATCCATAGGAATTTTAACGGATTTTTCCCTCAAAGAGAAGGTAATTATTTAGTACGGAAGCTCAGTTATGCAATAATCAGTTCAATTCGTATTTTGATATGCACAACTTGTCATTAGGATTATTAAGCAGTTCCTCAACTGATTCGGTAGTGACAAATATTTGTAATTTTATATCCGTTTGGACAGCCATACTATTGAGGAATGTAACGTTAGCCCAATTACAGCTGCTATCAGGAAAAAGTCCGTGAGAATAACTACAGAGCAAGCGGGGGTGGTTGCTTATAAAATAGGCCAAAGCAACGAACAGTAAAGTAGACAAGGCAAAAAAAAACACCCAAAAATGTAAAGGAGAGAGAGAGAGGGGGTGAGTGTGTGAGAGAGAAAGAAACAGCGGGGGAGAAACGGGACAGTATATATATATATTTATTTATTTATTTATTTATTTATGAGTGTGTGTTTTAAGCATATCAGTCGATTCAAGACCTGGTTTCATTGAAAAAACACTTGCAAAATAATCTTAGCGGAGAAGACGGCCAATAAAGAACCAGAGACGAAATTGGCCATGTGACATATTTTGAATTTTCTTTACATAAATATTAGGTTGGTGCAATAATAATTGCGTTTTTATTGTTATTGTTGTTGTTATTGTGGTTGCTATGTTAAACTTTCCCGCGTATTTTGGAATAAATGACTATTTAACTTGGCTTTTAAGCCTTTTAAAGAGCGTATTTTTCCCTACTGATTTAAGTAATTGTTTTGTTTGTTCTTGTTTATTTTTAACTGTCAAATTCCTCATAACCCATTACATCTTTTGGGTGGTCAGGGTGCCATGACGAGTAATTCCCCTTTCCTGGCATTTCCCTAGGTAATCAGAAGTTTACTTCAGAGCAACGAACCGAGTTCAAATCCTGGCCTTGTTTGATTAATTAAGAATAGCGTGAATATATTGTCCTTCCATATATATATCTATATATATATCTATATATATATATATATATATATATATATATATATGTGTGTGTGTGTGTGTGTGTGTGTGTGTGTGTGTGTGTTACCCAACATCTCCACATGAGCAGGATGCGAAACATGGTCAATTTTTAAGCGCAGTTTAAAGAGATTCAAATCAGTTTTCCTTCTCTTAGACCGGTTGCCCTACAAAAGTTAGTGAGTCAAGTCTGTCTTATTATTTTTGCCACTCTTCAAGACTAGCTTAGAGGAGAATGAAGTATCCCTTCATCGCCCACCCTGTCGATCGAGGCATCAGAATACACATACGGCACCTTTTCAGAAGGGTAAAATTCCCCCAAATGGAGCCACCTGTTGTCTGTGGGTGGTGACCCGTGATGCTTAAGGATAAAACCCTGAAGGTTGAGTAGTCCATGACATGCAACACTCCCCTTCAGTCCTTAATTCGGCTAGACGGGTGGTCGGAGATCAATCGGCTGTTCACATCAACTACTAGAACCAATATTATTGCCCAACCCCTATTGCCCTTATGGCAAGCTCCGACCCTTTTTATTATATATGTGCTAGAAGGCAGTAGCTGAGGGTCTTAGTGTACTGGGTTTGATTGGAGGGGGCAACTTCGACTACCTGTCTAGCACATGTAAGGGCCAAATTTGAGTGTTGAAAGTCGTGGACTGCTCAAGCACCAGGATTCCGTCCTTAAGCTGCACAGGTGACCACATTTAGGTATTTTAGTCCTCTGCAGAGCCCCAGCCGAAAGGGCAGCAAAAAACTACATTCAAATAATGCAATAATCGATTAAATATTGACTATTAAATAGAGAACAATGAGGGTGAAGTCATTTTTATCTTGTTCTCATTCTAAGCTTAAATACAGAGTTGAGAATTCTTCACATTTAAACTCTTCTAGCACAATCAGTTAGCAAACAATATATATATATATATATATATATATATATATATATATATATATATATATATAAGGGTTTTGTAATTTGTTTGAAGCATTGTGTTTATATTAGTTTGTTGGTTGGTTTTGAAGGTTATCAGTATGCAAGTGTAAAGAAAAAAGAAGGTAACTGTGGTGTTAATCTGCGATTTATTCTCAATTTCTTAATATTTCAGGATAAAAATCCCTTCAACAGAAGATCATTAGAACTGAAGTTGCTGCTAGTGGCTGTTCATTTGTTCTTCACATATATCTATTTATATATATATATATATATATATATATATATATATATATAGAGAGAGAGAGAGAGAGAGAAGAGAGAGGGGGGGGGAGAGAGAGAAGAGGGAAAGGGAGAGAGAGAGAGGGTGGCCTAAAAAATACAGAAACAATTAAAAAATTCCTAACTTTCTTTTTTTATAGAGTTTTCATATTATTTTTTCAGATATAAGTAGCCTAAGCAAATTGAAAATGCCAAGTTACTTTGTGAAAAAACAAATAGAAATAGTACAATTTCTCTTTTATCAAATGATTAAACTTTCGGACTATATGACCTTTAGGCACCCCTTTTTGATCTTGATTAAGAAAGGACATGTTTTTCAATTACACCGTCAATATCCGGTTGTTTTAACAGACGATTTTTAGATTTTATTTAAATTATAAAACTAGCCCCTAAACCCTAACCCTAACCCTTAACCCCTAACCCCTAACAAACAACCGAATTTTGATGGTGTAAATGAAAAACATGTCCTTTCTTAATCGAGATCAAAAGGGGGTGCCTAAAGGTAATATAGTCCAAATTTTCTTGTGTCAGTCTTTTATAGGCCACCTATATATATATATATATATATATATATATATATATATATATATATATATAAACTATGTTAGAGAGAAAAGCTTTTTCTACAATTATAAATGGTCTATACTTTACGAAATATATTGAGCCCTTTTTGGATTAGCTACTGATGCTGCAACAGTAAATACGTTGTAGCAGCATTTGATGAATTATATATATATATATATATATATATATAAAGGGTCTTTGGGATAAATTTTACAGTTTCATAAGGAAAAAGAAAAAGTGCTTCGTAACTCAAAATTTAAGGGATTGTAAAGAAATTCAAAAGGCACGGAAATTACACTACTGTCAACAAGTTTCACTCAAAATAACCGCCATTAGCGTCGATCACCGCCTCAATCCTGCTCCGGAACCTGGAGTAAGCTGATGTTACAGTTTCCCTGGGAAGGGTCTCAAAAACTACCTTAATTCTGTCGATTAACTGGGCTTTTGTAGTACTGGCACAGCGCCACATCTTATTATAATGGAGATTGTGTGTTTTTCTGTCTGTAACCGAAACTATATTACGACTCAAGTCCAAATTCCCTTAGTTATTTACGTTACATTCGCCGTGACTTTATTTTTATCTAAAGCTCAATTACTAATAAAATTGTTTTACGTTAATACTGTTGGTCTTATCTACGTAGTAATACCATGCAATTGTATTTATATATACAACAAAATAGAAGTTTACAGTGTTAAAGGGAAGGCTAATTTGCATATTGACATCTAAAATTTGATTTTATTAAATATGTGCTTAATATTATTGATTTCTAATTGTTTGGTTTTATCTTAATGAATATGACTAAAAATCTCGGGTATAAATATTAAACGAAATGTATTAGCAAGAAGAAATAACTGTAATTGTAATTTTGTTCTTTACATTCTATTTTAGCTAAATAGTTAAATTAGGAAAATTTAGTAATGAAAGACGGGAGTGATGGAAGAGTAAGTTTCAGCTGTTCTATTTTTCGATTATACACCCCTCTGTTTCAACTTTTTAAATTTGCATTCTTATTTAGTTTCATTAGTATTTCTAATTTAATCTAATATTTTATTATATTAAAACTTGAATACTTGCACCCGGAGGGTGCATATATTTGCTAGTACGTAATAATAGAGTTCAGAGGCCAAACATTGGGATTGGTGTAGTCGTAAAAATTCGCTGACAACCATTTCTGACTTTTCCCAGAGGAAACCGCTGGCTACCCTTGTTATCTAGGGCTTATCTAAGTTTAGCAACTCCACGTAGGCATCTGAATTCAACCTGACACCCTCTCTGAATAAATGTGAGGAATTCTGCTGTACGAAAGCAATCAGATCGTCTGTTATGTTGCTTTCTTCTAGCCATATCCTCGTAGTCTCCATTGAAATTTTCTTGTTCATGCCTGATTGTTTTTACAGTATTCAGGGAGCATTGGGCAGCAACCATAATTTCCTTATTTTGATGCCCGGTGCAGATCATCATGATACAAATTATTCTTTTCCATGTTTCCAGTGGGTTCCCGTCATCCTATCGATTCTATATATGAATGAAAAAGGGTCCAAGCTTTTAAATGTTGCATAGTGTGTGTCAATACCTCCAACCTACAGAGAAAATAACCAAATATAAATATGTCAAATTTATCCCGAACACCGCACACACACACACACACACACACACACACACACACATATATATATATATATATATATATATATATATATATATCAATTTTTAATGATTTAATTATTACAACGTTTGATATGTTTACTTAAGAGCTATTGCCACATAGTTCAATATGTAAAAACTATAATAATTTTGATTTAACTCACAACCTCTCTCTCTCTCTCTCTCTCTCTCTCTCTCTCTCTCTCTCTCTCTCTCTCTCTCTCTCTCTCTCTCTCTCTCTCGTTTTTTCTTTCTTTCCTTCTTTTCATCATCAATTGAAACAGATTAGCGTTATTGATTTCGCGTTCTCAAACCCTCTCTCTATCTTTCTCCTACTCTCTTTCTTTCTTTCTTTCTTTCTACTATATTTTTGTGTGGCATGTCCTTTCTTTCTTTATAATAAAAACGGAATGGTTCATTATTTAGCTGAGGTGACAACATTCATCAGAAATAATAATTCGGTTGATAAGCGACACCAGATAATATTGATTTACATTTTTGCATTTCATATTGGACGATTTGGACGGTCTCATTTTTAACCAAAGTGTGTTTGCAGGATGATAACGGACAGAAGATTTAGGAACCTTTTGGTTGCACCTCCTCTAACGTTGCAACCGATTTTTAGTATATTCTTATTTACTTATTGTTATATCCGGTTTTGTGAGTATAAGGAAATGCGACCGACAACAGAAAAAAAGAAAAGAAAAAAAGAAAAGAAATAGGCGGATTGTAATATATTACAAGAAACTGAATATCGATAAGATTTTGTATAGAAGAGTGGAAGTGTGTGTGGGGGGGAGAGATAGGTCACAATGAAGGTCAAGGACGCTATTGTCGGAAATTCTACTATGAGTCACTAGTATCCGGACTAGGATACTTGTCCTTGTTGTTTTCATCCCTCTTTGGGCTTCTTCAGATGTATATTTTCTTCTTTTGAAATTGTTCTACATTCTATTATTAAATATTATTTCAGGTTTTGACTTGTGAATATACCACAGTATGATAATTTAATAATTACAACGTTTCATATGTTTAGTTAAGAATAGTTCAATATGTAAAATGTATAATGTTCTTGATTTAACTCCCTCTCACCCTTTTTTTCTTTCCTTCTTTAGATCTTTTCATTATGATCGATTAAAACCGATTAGCGTTATCGCTTTCGCGCGCTCACCAACTCTCTCTCTCTCTCTCTCTCTCTCTCTCTCTCTCTCTCTCTCTCTCTCCTACTTTCTTTCTTTCTTTCTTCTTATATTTTTCTGTGTAGCATGCCCCTTTTCTTCCCTTTATTTCTTTATAATAAATACGGAATGGTTCATTATTTAGCTGAGGTGGCGACACTCATAAGAGATAAGAATTCGGTAGATAAGCAACACCAGATAATTAGGATTTACATTTTTGTATTTCATCTTGGAGGATTTGGACGGTCCCATTTTAACACCATAGGGTGTTGTTAGATGATAACGGTTGTACAATTAAGGAAAAACGTGTATCAATATATAGATATTTGGCACCTAGAAACACGTATCAGAGAATTAATTCTCCACCTAGGAACCTGCTAACTCTGTCAACGGGACTTTGAATATGTTGACTGTATCTTCTGGAGAGTTGCAATTTCTTTAACCATCTGATTAATATACCGTGATCAAATACATCTTCAGCTTTCGTTAAACAAATGTTATAAGTTCTTGAATTAGACTTTACTATGTGATACTTCTCATCGAACTCTATCAGAAAATCATATTAGTTTGGCACTTTATTTGCACACGAAATTTGCCATTTTTGCCCACTCTCAGGGGGATTATCAAGCCTCGAAAATCACCTAAAACTCCGAATTGAGCAGTTTTTTCACCATCTGTAAATTCAAGGCATTAGAATCCATGAGAAAAAAACAATAAAATCAATAACGTACATTTTCTTCAAAATACGTAGTCTTATAATGGCAGAAAAATGGCATTTTGGGCAAACCTTTGAAGCGCCGTATCTCCCCCAATTCTCAAGCACCATCAACCATCTTTTACTAGGTGATACTCCTCATCGAACTCTATCAGAAAATCATATTAGTTTGGCACTTTATTTGCACACGAAATTTGCCATTTTTGCCCACTCTCAGCCTCGGAAATCACCTAAAACTCCTAATTGAGCAGTTTTTTCACCATCAGTAAATTCAAGGCATTAGAATCCATGAGAAAAAACAATAAAATCGATAACGTACATTTTCTTCAAAATACGTAGTCTGATAATGTGCGGCTTTCAAATTACCTACGGAGTGAAGCAAAGTTCTTGATGAGAGGACTGCGGATGTCCACTGGTCATTGGAGAATTTTCACAATCATGTCATTTCATTTGACCTCGTAGTCCTTTATTACGGTAAAGTCAAACTGTAAGCATCCATTTCTGCTAGATCACCGAAGTTAAGCAGCGATAAGCCCGTTCAGGCTAAACTTGCAAATCGGTCGGAAAATTAAAACGAAAAGTTTTTTGGTGGTCCCCCATGACAGTTTAACTACAGTCTATGAATGAACTTTTTTGCGAATTAGGTTACGGTTTAAGGGTTTGGGGATTAAGGTTATTTTTAATTACATATTGCTTTAAAAAACAACAACAAAAAACCCCAAATTACTATACATTTAATTAACCATTGAAATTAATTATTGAACCCAACAGTAGACACATTAGTCTCAGTTGTTTGTGTTAGTATTGCAATGTATAATTTCAATTAAACTTGGTTAAAAAAATATATTTTTCAACATTAAATGTATAGTAATTTGTTGTTTTTTTAAGCAATCTTTCTTTCAACAACCTACCTTTTCTTCTTCTTCTTCTTTCTTTCTTTCTTTCTTTCTTACACCACTCAACTTATTTTTCTTCTATAGAAATACCTTTTTAGCTCTTTATTCTTTCTTTCACCAACCTACTTTTCTTCTTCTTCTTCTTCTTCTTCTTCTTCTTCTTCTTCTTCTTCTTCTTCTTCTTCTTCTTCTCATTTTAATTCTTTCTTTCTTTCACCAACCTAACTTTTTTTTCTCCATTTTTATTTCAATTAATTAAGTAAACGACTCCATATTTCTAATACTTAACAACATTTCCCGATTATATAACATTTTCTCATTGTTTGAATTTTCTTCTTCTTCTTCTTCTTCTTCTTCTTCTTCTTCTTCTTCTTCTTCTTCTCTTTCAGTCAAACAAGCAAATGGCGCTTTATATAAGCTTTTCCTATTGTATATAATTTTCTCATTTCTTGTCATTCACATTTCCACGCTTTTTTTCATTTCCCCTTTTTCTTATCCTTGAACATCTACTCCTTCTCCTTCTTCTCTTTCTCCCTCTCCTTCTTCTCCATCGTACCTTTCTTCCTTCTCTTCTCTATCCTTTTCCGTCGTCCTCCTTTTTTCCCCTTCTTCTTTTTACTTAAGATTTACCGTTTCAAACCAGTGTGCTTTTTTTAAAACACAAACCAGAGAAGAAAAGAAAACTGAGGAGTGGCAAACAAAGGTGAATTGTAAACGACAGGGATTGGACATAAAATGTGTGTTTGTTTGCCGACCGTGACACGCAGTGATCGCAGCGATTACAAGCCTCAGCTTCACTCATTTACTATGGAAAAATTTGAGTTCTGGTATATGTATCTCAGTGGTTGTAGCGTCGGACTGAAAGAAAAGAAGTTTGTTAGTGTGTTGGTTGGATTTTACCGCATGTAAACCCTTTCATAACGAAGACATTTTTGATTTGGTTTGTTTTGTTTTACGGCATATCAACCTCAGTGGGTCATTTAATGCCGATAAAGTTTTGAAATAAATCAATTCTTAATGGATAATACAATTGTTTTATAAATACATTTTTACTATTTGACCCATAGATGGGACCCTAACAGGTACTACCACTCCGGGTCAGAGTGGACCAGGGAGCAATGGTGATGAAGGGGTGCTCCACATTCCCCAAACCTCCAAAACTGGAACCTCACCATCAGATAGAGTTTAACGTGATTCCCAGGACATGTAGACCCACAGCCACCGCCTTCTAGCACCCATATCATAAAAACGGGTTGGGGCTTGCCATAAGGGCAATAGGGTTGGGGAAATCATATAGGTGCTAGGGCTTGACGTGACCAGCCGATTGATCGGAGGGGGCCTCTCCGATC
>CM042138.1:79821367-79881367 GCA_023376005.1 Doryteuthis pealeii | reverse complement strand
GAAAGACGAATGTTTTGGCAGACCGTCTATCAAGGGGCCAAGTGAGAGCTCGATTGAAAGAATAGAGCTTGGATCTGAGAATAGCAGATTTAATTTTTCGAAAGTTCGGTCGTTGAAACAGATCTCTTCGCTACTCCGGAGAACAGAAAGTTGGAGGTGTTTTGCTCCCCCGTGGATGATCCATATGTTTCAAATTCTCTGATCATAAATTGGGCTGGGTTATATGTCTATACATTCCCTCTTCTAATATTGATACACCATGTCTTTCAGAAAGTGTCGCTGGAAAGATGTATTCCTCTTCGAGAACTTTTTTTTATATTTCTCTATCTCTAAGTAACTAATTAAACTAACCGACACTTAAAATATAATAAACCCAATTAGCTCAGTCGGTAGAGCGTTCGGCTAGAAACCACAAGGTTCCTAGTTCGATACCGGCCCTCGCCAACTCAGCATATGACTAGCACAGGGATCTGTGCGGTAAAGTAAGGAGCTGATGGTAGGTGTGACGCTCCACCCCAGACGTAAAAACAATCTTCTTGGCCTAGCGCTAGTGAAAGGAGGATAGACTCCCTCGCTGATTGGCTGATACCGACTTTAGGTCACCCGGCGACTTTTTTTTTTGTCTAATGAAATAATCTAAATAAGACTTTGAGCTGAAAAATAATTCAAGTTGTTATAATTTTTAAAAGCCCATGTCCCTTATAATATTAAAAAAGAAGAAAAAGAAGAAGAAAAGAAAGAAATTTGGAGAAGCAGTTTGTTAAAAGATCTTGATACAAATTGTTTATAAGAAAATAACGTCCTTATCGCCAGGCTGAACTTTTCTTCTGATATCTTAATATTCTATTCATAGTATATAAACATATACTTAATATTGTATTCGATTTCCTCTTATTGCTATGAAATTGATATCTATTAATAATGGAGATTCGCTTCCAGTTCTTGTCTGTAACAAAAACTACGTCACTGCTAACGTCACTATACCCGAAATCGTCATAACAGAATAAATTCACTCAAAATTTGAACATGCAGCATTCTTTAAAACAAGTTTTAATAAATACATGACTGGTATTATATATCAATGTATAGTTTGTTTTATTTTAATACATATTTAAAGTTTACATTTCAAATTGTTTTATTTTTTAATCCTTTAATGAATTTGATGATTTTACTTACTTAGGGTACACACTCGTTGACATTGAATTTTTTACTCCCACCCCTCAGGCACTATGTTTCAAAAATCTATTTTTACATCGCCCGGAGGCCGTTTTTTATTTTGTACTAGTATCTGTAATAATGAAATTAATTTTTAACTAAAGTAACCAGTCATTGTATCCTATCCTCTTAGACCTGCTAATAGACTTTCAGAGATAATTACTAATAATATCTAAAATTCTAACTCGGAAACGGAGTCCTGTAGTTCACTCAGACCCAGCAAGTCTAAAGAGTTTAGCATGGAAAGTATCCAACATAGCCCACCTAGAGAATATCTTTCTAGAAAGGCTCTGAGTTACATCAAGAAAAACAAAAGGCCTTTTGCCAGGAGAATGTATGAAGCAATGCTACAGATATAGAGATGCTGGTACATTGAACGATATATCGACCCGTATTCTGCCTCTATAAAGGACGTTGCAGATTTTCATATTCATTTGCTCGAGGTTAGAGATTGCATAGCTTCAGCTATTGCATGATATAGGGCAGCGTTAGAACAGTTGGGAGAAAAGTTCTATAAATTCGGAGAGTCTTCTATAGAATTTGGTTAAAGGAATTTTTTTAATTCAAATCCTTCAGTGAGACCACTTAGCCCTAACTGTGACTTACCCTTTGTTCTAAGGGCTCTCACTATTATCCCTTCGAACTCTTAGATTCTACGGTATTAAACGACTGTCTTCCTTTAGGCCTTGCCTGATAGAGTAAATGCTTTATCCATCAGGCTGTCTAATCTTAGGCATGAAGAGATTGGTATTCGACATTTACCGAATTTAGAATTTCGAGCCAAGGTTTTTGAAGAAAGTTTGGTCGCCTTGGTTTATTCCAGATTTTACTAAATTTACAGATGACTCTGTAGACCAGCTTGTATATCCTTTTCGTTGTGTAAAATCCTACAGAAAAAACGGAGTAGCTACGGCAAGTTAATGAAGCGTGTTTCATTACCTATCCAAAGAACCTATATATATATATATATATATTGAGGATATGTGCTTAATTGAAGTCGTACCAAATCTTGAAAATTAATTTGTTAATAATTAATGAATTTAGGCGAGCATATATGTTCAAATGTAAAGCTAAACAAATCGAGAAAAATTTCAATCCCTGAATGTACATTTCGACTTATTAGGTCTCATCAGCAAGGTTATAGACATGGGAGACTGCACCGTGTGTGACTCAATATATATATATATATATATATATATATATTTACCAACCTCTCCGCACTAGCAGGATGTGACACAAGTTTAATTTTTTAAGCGAAGTTTAACAGGTTTGAATTCAGAGTTTCCCTTCTCCTAGACTGTTTACTTAGCCAAGTTTAAAGAAGCCAGTCTGTTCTACTATTTACCCATAGCTGGAGAGAGAGAGAGTAGTTGGATTCATACCTTTCCCGAGAGTATTAGCGCTATCTGAAATGCAAACAGCCTCGTCCAGAATTTGAACTCGAGTCCATTTCCTACGATTCTAACCATTACACCAGTGATATAGACCTGCTGTGTAATTTTAAGGTGGATTGGGGATCATGATACAAGGCGATTAGCTTCATATTGGGTTTAGTTTGATTTAGCTTCACTGAGAGAGACATCTACCAAGTGGTTCATTGGTCTTCAGAAAGCACATTTGCATCTTTATATTTAAGAGATGTTGCTTGGGGCGAAAAATTTTGCAAGAGCATCCATCTTAGAAATAGTAAGAATTGCAAAAGAATAAGTGAGTATGTTTCTTTTACTCTTTTTCCTCACAACAACTTTGCAACAAATTCTATTTTTAATTAGTTATACAGGTAAGTAGAGATATTGATATAAACATAGGATTGTTTTTAAGTAAAATCATTGTGTATGAAATATCTATTACTTATATATATATATATATATATATATATATATATATGACGGCCTTTACATACAAAGCGATGTGTGTATTAAAACAGTTAAAATCTCCTTCCCATTCTGTAAGTGATGACAGCCTAATGGTTAAGATGTCGGACAGACACCCAACCGATCGGATTTCAATTCCGGCTGTAGGGAGCTTACAAAATGTCTAGCCACACTGAAGAGACTTGATAAGTCGAAACACGTGTCTGTGGATGACCCTATATATATATATATATATATATATATATATATATATAAAATTTGATAGAGGAATTATATATAATTGATAATTGAATCATATTACCACGATATATATATATATATATATATATATATATATATATATATATATACGTAGTTATTTACCTCGCTTCCCAGGTATTTCTATGTGGGACCACACGCGAACCGAAGTTCATGGGATGGTATTACTTACCAGTATACTTCCTGGTTGTTAAAGGTGATTGAAAGTCCCTCGTATAAAAAGTGAGATATGTCTATGTTGTGAGGTTTTAAGGGGTCAAATAAGAACAAAACGACGAGTAACAAATGTAGAAAAATGTATTAACAGAAAGTAGACACATACAATAGAGAGATGTGGAAATTACGTCCGACGAACAGAGTTACTGGCATACTCGCATTGGCTTACTGCTAAGCCACAATTATCCCTGTTATTTATAGTAACCTGTCGGCGCATTCCATTAGTCTTATAGGGTATATCACCTATAACAGTCTATTATTAAACAATAGTTATCGTGGGGTTAGGGAGATAATCAGTTTTTAAAAATACAATATTACTCGGACGGTAAACTAAATCGAGTATAATTGCATTAGTTACACAGGTAAATATAGATATTCCATAAACAGGGGTTTTACTTTAAAACCCCTTAATCTATCATGCTTTCTTTCTTTCTTTTTTTTCTTTCTTTCATTTCTTTCTTTCTTTCTGTCACTTTCTTTCTGTCACTTTCTTTCCTTCTTTCTCTTTCTCTTTCTTTATTTTTACGCCTCACTTTAACTTTCCCTTACCCTCTCCCTTCTTTGCATCTGTTCTTTCTCTCTTTGTCAGTTTTTTTCTTTACTTCCAGATTTTCTCCCTTCACTTTCTTTCTTTCTTTCTTTCTTTCTTTCTTTTATTTACTAAAATAAATTTGAAAAGATTTCATTTGCCAGATGCGGTCTCAATTCACCAACACAAATGACGTCACCATCTGAACACTAAAAAGACACGAACAATGCTAATATATATAATATATATATATATAATATATATATATATATATATATATATATATAACACTATGTCCTTTTCAATTACATTACCTTAAAAGCTACACAACACGAAAACCTTAATTAACATAAAATACAAAGATATCCAATTTCAAACAACATTAAACAAAATACGTGTTGCTAACATCAAAAAATTACATAACATAAATCCCCATAAATTATTTCTTTCGAACAGAAAGGAGCAACTATAAATAAAATAGCTTTCAGTCGGTAAATGTAGGTAATAACTTAAAAAACTTATATTACTGTTAAGAATACCAGCAAGAATATGCACCTTCCGGGCGCAAGCATTTTAGTTCTAATGTAATGAAACATATTAAATTAAAAAGACTAATGAAACTAAATAATTTGGTTTGTTTTGTTTTACGGCATATCAACCCCAGTGGGTCATTTAATGCCGATAAAGTTTTGAAATAAATCAATTCTTAATGGATAATACATTTTTTTTATAAATACATTTTTCTATTTAACCCATAGATGGGACCCTAACAGGTACTACCACTCCGGGTCAGAGTGGACCAGGGAACAATGGTGATGAAGGGGTGCTCCACATTCCCCAAACCTCCAAAACTGGAACCTCACCATCAGATAAAGCTTAACGTCATTCCCAGGACATGTAGACCCGCAGCCACCGCCTTCTAGCACCCATATGATAAAAAGTGGTTGGGGCTTGCCATAAGGGCAATAGGGTTGGGAAAATCATATAGGTGCTAGGGCTTGATGTTACCAGCTGATTGATCGGAGGGGGCCTCTCCGACCGTCCGTCTAGCCCAAGATAGGGCCAAAGTGGAGGATTGCATGTCATGAACTGCTCATCCACCTGGGCTCTATCCTTAAGCATCACGGGTCGCCACCCACGGCCAACAGGTGGCCCCATTGGGGGAGTCTTACCCCTCTGCAGAGGTGCAGTCGGTGCATTCTAACGCCCCAGCCGACTGGGCGGTGAAACTAAATAAGAATGCAGATAAAATGATTTGAAACAGAGGGAGGTATAATCGAAAAATAGAACAACTTTGAAACTAACTGATCCCTCATTTTCCATTACTACCATTTTTCATTGCTATATTTTCTATTTAGCTAAAATAGGAAATAAAGAATAGAATTACAGTTATTTCTTCTTGTAAATAGATTTTCTTTAAGATTTATCTTTGAGATTTTTGCTCATTCTTATTAAAATAAAACAAAATAATTAGAAATCGATAATATCAAGCACATATCTATTAAAATCCTTCAGTGAGACCACTTCTCCCTAACTTTGACTTAAGTTCATAGATGGGACTCTAACAGATACTACAACCCCGGATCAGAGTGGACCTGGGTGTAACGGTGATGAAGGGGTACTCCATATTCTCCAAAGCCCCGGAATTGGAACTTCACCATCAGATAGAGTCTAACGTCATTCCCAGGACATGAAGACCCTCAGCCATCGACTTCTCGCACATATATGATAAAAAGGGTTGGGGCTTGCCATGAGGGCAAATAGTGTTGGGACAATCCTATGGATGCTAGTGCAAGACGTGGCCAGCCTACTGATCGGGGGGGGGGCTTCTCCGACCGCCCGTCTTGTACAAGTAAGAGTCAAAGTGGAGTGTTGCATGTCGTGGACTGCTCAGCCACCCGGGTTCCATCTTTAAGCATCACGGATCGCCACCCACGGCCAACAGGTGGCCTCATTGGGGGAGTCTTACCCATCTGCAGCGGTTCAGTCGGTGTATTCTGAAGCCCAGGCGACAGGACTGCTTCGAAATAAAACAGAACACACGTTTCTTTATTTACGAAGGTTATTTTTTTTATACCTGAAGAAGGCCAGAAATCGTACCGATCGAAGCTTCGTATAAACAACAGAAAGGCTAATTTTAATTGTCTTACTTTTTTTTGTATCATTAATGGCAGTTTTTAAATTACTTAGAAATTTATGTTTTACCTGGGAATTTACTAAGTAACTTCTTTTGTTTTATTTCTGGGTCTCCAGATGTCGCTGATAAAATCTTAGGAGGCAAAAATCATTGAAATGTTTTAAGGTTTACAATTTCTTTATCTTAAGATGGCAGATGGTAAACAAACAAATCCAGTCATGCGTTGAATTTATTCACAAAACGCGGTGAATATGATTGTGTGCGGTCATTGATACAGAAAGTCTGGAATGTGGATCAGTTAACGAATTTTTTTTTTTTTTTTTTAAATAAAGAAAACAATTTTCCTAATTAAGAGGATTAGAACAAAAGTGACAATTTAGACTTCTGGAATGTTTGCCTTCTGAAAAAGAAAAATGCTTTTCTTGCTCTTTCTTTTTTTTCTGTTTTTTTTTTTTTTTTTTTTTTTTTTTTTACGCAGAAATATTTGAATTTTCAAATTAACACTTTCCATGCCGTCAATGAATATAATCGAAGACTTAGCTCCATGGTGTGTGCAAATATAGTCGAATTGCTTGCGCCGTGATGTGTGCAAATATAGTCAAATTTCCAAAAAGTTGTCGTGTGTATACCTGAAGAAGGCCAGAAATCGTACCGATCGAAGCTTCGTATAAACAACAGAAAGAATAATTTTAATTGTCTTACTTTTTTTGTATCATTAATGGCATTTTTAAATTACTTAGAAATTTATGTTTTACCTGAGAATTTACTAAGTAACTTCTTATATGCATTTGCATACAACAGCGTAATAGAAATTCAACTATATCTACACACGACAACTTTTTGGAAATTTGACTATATTCGAATTCTTAACACGGTGACATGTGCAAATATAGTCGAATTCTTAACACCGCGATGTGTGCAAATATAGTCAAATTTCTAAAACGTTGTCGTGTGTAAATATAGTCGAATTTCTATCACGTTGTCGTGTGTAAATATAGTCGAATTTCTATCACGTTGCCGTGTGTAAATATAGTCGAATTTCTATCACGTTGCCGTGTGTAAATATAGTCGAATTTCTATCACGTTGCCGTGTGTAAATATAGTCGAATTTCTATCACGTTGCCGTGTGTAAATATAGTCGAATTTCTAACACGTTGCCGTGTGTAAATATAGTCAAATTTCTAGCACTATGATGTGTGTAAATACAGATTACTATCATGTTGATGGGTGTAAATATAATTGAATTTCTATCGTATTGCCGTATGCGAATATAGTTGAATTCCGAGCTCTGTGCAAATATTGTCGAATATCTATGTGCATACATTGTCAACTTACCGTGTGCAAATATAAGTAACCCTAACCCTAACCCTGTCCAATATAAATGTAAATTGAATAAAGAATATAAAAAGCAAATTCGATCTTCTTTGGATGCCCCATACTTGTGGCCTTATGTCACATCCTACTCGTGACGAACAGGTTGTAAATGTGAATAGCTCAGTCGGTAAAGTGTTCGGCTAGGAATCACCGGGTTCTTGGTTCGATACCGGCCCTCGCCAACTCAGCGAATGAGTAGCACAGGGATATGTGCGGTAAAGTGAGGAGTTGATGGTAGGTGTGGTGCTCCGCCTCAGATGCTAAAATAATCTCCTTGGTCTAGCGCTAGTGAAAAGGGGATAGACTCCCTCGCTGTCTGGCCGGTACCGACATAAGGCCGCCCCGACGACTTTACTTACTTACATTCTATACCCAATTACAAATAAGGCTTGACAGCATGAAACAACGAAGGGGTGTCCTTTCCATGATCTTATATTTACAGGTATACCCAATGCTCAAGGGAGTTTCCCGTGGCGTAGTGGCTAGCGTGCTAGGCTGTGACATTGTAGTAAGTGAGTTCAAACTCTAGTCGCGCTATTGCGTTCACTTTTTTTATTATTACCCTTGTGAAAGGTATGAAGCCCATTATACCCTCTGCTATGGGTTAAATAGTACCATGACTCATTTTTACAGGGACGGCTTTAGTATTAAATAGCCCACGAATGTTGATATGCCATTACAGCCATACATTGCCACTAACACAGTTATAACTTGGAATAATTCTTGCTTTATCTTATCAGAGAGATAAGATTTCCATATGATCGATAATCTGAAACTGACTTCGGCATAAAAAAACTTACAAAAGTTGACATGTATAGAATACAATCCTATATTTCATACTTAAATAAGGATAAAAACACATGAACATATTTCTTTTCCCAAACTTACGGAAAAGAGATTAAAACAAACACACGAACACAATCCTTTTCCCAAACTTAAGGAAAAGAGATTAAAACAAATGTTTATACAAAAGTCAGAGTTCGATTGGCTAGATTAGCATTGTTTTCTACTACGTTCGCGCCTAAAAAATTAATTATCATCCGACCCTTTTTAGAATTATTTAAGGAGAGGAAAAAATGAACATATACACAGAATTCATCTCGCTGTCAGATAGAACACACGACCAGGAAACAGATGTCCTAACAAACGATTCACAACAACCACAACACTCCGACTACTACCATTTACTCATACCACCTCGTTCAACATCAGCAATCAGTTTCATCAGGTCGTATTTACAAACTTTAATTTTCATTCCTGGTCCATGTCTGATCGAACTTTGACGACTACATAAACATTTCAAATTTCACATTACACATTTCTTAGCAAACCTTTCCACATCATATATACACATTCTATTTCTTTTGAACATTCACATATTTGTTGTTAAATACATACAAATTTATTCTCCGTCATTCTTAATACATATGGTTGCCACTACAAAGTTGTTCGTCATTGATAATAATATCGGTCGCCTCTACACATGCCGTAAAAACCAACCAACCAACCAACATGAATGGACAGTCCCAAAATAGCCAACATCTACTAATCCCTATGTTGGGTAACCGCTACCACCGGGTCTACACACATATGCGATCACAAGGCCATCAAGACGAAATCCATCCATCAAGCTCGCAGCATGGAATGTGAGAACATTTTTAATATAAGCAACTCCTCCAACACAGACAGCTACATACCCCCACCCCCAGGCGAACAGCCCTGATAGCCTCAGAACCAAGAAGACACATAATCGACGTCCCTGAAACCCTAGTAAAATAAATTTCCTCTAAGCGAGCGAAGCAAACACCTTATTCACTTCGAGAATCTCCGCAACATGGGTTTGCGAATTTCTCTCATCAACAACCTGCTCAGTCGGTGGAATGTTTTATACACTGAATTGCCTGCAGAGGCGTAAGACCTACCCCACCCCCTAAAAAAGGATATGCCCTGGGTAGGACACTAAACTACATTTGAATGGTGAGGCTCCACGCGTCTTCTAAAGTCATGTTTATAGTTCGATCACTTATTTACAACCAGTCAAATAGCAAAAAAGTCAATTTATACTATTTTTGAGAAAGAAAGAAAGAAGATAGAAAATATATTAGAAAAAAAGAAGAAAAGAAAGATAGAAAGAAAGAAAGAAAGAAATTTCATATATTAATTAGTAAGAGAAGATAAACGGAGAAAGAAAGAAAGAAAGAAAGAAAGAAAGAAAGAAAGAAAGAAAGGAGATTGATATATCTGGGAAGAAAATAAACTGGGGAAAAAACGAAAGAAAGAGTGGATGGAAGGAAGAAAGAAGGTCGATATATTAGTATATAAAATGAACTGAAAAGAAAAAAAGAAAACAGAAAGAAAGAAAGAAAGAAAAAGAAAAAGATGTCCTAAGTATATCACTAAACTAAATCTGATGTTGAGGCTCCACGCGCCTCCCTAAGTCATGTTTATAGTCCGGTCACTTATTCACAGCTAGTCAATAAGCAAAAAATCTATTTACACTATTTTAGAGAAAGAAAGTTATATATACTAGCAAATATATGCACCCTCCGGGTGCAAGTATTTTAGTTAAATTTTATAATAAAATATCATATTAAATTAGAAAGGCTAATGAAACTGAATAAGAATGTAGATAAAAAGATTTTGAACAGAGGGGGTATGATTGAAAAATAGAACAACTTTGAAACTAACTCTTCCATCATTTTCCGTTACTCCCGTCTTTCATTGCTAAATTTTCCTAATTAAACTGTTTAGTTAAAATAGAAGTAAAGAATAATATTACATTTATTTCTTCTTGTTAAGGGATTTATTTTAAGATTTATTGAAGAGATTTTTGCTCACATTCAATAAGATAAAACCAAACAATTAGAAATCAATAATACTAAGCATATATTTATTAAAATCAATTTTTTAAGATCAATATGCAAATTAGCCTTCCCATTCATACTGTAAACCTCTATTTTGTTGTATATATAAATACAATTGCATGTTATTAGTATGTAGATATGGTCAACAGTGGCTTCGGCCTCGGGACCATTGCTATAATTAACGGCGTCGATCCCAGGGAGCCATCCCCAGGCAACACCTGTCCCCTTGATTTAAAGGGGCAGGGCTGGGTTTATTGCCCAGTGCCTGAGGCGCCCCCCTTGAGGGGGAATGCCGACGGGATCGACGCAATTTTTCACCTGCCACTCCATGAGTCTCGGTTTGTGGGTGGTCCCACATAAATAGGGCCTTGTGCCTGACCCGTACAAGTGGGGTACGTGGAAAATATCATGTAGATATGGTCAACAGTGTAAGTAATGTAAAAAAAATTTATTAATAATTGAGGTTTAAATAAAAATAAAATCTTGGAGAATATGATGTAAATAACGAAAGGAATTGTGACTTGTATAGTAATATAGTTTCGGTTACAGACAGACAAACCCACAATCTCCATTATAATAAGATATAAATATATATATATATATATATAATATGTGTGTGTGTGTGTGTGTGTGAAGTGAAACTTGTGCGTGATATATTTTAGGAGGAAAGAGGCTGCACAGACCCCAGTCCACTATCTTGGCAGTCCCGCAGTTAGTCCAGTGGCAGAGGAAAGTCCTAGACGACTGGGCTGCCGGGCTGTTGTAGGGTGCTGTCTCAGGTAGTATTGAGTCACCTCACGAGAGGCCAGCCTCCCCGGAAGCCCCAGCGCTTGCACCCAAGCGCCAGGTTCTGTTGGGAATTTATGTGAGTAGTAAGTACCCCAATCCTACTATATATATATATATAGAGACAGAGACAGAGACAGACAGACAGACAGAGAGAAAGAAAGAAAGAAAAGAAAGAAAGAAAGAAAGAAAGAAAGAAAGATTGATTTATCAATAAAGAAAATGAGTTGAAAAAGAAAGGCAGAAAGGAAGGAAGGGGAGGTGATAAAGAGAGTAAAGAAAATGAACTGAAAAAAAGAAAGTATAAAAAAAAGAAAGAAAGAAAGAAAGAAAGAGATTCTCTGGGTATGACACTAAACTACATCTGAATGGTGAGGTTCCACGTGCCTCCCAAAGTCATGTTTATATTTCGGTCATTTATTCACATAGCAAAAAAGTCAATTATCCTATTTTCGAGATACCACCAAACCCACGACACACGAGTTACGAGATAAGCCAATGAACAAATTCCCAGCCTCTCAGTTGAGTGATATCGACCGAATAACTGAATATTGGGATCATTCACTTAGACTAGAAATTAAAAAGTAAAGACGGCGGAGTGACCTATTGTCGGTATCAGCCGGACAGCGAAAGAGTCTATTCCCTTTCCACTAGCGCTAGACAAGGGAGATTTTTTTGCATCTGAAGTGCAGCGCAACACCTACCGTCAGCTCTCCCGTTCGCACAGATCCAAGCTGTGCTACTCATGCGCTGAGTTGGAAAGGGGCCAGTATCGAACCCAGAACCTTGTGGTTCCGAGGTGGATGCTATAACGACAGAGTTAAACCTGTATAAGTAAGTAAAGTCGTCGGGGCGGCCTAAAGTCGGTATCAGCCAGTCAGCAAGGGAGTTTATCTCCTTTTCAATAGCGCTAGACCAAGGAGATTGTTTGTGCGTCTGAGGTGGAGCGCCACACCTACCATCAGCTCCTTACTTTACCGCACAGATTCCTGTGCTACTCATACGCTGAGTTGGCGAGGACCGCTATCGAACTAGGAACCTTGTGGTTTCTAGCCGAACGCTCTCAATCCCCAAATGCACTTATCACGACTAGTGAGATCAAAACAGTTCTATAATTTAATTGTTTTCATTAAACAACCGTTATTGCGACAAAAGGCCACTGAAATTAAGATGAAAGACGTACGAGTAAAAAATCCAAAAAAAGGTTTGAGAAACTATTAGTTGCTGTAAACATGAAAATAGAATTTCTCTGAATTTTTTAAATAAGGCTTAATAATAATTAGTATTATTTGTATTATTCGGACTATTGTCCTCATCTTCATTGTTATCCAATTGGGCACATAGCCTAGTGGATAATGGAGTTAGGTTAAGACAGTTCTAAGTGACAGTTATCTCAAGTATTAACATTGTGAAATGGAAACTCCACTTAAAAATTGACCATGTGTCACATCCTGTTCGTACTGAGGATTTGGTAAAAATAAATATCCTTGGGAAAGGTATGAACCCCTCATCACACATCTATAAGTTAAATAGTACCAATAATGTTCTTCTATAAGGATGGCTTTCGCATTAAATAACATGAAGGTTGATATACTTCGGGGATACTTAACCGGTGGTACTTTTATTCCCTTTGCCATACAAAGTTTAAACAGCCCATACTAAGTTTAAACAGCACAGTCTGTCCTGCTATTAACCCATAGCTGAAGGAAGGATAGTTGGATTTGAAACTGTCCCGAGGGTATGGTATTACCACGCATCCCACTTATGCGGGTCAGACACAAAGTCCTATTAATGTGGGACCACCCACGAACCGAAGACCATAGGATGATAGGCACACAAATGTATGGATCCCCTCGGCATTCCCGCTCAAGGGGGTGCCTAGGGCACTGTGCAATAATCTCAGCCTTGCCCATTTAAATAAAAGGGACAGATGTTTCCCGTGGGGGGAAGGCCCCCTGGAATCACGTAGTTAATTTCCTCTATTGGCCGAGTGAGTATCCCGTCCCGATGTTATTAGCGCTATGTAAAATGCAAACAGTCTCGCCCGGGATTTGAACTCGTCTTGCCGTGTCCATTCCCTGCGGTGATAACTATTACACTACATGCCTCCGGCAGAGAGTAAATTTTGATGTCTTAGCTTAAATTTACTGTCTGTTGTTTGAACGTGATCTCGCCACCGGTAAATCGGTGCTACGATGTGGTCGGGATAAAAGTACCTGTATTCCCCCTCCTACAACCTCTTTAAGGACATCCACTTGCTATATAGAACTGAACGGCTTGTTCGTGGTCATCAAACCCACCCGGTTTCGACCGGGGGTCCGGTGAGCTTCGGCCGCTGGACCGAGGTGTTGAATTAATAGCGTCGATTCCAGGGGGCCATCCCCCCAGGCAACACCTGCCCCCTCGATTTAAAGGGCAGGGCTGGGTTTATTGCCCAGTGCCTGAGGCGCCCCGCTTGAGGGGGAATGCCGAGGGGATAGACGCAATTTTTCACCCGCCATCCCATGAACTTCGGTTTGTGGGTGGTTCCCACGTTAATAGGGCCTTTGTGCCTGACCTGGTACGAGTGGGGTACTAGGAAAATAAAATCGAAACCGAAAAACAGCCGGCTGTCCTCGGCATGTTGACTACGTATTGGTACACATATGAACTACTATGTAACTGTTACTGCTGCGGCATTCACCTGGGTCAGTTGAGCCGGCTCCACCCAACGAATTCTCCGTGTCTCAAAATACAAACGCTACACCATGACATCCAGAGTTGACAGTAGGGCCGCTGTGATAGAGATGATAGGATACATCAGCCTGATGGTGCGGTAGCCGCTATCAGGTAACCGTACCTCTGAGAGGCAGGCGATATCGATGCCGTACTGATGAAGGGAACGCATCGTAAGAGCTTGTGTTTCTTCAAGTTTTAGTGTTCGGACATTCCAGCATGCGAAATGATGAAATTCTCTGCGACGGAACATCCCAGCTTGCTAATTTGATTCTCGCACCAATGGGACAATGGACGCGTCAGTTCTTGCGGGAGGCGTAGCAGAAGTCGTATTCGAGATTGTAGGTGATTTTTTTTAAAAGGAATATCAAGGAAATATAAAAACCCGCATGTATAAAATAGCACCACTATCCAATTATTTTTATCTTTCTAATCGGTTCAGGTGAGTAACAATGATTGATTTAACTTAGAATATCTTTTTATATAAACTGATGTACTGCTTTTGAGACGGTTATACTCAATAGTATTTATTTAGTGCTTTATCAAAGTAATCTTTCTTCCTCAACCGTTTTATTCTACAAAACCTTTGAACTAATATAATCAATACATTCAGTCAGAGATCTATGGCTGAACACAAAGTTAATATTTTGAGTGGTTTTCTGACCCGTTTGTCTCGTTTTGAAGTTAGAGAAGATAATCAAATTAAACTTTTTCCTTGTCTCTGCTTCTTTGAAGGTTTTGAAACAAACTCACAAATGTCTTCATAATACAAATAATTGTCATCTTTAAAACAATAAATGCCAACCCTTCTTCCTATCATAAAATGCTGTTTATTCGGATTCTTTTAAATATTTTAGTGTTTAAAAATGGCATTTATTTCTGGACAATTTAGTATTTAATTATTTCTAAAAGAAATTTTGAATGTTACCTGAGAAGCACACACTATTTGGTTTGGTTTGGTTTGGTTTGTTGTTTTAAGGCATATCAACCTCAGTGGTTCATTTAAAGCCGATAAATTTTTTAAATAAAGTAATTCTTAATGGATACTCAATTTTGTTTTAAACTGACGTTTTTCTATTTAACCCATAGATGGGACCCTAACAGGTAATACCACTCCGTACCAGAGTGGACCAGGGAGCAATGGTGATGAAGGGGTGCTCTACATTCCCCAAACCTCCAAAACTGGAATCTCACCATCAGATAGAGTTTTACGTCATTCTCAGGACTATATATATTACTGATGTACGTATTGGTACATATATATATACCATTGCAAATATTTCGCTTTTTAAACAAATATTTAGAATATATACTTACATAATAAGTACATAGCACGGTCTACATATACTACTTAAATAAGGTGGAAACGATGAGAAATTATCTTATAACTAGAACTTTTATTCAAAAAAGTCATATACAAATAAAACAAAAATAGGAATCCATTCACAACCAAATAAATATACATATATATGTAGATTTGGTAAGAATGATTTGTAACAGGTTATAAGTCATATGAATAAATAAATATATATCATTTATTCATATAACTTATAACCAGTTACAAATCATTCTTTATATTATATATTGCTATTATATTATATTGTATGAAATAGATATAGATCATAAATAAATCACTGATAAATGCGTGCGCCAAATGTGTACCAGCACGTAACAGTCAATTTACCATTGCTATACACGTGTTGGTATTGTATTATACCACAGAGGCGTGATACATTATTGACCCACTACTACCAGCTGATCCGTACAATTCTTTCAAAAAACCTTCTGCTCGTCTCACACGAGCGCTGTTGTCAATTCTGCCACGGACAACGTCTTCTCCCAGCCAAGACCAGTGATTCGGTATTTACCTTAACCTGCCACTAGGTCAGGATGTGATACAAGGTATTTTTTTAAAGTGGAAAACCATACCTAAACAGAAGCTCATGTGATAGCTAGTAAGAAAAAAAATGCGTTGAACCAATGGGCATTCTCCTTTTGGGGCACCTCAGGCACCAAGCTATAAATCCAACCCTGCTCCTTCAAATCGTGGAGACAGGTGTTGCTTGTGGGGTACTGGTCCTTGGATCACGAGTTTAATTTGTGCAGCGGTCTGGGCCGGCTGGATTCTCACTGAAATCAGGTAGTCGCTTCTAAGAGAGAAACTGTCTTAGCTTTTTATGCCTCCCAACTGGTCTTAGTTGGTTGAACCACTCCAACCAACAAGGGGGTGACAGGAGGGTTATCACGAATCCCAACCTGGTTTTCTATTTCCTAAACGCCTTCCTCTAGCTTTGTCGAACACTCGATTTTTCAAAACTGCTCCTCCTTTTCCCTTGAAGACCAGCTCAGATTCTTGAAGATCACTCTTGGCCATCATCCTTCATCATGAAGTTCTCTGGTACCAAGGTTTTTTTTAATCCTGTGGAATGATATTTTGGAAGAAAAAAAATGTATATGAAGTAACCATCTCTTTCTGCAAAGATGTCATTCCACAGGAGTAAGAAAAAAACCCTTGGTGCCAGAGAACTTTACTTCGTGCTAAAGAAAAAGTAAGAAGGATGGTGGGGATCGATCCCGCCATTATAGGGATAAAAACCGTCAACGGAACGGAGGACGAAAACAACCACGAAAGTTGCCACCACCAACAATACTTTCAAAGTTGATGCAATGAAGGAAATATGACAATAGGATAGGTTGATTTTTTCCCCTTTTTTTTTAATATCAAATTCTCTCAAACAGCGAAATCCTCGTTTTTCTAAAGGCTAAATTTTGCGAAAACGAGGATTTTTAGTGCATTTTAGTAGACGATTTTTAATGCTATTTCCTCAAACAATGGTGCAAGTAAAAGATCTAATTTTTGGTATCAGTATTCAGTATACCAACAGACAACTTTCGTGTAGATGGAAAATTTGATATTTTTAAAAAGGGAAAAATCGACCTATCCTAGAATCAATCAGGCGTTTGGGCGTGATATCCGCGCCGGTAAACCAGTTCTACCGTGTGTGGTGTTTTCTTTTTTTTTTCTTCTTCAGACGGGTGGGGGTGTAAATCAGGGTGTCATGCAATTATAACAAAATGAAAAAAAATCAGACAAATATATACATAAAATATTTTATTCGCGTTTCTTTGCAATTGTATCAGACAAAATAAATACAAGATGAAAGACAGATGGATTTGGCAGTGTCTTGCAACTTTTTTCTCTTCTTTTACGCAACACACATTTTTTTTTCTTGGCATTGAATCAATCAATCCTCTATCATTGACATTGTTTTCTTTTTTTAAATTAACTAACAATAAATAACCTAATAGCTGACAATGGATGAATCTGGCGCAATACAATCTTTCTTTTTTTGTTTTTGAGTGTGGGTGGGAATTTTTTTTTTCAATAATCAATATTAATATCATGGCTTATCATGCAATTTACGTAACATAAATGTTTGTTTTAAGTTGATGTGTGTATTGTAAGGGCTTCATCGAATTAATCGAATAAGGCTAGAAAGGTAGCCACTCTGGTGGTCTACAATGAAAGATGCACTGATCTCACCAAAGCAGCCAAGTCACAAGATGTTTTGTTTTAATGTATTGCATCATAAAATGATTGAGATGCAGTCGCAAAGATGGCAACCAGAAACACACACATTCATACACACATGCAAGAGTTTATATAATATATATATATATATATATATATATATATATATATATTGGTTAGGAGGTTGATTTAGAAGGCTATCACAATGCAGTTTGGAATAAATAAAAAATAATAATACGGTAACAATGGTGTTGTGTGTTGACCTGTATTTTTTATTATTTCTTGAATTTTCGAGGTAATACCTCTTTATCAAAAGAATTGAACTGAAGCAGTACAGCTATGGCAGAAGGAAGAAATGCCATAGCTGTACTGCTTCAGTTCAATTCTTTTGATAAAGAGGTATTACCTCGAAAATTCAAGAAATAATAAAAAATACAGGTCAACACACAACACCATTGTTACCGTATTATTATTTTTTATTTATTCCAAACTGCATTGTGATAGCCTTCTAAATCAACCTCCTAACCAATACATACACAATGCTTCAAGCAAATTATGAAACTCTTTTATATATATATATATATATATATATATATATATATATATATTGATACTGATCCATACATCCGTTCAAGTAAATACATACAGTCGAGAAAAAACCCAGCTAAGTTTACCAAAAAAACGTTGGGCGATTTTCTTTTTGGTCGATTCGTTTTGGGACACTCTTTTTGCAAAATTAATGTATTATTACATATCAATAACAACGCAAAAGGCTAAACGGTGAGGGAATGGGAATAGTTATTGAAAAAAAAAAGTCAATTGCGGATAGTAAAGACTTTTTTTTTCTTTTCGTGGAGAAAAGAAAAAAATAAGTTTTCGTTTTTCCTAAGTAGGTAATAAAAAAAAAACTCAAGTTTGCATGCGTTTAGTCTTATGTATATGTATACTTTTAAATTTATAATTTAAAAACAAAAATAATTAAAAAAATGACAGAAACGCGAAGATTTATCAAAATACAAATAAATAAATAAAAAGCATCTGCATTCGTTTTCGTTTGTGTTGTGTTTTTGTTACTGTAACCAAAAAAAAAAAGTTTATTTAAAAAGTTTAAAAATTATTAATTTAAAAAAAAAATTAAACAGCACCGTTGGAGCTTTAAAAAAAAAGGAAATTCTGCAATGTTGTTAAATAATATATATATATATATATATATATATATATATATATATATATATATATATATATATTGAAAAGGGCTTTTTTGTAGACGGTGTTTAAGTAGCAGTGTATCCACAACAAGATATATATATTTTTTAAATGATAACTTTATGTAATTTATGCCATGGCACTATGTGTCAAGAGTAATTGTATGGGGGCGGTCAGATCTTGAAGGAAAGACAAAGATGGCATCTTTTAAACTGCTAGATATGACAGTATAACAAAAGAAATAAGCAAATGTCTTAAAGTAATTAAACTTCTTTTTTTTTTTTTTTTTTTTTTTTGATAAGAGCTTTTTATTTCGTTCAGGAATACCCTGAATATCTAGGAAACGGATACAAAAGTTTGGCCTGAGCATATAGCTCGAATATCTATATTCACAACTCGTATGCCACGAGTAGGATGTGACAGAAGGTTGAAAGTGTGCGGCATACAGCCAGGATCGAACTTGCTATTTCAGTAGTAATTAAACTATGATACTAGCTTGCTAACCATTACACCACGATGAGACCCCGGAGTGTTTTTTGTTTTTTTTCATTAAGGTTTCGGAAATAGTTTACAATGATTTTTCTTGGAGAGTGACATAATTGAGATAAAAGTGGCGAATCGCGTTCTGTTTGTCGTTTTTCCTCAAAACCGAGGCTACAAAGTTGAGTTTCGTGAGCGTTTCCACCTCTCCATCGCTCCCAAAGTGTCGGCCAAAATCGTTTTTATAAATTAAACTATAGTTCACTGGCTGATAACTTAAGCGTTAAATATTGCGGCATTGCCACATTCAGAATCATGTTAAATTAAATTAAACAATAAATAAGAAACCGACAATATGAAGGAGTTTCAGGAAGGCTTCAGCCACTTTTCTCCTCGACATATGGTAATCATTTTTTAAATTTCATTCTGACCTAGAGATTTTTTCTCAAATTAATCGGATGAATCTTTAATAAATAACGATTCCCTACACACACACACTATATATATATATATATATATATATATATATATATATATATATATATTGCATGTTGAATTAAAGTAGACACTTGCTTTCCCGCCATAGACTTTATCCCGCGAATCGTAAAACAAGTAAGAGCTTCTAACCTTAATACAAAAAAAGGGACGTTTTCTTATCTGCTAAACTAGCAAATATACTCTTCCTTGAGTTTAAAAAACTTCGATTCGCTGCATATTTGGCTTGAATCTAAGGCATTCTTTTATGTTTAAAAACAAAGCTAAGGCTGGAGGTTTATATAATGTTTAAAAAAATAAGATCAACTGTTCGTTTATATATAAAGATAGATAGATTCACACGTAAAACGCTTTATGTCAACATTGTATAAAACTATAAAAACGTTGTATCTGTGTTTTGTAACGACTAGGCTAGGTTTCTTTATCATTTTAGTATAAATTTGAGACATGGTCAGACCAGTGTTCCTCAAATAGTAAATAAAATAATCAAACTGTTCATTTTTTATTGGTAACGTAACAAGGACATGAGTTAACAAATGCAAGAATGAATAGTTAGAATTGAGCGCGGGTTTTCAGAGTATTGTTTGACATTGCGATTAGAAAAAAAAAGGGTAGAAAATTTTAAAAAAAAAAAAAAAAAAAACTTTTGAATTTTTCCCACCCTCCCAGGTAAATCTAAAAATCGGGACTATTTACAGAATTTTACAAATGCATTTGCATACACTCATTCACATATATCTGCACCGTTCATACATTCGTCAAAGTGCATACATCAGTATCTTTTTTTTTTTTTTTTTTTTAAGTATGCACATTTTTTTCTAGAAATATTAGGCTTTTGAAATCACAAATATTATAAGATATAATACCTACACGTAACTCTCATCGTCTTCATCTCCCATCTTTTCTTTCTTTTTTTTTTTTTTTAATTAGTAACGATGCTAAAGGCAATACAGTTATTTGTTCACTTTCTTTTGGGGGAACTTTCCCGCCAAAAAAAACAGTATCACAATATTCCCATAAAAAATAATTTCATCAGAATTTTGCAGTGACTACCACACGACATGTCACCTCCTCGACCGGAAATGACGTTCAGTGCATTTTGAATATGGTACACAGATTACTGAAGAGGAATTCGTCCATCTCTTCGGGACGGAAATCTCTCTTTATACAGCAAATAAGCAAATTGATTAATTTTAATTGAGATGTTTAAAATAAATAATTTGCCATTGTAAGTCTAGTTTATGAATAGGAATTTTGGAAATGTTGGAGATATGTTAAGTCGTGTAAAAAAAAAAAATTAAAAATTTAAATAGAAAATTTTAAAAAATATATATATAATATATATATATATATATATATATATATATATATATATATATATAATTGAAATGAGTAACACTAAAATATTGTTTTAAACTTTAGAATGTGTTTTGGGGGTTGGGTTTTGGTTATAAATCCTAAGTCTAAAACGATTTAATTAAATACGTGAATTATCAAAAAGAATGTGTAATTTTAAACAATCTACAAATTATATAAATAAATGCATTAAAATGTCTTCATACTAAATTTGAAATCTAATTAGTCCAAAATTGTCTTTTTTTTTTTTTTTTTGGTAAAAATTGTTTTGGTGCAAGGAAAAACAAATCTACTGCTCCAAGACTTAAAGCAAGATAAGCCAGATTCCTTAGAGTTTGGGGTGACTGTTGACTAAGGAAATCCCTGCAAATTCCTTTATATCCTTTTTTTGCGATGAATCTTTTCATTTTCATCCACAAAGAGTTCTAATGTACACGTGACATTTGAAGAAATCTCAAGAAAGAACATCTTTCTCACTCGCAGACTTTTAGTTCTTTCTTTTTGTATTTTATCTTTTTTTTTTTCCTGAGGCAAATTTAACAAGCGGTGAGAAAGGTCGGGAAAAAAATCAACCAATCAAAAAGTTCCTATTCATCAGGTTGCCAAAGTGAGATCATGACGAGAGTTCTCTTCTCGCACTTTCTCTCTCTCTCTCTTCTCTCGCTCTCTTTCCCTCATTTCATTTCTTGAGACACAGAAAAAAAACAAAAAAAACAAGAGAATTGGTTAAAACTCGCAAATTGACTGTTCAATCACCGGAACTGTTCTTTTTATTCGGACCGCACTTCTTCCGTTTCCGACGCTTCTTCTTTTTTCCTTTTATCTTTTTATGTCTTTGTTTACCTTTTCTTCGGCGGCGATTGTTTTTGTTTCTTCGTTGTCCACGCTGTTTTTTACCAACATTCTTTCGTTTTTTTGTAGGGAGCATTCTCACACCGGAAGTAGAATTGTTGTGCGTTACCCTTTCGATTTGGATTTGAGATCTCTTCATAGCAAGAAGATTGCTTGAGCTCAGTCGTTCGGACTCTGTAGTTTCTGGGACGACGCCTACACGAGCGGCAAGCTTAGCAATGCTATTTCCAATAGCGGACTCTGCTGCCGAACCCAAAGACGTCGTTCTAACTTCCTCGTCCATCTTACGTACAACATCTCTACTTCCGTCTAACCTTCATTTAGACTCCGTCGAGACACACGCAACCGGTTCGCGGCTGATATATCGCTCGTAGCCGCAGAAAAGTCCAATACAATGCTGACTGACTTTTCGAAACATCACAATGTCTTTGTAGATCGTTTTACATCTGCTGTCTGTGTTACGACACACGGCACGTTGAAAGACGCGTGGGAAACGATTTTCATCCAGATGAGCCACCCAATCCCAACGGCATTTTGAAACCCAGTTTGGTTCCTGTGGCTTTATCGGTTCCATATCATCATCTGTCTGCATAGGGATTTCTTGGTTCATAAACTCCTGTAATTCCTGCAATAGACGAACGGTAATTAATATTGATGAATTGTTTAAATAAATGCTCAAATTTACTTTATATATATATGTATGTATATATATCACATACATAAGATAGAGGTATATAAGAAACGTTTGCAAGAAGAGTAATCCGTACTATTATAGCAGAGACAATATAAAACCTAAAACATATATCAAATTATGAACTCTAGAATTCTGTTATTTTGAGCAATATATATATATATATATATATATATATATATAGTGAGAGAGAGAGAGAAAGGGGAAGAAAATTTGGTCTGCTGATCACCGAGAAGAGAAACTGACGGACACCCAGTACTGTTGCCTATGTCTCCGTTATCTTGAATTAAATATTTATGCTCTATCACAGATATTGAGTACTTTTTATAAATTTAGCAAACCACACACACACACATATATAAAATCAGTAAAATCTTTAGGGTGCTCTATGCATATAAATGCAGAGTAAAACCACACTATTTTCAAGCATAATAACACCGGGAGTTTCATGTTGTCGATACTCAGGAGCCGAATACTAGCTCGACTGGGAATCGACAACGGGAAACCCAGACGGGAGTTTTATATTATTATAGTATTGTATATGCGTGTTGTTTTCTGGTATTTATCTAATAGTGTTGGAGATATAATTTTTGTCTGTTCTAAGTTTGAATAATCAGAATGTGAGTAAAGACATTTTCTTATATCCTCTATTTTTTTAGGTTATGACAGGGTACATGTCATATATTCTAGATTTCAATTAATGTTTAATTTTTTAATAAAACTCTGGTTCTACAGACTTCTACGACCCCAACATTTGGTGACCCTGACATGATGGACTTGGTTGCGACAAGTACATCTCTCACACTAATTCGTTGGCGTAGGGATTTTGATCTTCACTAAGAGCTCTTCTGTTTTAGCCACGTGTCAGACTAGACTAACTAATAAATAACTATAAAAGAAATATATACAAATAATTAGACCTTACTAGAGAACTGAAAAATCATGGGTGGCAAAAAGTGATACCAATTATAGCTGGTGGCCTTGGAATGATTTCCAAGAGTTTGGAAAAAAGACTGGAGGAATCGGTAATTAGACGACTAATCGAGACCATCCAGACAACAGCATTGTTAAGATCGCCTATCATACTAAAACGTACAGTTGGATTTGACTTGGTCGAATGATACCCAAGAGGTTTGATTTACAGTCTCGGATACGATACAGGATTGGCGTAGATTGATATTACAACTCTACTAAGAGACAGGAAATATAGACATCAGTTGTTAGGGGCGTTTTCAATTGTGATATAAAATTAAATCATTAAGTGGTCACGAAGTTTGTCAGTGATGAAAACTGTGCATGACATTCAGTACATTCAATCCATTTAGAATTATAGTTGGGTCAGGAAGTAAAATAATTTCTTCAACAGAACCCACCTCCCGCCAAAAAAAAAGAGAAGTATGAACAAAGAGAGCAAGGCATAACAAAAGAGAATAAAGAAATAGGAGAGCAGTGATCTAAATAATAGAATAAGGATGGAAAGGAGAGTAGAGATGGAGTACAAGGATATCAAGAAAGAGAAGGAATGAGAAAAGAAAGAACAAAGATATGAAGAACAGACGAGGAGAGCAAGGATATGAAAAGAGGAGAGGATAGCAAGGATGAGAATGGGAATGAGATGAGAGCAAGGACGAGAATGGGAATGAGATGATGAGATGAGAGCAAGGACGAGAATGGGAATGAGATGAGAGCAAGGACGAGAATGGGAATGAGATGAGAGGAGAACAAGGGTTATAAGGAAGGAGAGGGGTGGAGAACAAAGATGAAAAGAGAGAAGAGGAGAGGAAAATGAAGAGGGAAGGAGAGAGAGAGAAAAGGAGGGGGAGAGAGAGGGGGAGAGAGAAAAGGAGGGGTAAATTGAGTGTATAAAGACAATAAACACATTAAATGTCCACTGACCTTTGAAACGTTCCTTGGGTTTTTTTGTGTCTTAAGACAAACAGTCTGAACATTTGTAACATCCGATTCGTACTCGCAGGCTCCTTTATTCTTGCACGTCCCTTTCCGCTTGAGTATGTGTATCACTTTAGTTGCCTGTTGACATGTTACATCAGTTTTCGTTTTGCATTGTACGTGGTAAATTATCTGTGGGAATCGCGTCTCAACGTAATTTGGCTTCACCGTCGATTCACATTCTGAATCTGAGTAATCCTCCTCTTTAGGCATCAGTTCATTAACACTGGTTGGCGCGGAGACGGCAAAGAACTTGACGCCCCGACCTTGTTCGTATTTGACGGACGCATAAAACATCTTTTCACTAATCAAAGTAGCACCGTCCAAACTACCGATTTGAAATAACAATATTAAAACCAAAATCTGCAAAGAGAGAAAAAATAAGAACAATTAACTTTTGGTCAATAAAAAAAATTAAATATTCAGAACGTAAAGCAGGCAAACAAAAATATGCTTGGGGTGTGTAAAAAAATACATTGTGCCAAATCAATTTATTATTGAGTGATATTTACCGAAAATAAAATGTAACAGCTAATAGAATAAGAATATATAAGTTCGATATCGGCCCTCGCCAACTCAGCGTATGAGTAGCACAGGAATCTGTGCGGTAAAGTAAGAAGCTGATGGTAGGTGTGGCGCTCTACCTCAGACGCAAAAAAACAATCTCCTTGCTCTAGTGCTAGTGAAAAGGAAATAGACTCCCTCGCTGATTGGCTGATACCGACTTTAGGCCACCCCGACGAATTTTACTCTTCCGCCAGCTATGAGTAAATAGTAGGGTAGACTGGGCTCCTTAACCTCGCTTAGGAAACCAGTCTAGGAGAAGGAAAACTCTGAATTCAAACGTGTTAAATCCCGCTTAATAGATTGACCTTGTGTCACATCCTTTGGTGAACATATATTGAATAAGAATATAGTATTTACTTTTATCTAAGAAAAGAACGCATTATCAGCTGTAAGCATCATTCACATTCTGTCTACCATGCCGGTGGGGCTAAGAATGATCTATCTCCTGACGAGGGGTAAGACCACCATCTAAAAAAAGGGGGGTGCCCTAGATATGACACTAAACTGCTCAGCCACCAGGATTCCGTCCTTAACCAAAACGGGTCGCCACCCACGGCCAAAAGGTAACCCCATTGGGTGGGGGGCCTTACCCGTCTGTAACGGTGCAGTCGGTGAATTTTACAGCCCCGGCCGATAGGTCGCGTTATTAAAAAAATCTCAAGGGGAAAAAAAGTACAAAAACCTTGTTAGTAATCTTATGATAATAATTAGAAGGTTACTACTACTACTAATAATAATAATAATATTATTGTTACTACACGTTATACTAAAATTGTTACTCCAAGGTTCACTCTGACTCGGAGTGGTAGTACCTGTTAGGGTCCCATCTGCATCAAAAAATGAATTTTAAAAATGGGTTTAAAAATTGACTTCAAAAATTGAATACCGAACAAGAATAAATACAATAAATCGTCATCGGTAAAAAATAACAAAATAGAGCACCCATTGCGGTTCGAACTCACTATAACAATAAGTCGACGGAGTGGCCTATTGTCAGTATCAGCCAGACAGCGAGGGAGTCTATCACCATCAGCTCCCCACTTTACCGAACAGATCCCTGTGCTACTCATACGCCGAGTTGGCAAGGGTCAGTATTGAATCCGGAACCTTGTGATTCCGAGCCGACAGGAACACAGACAAGCACACAGCACTCAGTGCGGATCTAACTCACTGCATAATAGTAATGGTCTGTTTGACGAGTTCGCCAACCATTATCACATTGTGAAGCAGCCTGGTTCGTTTACTTGTAAGCAATAATTACGTCACAGCGTGGTGCTTTGTTACCCTATTCAGATTATATATATATATATATATATATATATATAATATATATATGTAACAAATTATTGCTATGTCATACCCTGTAGTAGCGCTGCTGCTTATTGATAAGATATCCCGGTAAGATTTTCCCACCCGACTCCATGAGTGCGTGACCACCCCTTTCTTTCTTGTTGGGGCTGCTGATTGTCGGAGCGCAAGTAGTTGATTGCTTGCTAAGCGTAGCCTAATTCTGTCACAAAGCAACGATTGCTGGAGCACCCAGTGAGGATCGAGCTCATTTATAATGTTCGCCTAGACAAGTTTGTTTAATCATTACATCACATTGAGGCGCTAATTCTCGATCAGTGTTATATTAACAATCAACAAATAAAAGTTGAAAAGAAAAGAAAAAGCGGTTTGACCCAGCGAAATAAAAAAAGAAGAAAGATTTATATATACAATATGAACTGTAGCTAAACGACATGAAAAAGTATTTTAGTAGCTTGAACGCTCCTTGGAAGGCTATAGCAAAGGTAGAGGAGTGGTCACTTTTAAATTTATAACAATAAACTACAAAAATGCCTATTCAACGTGACTGGGCCTAAAATCTCCGGGTGTATGAGTGGAAGGCGAAAAAAAAAAAAAAACATTCCCCAGAGCTAGCTTACCGTGGCTTAATGCATATTCATGAGTACACGTGACCTAGATTCGTTCAAGTGACGTAGTTCTCCCTCCCGGCGACCTTGAGGCCACCTCGATAGTCGGGGGGCACCCATGTCACTCTGACTCGCTTGAGAATGGAAACGTTACAGATTTTGTGGCAGTGACAAAGAATCTCTTTGACAAGACGACTAACATGGCTCTCACAAAATTCGTCTAGGGAATTCCCACGCTTTCGCTGATGTTATTGGTAGTTTATTTCGTTTACTTATTAAGTTTAAATATATGCAACCCACCACTTGTAACGAATGTCAATGTTGATACTATATGTTCAGAAGTTCTCAGAAACCTCTTTTTGAAAGATTACAGGCTGAATACACAATTACATCTAGTTTTTGAAAACATAAAGAAAGAAAGAAAACAAAAAAAAGAAAGAAGAAAGACAACAAAAAAAAAGAAAGAAAGAAGAAACAAAAAAGAAAAAAGAAAGAAAACAAAAAGAAAGAAAGAAAGAAAGAAAACAAAAGAAAGAAGAAAGAAAGAAAAAAAAGAAAAAGAAAGAAAGAAACAAAAAAGAAAGAAAGAAAGAAAGAAAAAGAAAGAAAAGAAAAAGAAGAAAAAAGAAAAAGAAAGAAAAAAGAAAAAAAGAAAAAAGAAAAGAAGAAAGAAAAAGAAAAGAAAAAAAGAAAGAAAAAAAGAAAAAAAAAGAAAAAAAAAAGAAAAAGAAAAGAAAGAAAAAAAAAGAAAGAAAAGAAAGAAAGAAAAAAAGAAAGAAAGAAAGAAAGAAAACAAAAAAGAAAGAAAGAAAGAAAGAAACAAAAAGAAAGAAAGAAAGAAAGAAAACAAAAAAGAAGAAAGAAGAAAGAAAACAAAAGAAAAAGAAAGAAGAAAAAAAGAAAGAAAGACAAAAAAAAAAAGAAAGAAAGAAAGAAAGAAAGAAAAAAAAAAAAAAAAAGAAAGAAAGAAAAAAAAAAAGAAAGAAAGAAGAAAGAAAAAAAAAGAAAGAAAGAAAAAAAAAAAAGAAAGAAAGAAAAAAAAAGAAAGAAAAAAAAAAAAAAAATGAAAAGAAAGAAAGAAAGAAAGAAAGAAAGAAAAAAAAAAAAGAAAGAAAAAGAAAGAAAAACGAAGGAAAACACCTACTCTCTATCTCTAAAATCCTCTTTATGTTCGTATAAATATATATGACAGTAAATCAACAAAAACTCCATCCTCTTTGTGAGGTTTACAATACACCGACTGGACCCCGTATATAGGGGTAAGACACTTGCCCCCTAAAAAAAACTATTGGATGCCCTGGGTATGACACTAAACTGCATTTAGGCTACAGTTCAGGAATTCTAGGGAGTGTGGTGTACCCCATCGTTGTCATTATTCCCAGGTCCACTCTGACCTGAAGTAGTATTACCTATTAGGGTCCCATCAATGGCTTAACTAGAAGTGTCTGAAATTGATTTGTATTAGATAGGAATAATTGATACCACATAGTTATTTGCATTAAAACAGTTACTTGAAACTATACGTGTTTACTATGAATTTAAAACTATATAGTTGTGTTCAAAATATTAGTATGAGATAGAAATACTTGAAATCATACAACTGTGAGCAAATTATTTGTATTTGATAGGAATCCTTGATATCATAACTGTGTGACAAAAAAACTCTAAGGAAACAACTACACAAAATAATGTGAATATAAACATACAAGGTAGGCGATTCTTCGATCTTTAGGCATAAAATAACCCCAGATGGGTTGACATGCCGTTAAAAATCAATCAATCAACCGAGAAAAAACTGCCATGGCACATGAAATGAAGCCACTTTTATAGGTCAATCCCCAAAACAAAAGGAATTGCTGATAATATCATTAGCCAACAACAAAGCCGGTGCTTGGCATTAAGCAAACTGGACCATATTACCTTTAGGCACCCCTTTTTGATCTCGATTAAGAAAGGACATGTTTTTCATTTACACCGTCAATATCCGGTTGCTTGTTAGGGGTTAGGATTAAGGGTTAGGGTTTAGTTTTATAATTTTTTTTAAATCTAAAAATCGTCTGTTAAAATAACCGGATATTGACGGTGTAAATGAAAAACATGTCCTTTCTTAATCGAGATCAAAAAGGGGTGGCTAAAGGTCATATGGTCCGGCAAACTAGCCGTTCATGTAGGACGCTAAAACTGCCTAGAGCTTCAAAAAATCTTTACAAAGGGAGATGCTTAATGTATACAAATTGGAATATTGCTATCAGCCAAATAAATTTGTATTGTCTGGTGTAGTTATCTTATTGGACAAAAAGGGGAGGTCAGCTCATTGTAAAACTGACCTAGGGCGCTCAATACTTTAGCGCCAGACCTGAACAATAACCCTACGTAGAGGAAAGGAAATACTTATACTTCAGAAAAATGGGTTAATTATAATACAAGTATTTTTTTAAAAAGTTGATGACATTACTATTTTTTTATTATTTTAAATTTAAATAATTTGGTTTCGTTTCTGTTTCGTTTGTTTTTTGTTTTTGTATTTTTGCAAATATATAGATTTTTATCTACAAATCAGATGAATAAAACAGTCGCCCAAATTCATGGAATTTATGACGGGTGGGCAGGCAGGCAAAAAAAAATTGTGGGAAAAGTGGGTCATATTTTAGCGATCATATGAAAACATCTACATCAGCATTTCTAGAACCTGACAAAGAACTTGTTTACTGGTTCCACAGAAAAGTAATGATGCTAATAATAATAATAATAATAATAATATTCTCTGTCGATAGATTACAGAGTAACAGTATTAGTTGGACAGATCTACCCCCCCTACACACACACACACTTTGTGCGCCAACTTGCGGTTTGCAACAAGCAATTTCCCAAATAACTGGCTAGTTGTCGAGCGGGTCAACCACCCACGAGTGTTAGTCCTTCCACCCCGTGACACGTTCTCTCTTTTGCTCGGATTAGAAGAGACTGTGGCACACCCACTGATAAATAACTGTTACACACCCATCTGCTGTTTTTGACATCATACACACAAACACAACAAAGACTAAAACTCTTTTCTTTTTTTTTTCTTCTTTCTTCTTTTTAAATCTGATACCAAAAACAAGCTTTGTCCGGGAACACTTGCACACCTACGGACCAGTAATATCTGTTGTTAACCGTCAAATTCTAGTGATGGTGTTGATAGAACTGTCTTTATTAATTATTATAATTTTATACTCCTTGTGTGTTTTAACTGGTGGTCTGAAGTCTGGAGTGACAGCAGGTCTCCTTAGGTCTCCAGGACTCTTCTGAGGATTCTGGTTGACCTTTTCAATGCAGTTGTTTGGACGGTCTCAAATCTTCCTCTGGTGTCCATGTCAAACCCTTGGGCACCGTTCGAAGTTCACCAACTACAATTGGTATTACTTATTACCTCATGTTCAACAACTATTTCAGTTCTTTGGCAATATCCATGTATTTATCCATCTTTTTGTTTTGTTTTATTATTATTTCCGTGGTCCGCTGGAACAGTACATCATCATCATCATTATCATTTTACTCCTTGAGTTTCTTTTACACCAGTTTCAACTCGTGGTATATTACTGGAATCTGAGTAACAGCAAGTTTCCTCGGATCTCCATTGCTCTTCTATCCGATTTCAACAGTTCTGTCATCTCTAGTTCCCCCAGTTTCTTTTCCAGACCTTTGCGGATCGGTTCAAGTGCACCAACCACAATTGGTATCACTGTCACTTTCGTGTTCCACAGCCGTTTCAGCTTTCTGGCAAGATCCAAATATTTGTATATCCTTTCACTTTCTTTTGTGGTCCGTTGGGACACAAAAATCCACGCGATGACAAGTTCTTTAGTAAAAGTTTTTCCATCGATAGTATATTTGTTTTGAATCAGAGATTAAATGACAAGTCATTCAATGCTCTGGCAATCCTTTAAGATTAGTTTCAGTTCTTCCTCTGATTTCCATTTCTTCCAACCATTTTGCAAAGAATATTCGAAGTGTGCCAATGGCCAATGTTTACATTCCACAATATACTTTAAATTCCCTGGAAAAATCAGATAATTTTCAAGACTTATTTTATTTCCTTTTTAATCGGAAAATTACTCTTCATCGGACATATCCAGTATAGCTCATAAATGATTACATTTTTTTTCATTTTTTTTTTTAGATAAAATGTTAATTTTCTTTTCAAACAAAAGATAATATGATTTTATTATTTCAAGTGGAATATTATACGATCAAAATGCATGCTATTAGGTATTATTCATTACTTAATTCTTCTGCATTGAAATTCTAGAACCAAAAATAAAATTATAGAATTTCAATGCAGTAGAGTTTGGTAATAAATAATATCTAATAACATCCGTTTTGAATGTTTGATATTCCACAAGAAATGATAAAATCCTGGTATATTAACCTTTTAGAAGAAAATTATATTTTCTTAAACAAAATTGTTAAGGGCGTACTTACTTATGGGCGATGTTTTCGTTCTAGTTATTGACCAACATTCATTGCGATTGATGGTTTACTGTATTCGGCTGCTGTATAAGTTTGGAACATCCTACAGCAGCATAGAGTTCCTATTGATTTGATCCAACTTTGTCTTTTTTCTTTGCAAGGGTCCTTAGATCCCTCAGTCGCTTGCCAGATCTTAGGGTCCACAGTCCTGTATTTTTGAAGGTTCACCCACAGCTTTCCAAGTAATTTTGAACAGTGGCGGCATCTTCGTGCCTGGTAGTTGATTGATTGAACTTATTACTGCAAATTCCAGGAACTTTTTTGGAGGTGCTTCTTCGGGCATCCGTAGCACGTGACCGAACATTGACCACTTCCCACTGCGCCCAGTGATGTGTATACAAAATTCGGGAACTTCAGACTAAAAACCGTTTGGCCGTCTATAGAGGAAAGATAGAAAACTTCTTGGGTAGGTACTTACTCAACCCGTTCTTAGTGTAAGTATAATCACTGACATCTTTTTGTGGAATTAGACTGCGTAGACGACAATATTTTTTGAAGAGGCATTTTCATTAAAATCCTTGAAGAAAGCATAATCCCAATATATGTTGTTGCATCTTCGTTTTATCCGATCACTGGGGAAGCATGATAAGATACATGGAGGTGTCGATGTGCCGGTTTTCCAGTTTGTAATCCAATGCCACACTCCACAAAGATTTTTTTTTTAAACAAAAAAAAAAAAAAAACAAAACAAAGCAAATTGCAGCTAATTTCAAATCATATGATTGGTGGATTTTAATGGTACGTTAACCTGTCTAGGATTATTTTATGCCAAGAGATTATAGAATCGTATTGATATTTAGATTAGGGTAGATGTTTCTTAAGTATTTTTGTTTTGCACACGGCTCTATCAAATACGAATATTTTTAAACAGATCTATTTGACCTATAGATGGGACCCTAACTCCAGGTTAGAGTCGATCTGGGAGTAATGGCAATGAAAGGGTACTCCAAACTCTCAAGAACTAAATCCTCACCATCAGATACAGTTTAGTGGCATACCTTGGACAATGTTGTTAGTTTTTTAGGGGGAGGATATACTCAGTGTATTCTAAGAGCCTTCAGTTTCTAGTTGTGAAAGATTCTCTTTTATGACATGAGACGCATTTAAAATGTTGAAATAATTTATTAGGAATTATTTTTAATTATTATCTAGATATACAAACAAATTATTTATATTATATCTACATCTAGATAATATATGTTATGCTTAAATAATAGGTCCTTTTTACAATATCACATTTTTTTTCTTTAAAGGATTCCTTCCCTCTTTTCGGTACCTAAACTGTGATACCCCCAACCCGGTTTATTTTTAATCCATTAGATCACAGCTATAAATACTGAGACGTTAATGAGCTGGCCTAGGTAGTTATTGACAGCATTCAGATTCATTAATCAGTTCCTGCCACGTGGTTATTGCCTGACGAAATGAATTGTTTATGTTTACTGTGTTTGTTTTGCTATGGACACAGGTTGACCAAGTAGCATATTTACGAAACACGTTCTTGCTAATTTGGCGAATATACAAACAATAGAATTGGGAGTCTCATCGTGGTGCAACGGTTAGCAAGCTACTCTCGCAAATCCATTACAAGTGAAAAGCGAGTTCGATCCTCGTTGGATGCCCCATATTTGCGACCTTGGTCACATCCAACCTATGGTGAATGGGTTGTGTAAATACCTATTAACACTATAGATTAATACTTCATTTTGTTCATAACACACAGTAGACTATGTGAGAAGATGAAATAAAAGAATTGGAAGGTTATAGAACCCAGTTCATCCTATTTTTTACCCATATCTGGTGGGAGAATAGTTGGATGCATACCCTTTCCAAGGGTTTTAGAACTATGTGAAATGGAAACAGCCTCGCGCAGGATTTGAACTCGAGTCACCGAGTTCATTTTCTCTGACGATAACCATTACACTATACGCCTAGAAGCAACAGACTTTAAGAAGAACGAAGATGTTTTTTTGTTTCTTTTAAATATTATATTGAAATAAATTCCATAGTCCGAAAAATATCTTGAGTAAAAAAAGGTTTATTATATATATATATATATATATATATATATATATATATATATATAAGGGTGATATATTCATAAGTAAACAGTCAATGCTCAATATCATTGATAGAGCATTTATGTTTAAGTTAATGTAGCGTGGATATGGGATCAACGCCGCCTGGTTACTGACAGTTTCACACCAATACAATGTTCCGACTAAAGGCGAGAAACTGTCAGTAACTAGACACCGTTGACTCCATGTCCACGCTACCTTAACTTTAATATATATGTGTGTGTGTGTGTGTGTGTGTGTGTATAGATCTCTGATGATGATTTTTTATAAATCGAAATATTGTTCAATATTAGCTATGAAAAGGATATAAAATATATATTCATTTTAACAATATTGTGTGTTTTCATATCCTTTTATCTATACATATACCGTCGGATTCATTTCCTTGCTCTTAAATTATATATATATATATATATATATATATATATATATATATATATATACTGAAGTTCCAAACTTCAGATAATGACTTTGAACAAACTTTGTTTTAAACGTACCAAGAAGGTTTGTTCACTGTTTTATAGTTTACTGTTGTAATCAAGCAATAAATGCGGGGGCGCGAGATGTCTCTTAAATTGTTACCTGTATCTGGGTTACGTGTGTATTTATATGGTAAATATGTTACATCTTTAATTATCGTTTTGACAGTTAATGACACCTTACTTGTCTCTTTGCTCTATAAGATAACAGCAGTCACTTTCTTCGCTTCAAAGACAACTTCACGAATGGACGCTCACAGGAATGCAACTCCCGCTTTTCTTTTGCTTCTTCTATAAAAGTTAATTTATATTCATTAGATAACAAGCGGTAACGATGTTACGATTCTAATGAACTATCACCATAATTGATGGCACGAAGACAAAAACAGTGGACTGAGAAAAAAAAAAAACATTTAAAAGGAGAATAAGAACCCTGATAAACAGAAAGCGAAACAAAACAAAGTATCACCTATAAATGAGTACACCCCCCTACCATCCATCTATACATATATAAAGAGCAGTTGTGTGTATGTATGTCCGGATGAAACTACGAAAATAAAATGAATAACGACAAAGTAAATAAATATTCACATTCACTATCACCAGAGCTTGCTTTTTATGCAAAAATAATGAAGATTTTATTCATATTTGGGGGGGGGAAATTCTGACGTCCCACCAGGTCTTTTTTACGTGGGTTTTTTTTATGGGGCATCCAGTGAGGATCCAACTCGCGATTATTAGTAATAATGGATCTGCAAGATTCATTTTTTATCGCCCTCTCTACCTAGGCGATGCTGGGTAGCCGCTTCTAGCGGTAGTTGGTGTGTATGTATCTCCGGATGAAATTATGAAAATAAAACAATTAATGACAAAGTATATATATATAAGATTTTTTGGATGTTTGTTTATTTTTTAGAAGCATTGTTAAATATATATTAATATTTATATTTTTGCTTGAAGGCAATTACAATGCGCATATCGCATAAATTCGATAATTATAGAAGATAATAATGACAAGTGAATTTCGCATCATCAGTTCTTGCTTTTTTGTGCAAAAATTATGAAGATTTGATTTATATTTGAAGATATTTAAAAATTAAAATATACGTAGAAATAGCATTTAAATTTTACATAAAAATGTCCAGCATTTGTAAATCTCAAAAGTAAACAAATCAATACACAAGGCTCCCCCTTCTACCTTGTTGACATTGGGTAGCCGCTTCTAGTGCTTTAAATAGATGATGATCCTCTAAACCAAATATTGAAGGATTTAAAGAGTATATATATATATATATATATTTATATATATATATATATATATATATATATAATATAGGTCGTGTTCATAGTGCGGATTCTCATGTCAGTCTGTCTCTTTTCCGAAGTAACAAAACAATGATACCAATAATCCAATGATTTCTTAGAATTGCTAAAAAAAAAAAAAAAGCTAATGACCGGTCACTACCGCCTATCATACAAACTATCCTAGTACAACAAACAAGACATGCTAAACACTGTTGGAGAAGTAAGAAGAGAGAGACAGAGATAGATATATAGACAGTGCTGCCAGCACGACTTGATAATGATGGTATTCCATACGAATTGCACAGTTGAAAAAGGCCGTAGAATGGATCGATCAAAATCTGTTTTTTGTGGGGGGGGGGTTAAGAATGAAATCAGAGAAAAGAAAATCGGTAGCCCGAACGAATCTTGAATAATAATGACCGATTTGAAAGTAACTGGAGTTGGCAAGTGCCCAACATGATTGGCCTAAAAGAAAATATTCAAACAACTGATGACGAAACAGCTAAAACCCACAGACGAAACCAACAATAAAAACATCATAAACATAGCTTGAATAAATAAATAGATAAATAAAATCAAGTAAAATTAAATCTATTCCACTAACAAAAATGTTATGTCATGGTAGCGCTTATGTGTCCACTGCTTTTGACTGATGCTTGTAAGTAGTTACCCAACCCGTCCGCCATGGGTAGGATATGACACAAGGTCACGAAATATGGGGCGTTCAGCAAGGATCAAAGTCGTTATTCAGTAGTAATGGATCTACGAGACTAACTTGCTGACCAGTACACTATGATGGGATGCTGTCTTCCTTTGACAGATACTTATATCTAGGCCGAATAATTGTGTGTGTGTGTGTGTGTGTGTGTGTGTGTGTGTGTGGTGTGTTGTGTGTGTTTCTTCACTTCCTTTCATAATATTAATACATATTAACACTAATTTTTCTACTTCAAAGAAAATTGAATTTTTTAAAAATAATAATGTTTCAAAAGAGTCGTTATTAAAATCAGGAGGTCTTCAATCTCTTTGTGGGATATTGCAGTTTTTTTTTTTTTTTTTTTTTGGGGGGGGTTGTGTTTTTTTTTAAATATTATTATTACATTCAAAATATAAGATTTAACGTAATATTCACCAAAGTCTCGTCGAAATGTGCTGACTAAATAAATACATCAAATACGACCGAATATGGAGTTCGAGTCTGACTAAAGAGCTCCATATTCGTTTCCGTGTGTCAAATCTCTGCAACATTTAGAAAATGACTTTCTTCAAAACATTGTGTTAATTTGTTTAGTTATTTTCAACGTTTTTTTTAGGTTTTTTTTTTTCTAAGTTTTATTAGCGAATGATAATTTAGCTCATATAAGTAATATAAGTGAATGAATTATTATTGAAGTTAAATTAAAATGTTCATAAAAAAAGTCTAAAAATGTCAAACTTGATAAGATTTTAATTTCAAGAAAAAATAATCAAGATGTTTTTGTTGACAAAGTTAGTCGACATAAAACATCTTGATACTAACTGTTTTTCGTGTAGGTAGTCGATGTTTTGCTATAGTTGATGAAATATATATATAAATAGAAATATATAATATACAACTAGTGACTGTTAGCCTGTCACTCTTTCATGTGAACATCTCAGTTTTATCATATTTATTTATATTATAAGATATAAGAATAAATATTGAAACATTAAACAAAACCCCGTTTAAATAGGCTGACAACATGAGCGCATCAAATAAACGAGGGTATGTTTAGTATTTACACCGGCTTCTTCCACGAACGCGTTGATTACGTATCAACGAAGCAGCCAATGAAATTGACGGAATATAAATAGCTGAAAAGTCCACGAAATTCGATTCTGTGACGTGTTCAGCTGAATCTAACACAGAGACTTAACAACAACAGAGATTTGCTGAAGTCTTTACTAATATTCTTTGGTCGAGTGAATTAACGAATAAATAAAATAAACTCCCGAAAAACACTGACTGCATAATAAAAAAATACGACATCTTAAATAATGAGAGGATAAGATATTAGATTCACGCGAGAGAAGGGACTGATGGTGTTGCTAACGAAATTCAAATTGTATTTTTTTTTTTTTTTTTTTTTCATGTGTGTGAAAAACAAAAACGAAGCAAACAGCCACGTGGTAAGTCTTATTTTGTGTCCCCATATTTTAAAAAGAAAAACCAAATAGACTATATTATTTTGACCCCCCCCCCTTGCTTTTGGGGTGGGAGGGATTTACTTTTTTTTTTCAAACTCAAAGAAAAAAAGAGAGAGTATAGAAGAGAAAAAAAGAAAGTAATAACGAAAGAAAGAAAATTAAAGTGGGCTGTTTCGTTTCGTTAATCTTTCATAAAAAATAAAATAAAAAAAACACACACAAAAAAAAAAAAACAAACACGCTAAACCGGTAAAGAATGAATGGATATCGTATAAGACAAGCTTTATTCGATACAGAGGCATGACATATGCGACGAGGGGAGATAGACAGATGAATAGATAGAGAGGGAGACCACTCCCAAAACTAACCATTCATTGCTATTCACATGAATTTATGCGTTTCTCTCTCTTTTTATAACAATAAGTGGACAGATCTATTATCTTTCATTTTATTTTATACAAGATCAAAGCATTTACTGAATAAATCTATTCAGTATAAAAATGATATATAAATCACTTTATACTTTTGAATATCTATATAGTTTTTCTTTTAATTTGTCATACGTATCAATGTGGTTTCGTAGTCTGGGTAGTGAGTTCGATTCCCACTAGACTGCTTCACAGACATGGTCTTGTAAAACTGATAAAGTTCAAGTTGTTTAGTGAATTATTTTAGTTATAAGAATATAATAATAGGTTAATATATTCACAGGTTGTTTTTCTTTTATTTTATTTCTTTAATAAAAAGTCCGTGTTTTATGAAGTTATTTGAAATGTGATTATTTTATATTGATCAGGGATAAACTTTTTCTAAATAAAAAAATTTTTTTTAAAAAGATACCAATAAAATAAAAATCCAGAGAATGAATATTTTCATATTTTTTTATAGATTTAAAAAAAAGTCCCAACTGCTTTTGCTAGTAGATTCCTCAATAAAATCTGTCTTTTTTTTTCTTTTTTTTTTTTTTTTTTTTTTTTTTTTTTTTTTGTCTTTTTTAGGGGCGGGGGTAAAATCCTAGTTGGTTTACGCGATAAATAAAACTTTCTTGAAATTAATTTTTTGGTGACAGTCAGTCTTATAAGTTTTCAAACATTTCATATACTAGACCCATTTTTTGTTATCCAATATTCGCAACGGATATTTGCTGTGGGTTAGGGTTCAAAATTTTTTTTTCTGCTTGAAAAATCCATAAAAATGAAAAATAAAATAATGTCTTACGTCAGGTGTACAAAAAGAACATTTTAAAGGTGTAAAACAGTTCAATAGCGAAATTCGTAGAAATAATATTAAACATGCTGGGCTAGCAAAACATGGTGAGTTCGATTCCCTATAATCATGACCTTGTGCTAAACTAAGCTTAGTAAATATTTATTTCAAGGATTTTCATTTAAAGTAGTGTATGGTCACTGCTTACATAAACTAGAATGTTACTTTTCATAATAAAATAAAAATAAATGATACTGAAAAAAAAATCAATTCAACGAACATTTGATTTTCATTTTTGTTGTCTCGCTTAAAAAAGTAAAGTATACAAATGTTTGGAAGGTAATGTTCTTGAATATGAAAAAATATAAGTTATAAAATGTCATTATGGTGTGAATATGAACTGAATAGTATACATAAATATATAAGATTAAAAATGACACATAATCTAGAAAAATAATCACATTCTAAGGAAAGTTAGTAGTGATAAAAAAACAACAGAGAAATTTGTTATAGTTTTAACTTTTAACTGTCAAACTAATTATTGATTTAGCAGGAAACGAGGACGTCTTCAGTAATTCTGATCAACCAGCCATTAAAAGAAAAAAGAAATGATCCACGGTATTTAGATTCTTATAAAATCAAAGAAAGTTGCTGAACTTTTAACTGTCAAAATAATCATCATGACAGGAAACGAGGAGGCCTTCAAAACTTTCAAATCAATCAATCAATGAAAAAAATAAATGTTTCACAATATTACGATTGTTGTAAAACTAGTTTTATCAACAGCAGATTCATGAATGAATGAATGAATGAGCGAACGAATGAATGAATGAATGAATGAAATTGGGGAGAAAAAGAAATAAATACTTTTTTTTAGTAGTAGTAGTGTACAAAGTTTAAGTAAGAAAAGAAAAGAAAACTTACAAGCACCATACTCTGATGACACATTTTTCCAGGAGAGAAAAAATTTGTATGTATACTCTCTGAAAGCCGGAGACTCAACTAGCCGGTGTTTGAGACTGAAGTGTCTATTTATAATTAACTAAAATCCCACTAGGACCCCCACATCCACACACACCACTCGTCCACCGTACATATAGGCAAATACGTCCCAAGTGCATCTCCGTAGCTCCTCCCATGACATCACCCCACCTCCTTTTCCTGTAACAAAACACTTGATAAGTAATATAACTACTTTTACTTCTACTACAACAACTGCTACCAACTGAGTTTCAAACGGAAATTATGATTTGTCCTCCTACCTACAACTAAAAAAGAAAAGAAAACAAGAAAAAAAAATGACGATTTGTAGAAGAGACCAGGAAAGAAAAGGGGGGATTTGGGACCCCTTTTGCTGGGGAATTTCGTTTGGAATGATAGTCAGACAATTAGAGAAAGAAAAGGAAGGAAGAGGAACACCGTACAGGACATTTTTAGTCGCTGAGTTCCTCATCGTAATACTTGTATTATGAGCAGTAATATAGTAGTAATTTCGTCCCGGGACTTTGATTCACACACGCATTTAAGTGCATAGAGAGAGAAAGGAAGAGAGATGGCTGTGAGAAGGAATTATGAGGAACTAAAAAGAAAGAGATAGATTAAATATATTCGATAAGTTAAATGTTATTTTAGTACAACGTCACTATTATCGTGTGGATTACCCAGAAGGAGCGAAATTATGATTTTTAAATTTGAGGGAATTCTCTTCCGGTGTAGTTGCGAGAAAAACTCTTACAAAAGTTATAACAGCTATGATGTCATTTCCCGGTTGAACCAATCATTTTCGCTAATCGAATCGTGAATTATTTTTTAAAAATACAACATAAAACTATTCCATTCTTTTAATCTAGTAAAGCAAAAAAAACTTTTGGTCTTTTTAAAAATATGAATTCTTAACAGACAAGTTGTCTTTGTTTAAGAGAACAAAACATCAAATTTTAAATTTGTATTGTAAGAAAATACAAACTACTCTACCGGTGTTATCGTTGTACTTGTGTACTATAAATGTACTAGTGCTACTACTACTAATAGTAAGAGTAACACTGATACAGTGTCATTCTGTAGTTTACACGGTGGGGATTATTTTGTAACGAAGTCGAAGCAACAAAGGTAAATAGAAAAACTCGGAACCGGTTAAAGAAAATGAAAGTAGATGATCTAAACAAAAAATTCTCAACCAGGGGAGAATTTCTTCTCTCGGGTGGAATTTCAAAGTTTCAGGGGGTGGGAACCACAGATTAGCAGCCTGTTGGACTGTACACAACAATTTGAATTGAATTTAAGTTGTAAATCTATCAAAATGTTCTATTGCAGTTAAAGTTGTAAAACTCGACATAAAAAAATTATCCAAGGAAATTTTTATGTACGAACATATGTATAATAAAAAAGGATATTCAAAATGGTCTGAATAGTATGTGGAAAGCACCTTTTAATTCTCTTAGAATGGACACATTCCGACACATGGTAAAACGAGTGACATGGATAAAAAAAAGATTTGACAATGAACAGATATGTACATACATCACATACATCACGGAGACAATTAAAAATAGTATTTTTGAATATATATATATATATATATATATATATATATATATATATATATATATGGGATGCATAGTATGTGGAGAGCACATTTTGAGTCTTTTTGAGTAATGACATTCCGACACATGGTAAAAAGAGAGCATGGGTCAAAAGAAAGTTTGAGAACCCCCCTAAATAAACAGATATGTCCATAGATCACGAAGACAATTCAAACTTCTTTCTTTTTTTTAAATATATTCATACACACATTTTAATGTCATCCATACAAAGTTTACAAACTAATCAAAACAAACTTGGAGAATTCCAACAGCAAATGCCGTTGCAAGTAGATAAAATAGAAATATATATTTGATTAGGATTGATTATGATTATTTAACTCTTGGTTAGTTTTTGTCACCAGTTTTAATTGGTGGCCTTTCGCTGGAGTTTGAATGTCACAAAGTCTCCTCAGATCTCCAGGACTCCTCTGAGTATTCTCGCTGATCTTAACAATGCTGTGGTCTGTATGGTCTCTATTATTCCTCAGATTTCCAATTCCTCCTGTTTCCATTTCCAAGCCTTTGGGGACCGTTGCAAGCCCGCCAAACTACAATTGGTATCACTGTCATCTTCATGTTCCACGGTTTTTTTAAGTTCTTTGGTGAGATCCAATAAGTTGTCTATTATTATTATTATTATTATTATTATTATTATTATTATTAATATCATTATTATTATTATCATTATTATTATTATTATTATTATTATTATCATTATTATTATTATTCATGATGAAAGAAAGCTGAATAATTACAAAATCACTCACACAAGCACAGACAGACGGACACACACACACACACACACACACACACACACACACATTCACACTCACATGCACGTACATACACATGCATGTACACACACACACATGTGAAACGAATGAATAAAAGTACTTTATTGTTTTACGGACTTTCAAAGCGAATCTATTTCATGTGTTTTTATAGTTAACAAGATGGATTAGTAGACTATTGTTAGTGAGTTCGATTCTCACTGGCAGGGTCGGGCTTTACTCTGCTGAGGCCCTTCTCAAATTTGAAATGATTATACATGATTACTATCTGTTATTGATTTTTATGAATCAGTGTTAAAGAATAAAACCTGATGATCAGATAAAAACTATATACATATATATATATATGTATGTGTGTGTGTGTGTGTATGTGTGTGTGTGTGTGTGTGTGTGTGTGTGTGTGTGTGTGTGTGTGTGTGTGTGTGTGTGTTATTATTATTATTATTATTATTATATTATTATTTTAAAAAACGATGCCCCGAGTGTGTGTGGCCCTCAGCTATAGCTATATTTAGCTTATACGCAAGTCTAGCACTGCTTATTTGAGCGCCCCATATTTCTGGCCTTGTGCCACATCTAAGCTAAGCTTAGTAGATAACTATTAGGTGTCATACTCTGAAAGAAAGAAAGATTTGATTTTAACGTAAGACATTGAAATCTTGACTTGTTTAAAACAACAAATATATACTACATTCAATCATCATCATCATCATCATCATCATCATCATTATCATCATCATTTGTTTGGTGGATTTTCTCAAATCCTGAGAGACAAATAGATTCCCGTACGTTATGATTACGTCTTAGAGAAAAATCACGGACTTGAAAAATAAAATAGTATTTCTGAACATTGTGAGAATCCTTGTGGTTTTCTACATCCTCGTTGTTACCGTGACGATTGTTACTAATTTTAGTGATGAGAAAGAAATTATAATAATCCAAATCAATACTTCTAATAAATGTATTTCAAATGCATTATTATTGTAAACATTAAAAATATTATAATTTTATCATTATCATTATTTTTTTTTATTCACTCCTGCGCGAAGTTTTTACACTAGCAATAAAAAAAAACTGATTTTTTTTTTACTGGAGTCTGAGTGACAGCGTGTCTCCTCATCTCTCCAGGACTTTTCTAAGTATCATAGCCGATTTTTAGTAGTGCATGTTGTCGAGGGTTTTCAACTCTTCCCCAAATCTCCAGTACCCCACGTCTTTTTTCCAGGTTCTTGGGGACAACTCCAAGGGCTCCAGCTACCATTAGCATATCACTCTATTAGAGTTTTTCACACCCGCTTTAGACGGTGGTTTACTGGAGGCTGAGTGACAGCAAGTGTCCTTAGGTCTCCAGGACTCTTCTCAGTATTCTAGCCGATCTTAACAATTCTGTTGTTTTGATGGTCTCGATTTTTCCTCTGATTTCCAATTCATCTAGACTCTTTTCCAAATCCTTGGGGACCATTACATGGACCCCAATTACAGTTGCTACGACCTTTATCTTCACGTTCCACTTTTTTTCAGTTCTCTGGCAAGGTCTAAGTATTTGTTTATCTTTTCATTTTCTTTCATTTTCACTCTGTGATCCGCGGGGACGGCAAAATCAACGAGATGACAAGTTCTCTTCTTCTTGTTAATCAATACTAGTTCTGGTATCCTTACTGGGATCAGGGGATCCGTCTGTATCTCAAAGTCCTAGAGAATCTTATTCCAGTTTGTGCATTTAGCATGTAGTAGCAAAGTGAAAATTGAATTTCTTGCACATATTATTATTATTATTATTATTATTATTATTATTATTATTATTAGCTGCAGCAGTAGCTGCAGCAGTAGCAGCAGCAGTAGTAGTAGTAGTAGTAGTAGTTTTAAGTCAAGCAGTAATGGGCTTTAGTTGGAGATCAAGTGATAGCAGGTCTGAGCAATCGTCCAACGCTCTCATCTCTTAGTAATGCCATTTTCTGGATGGTTTCCAGTTTTTTTCAAACTTCTTCGTGACTGTTTTAAGCGTGCTAATAATGATGGGTACATCTATTAACAATTATTATTATTATTATTATTATTATGTTTAGCTCAGTTTCTAGAGCATCCGTCTCGGAACCACAGGGTTCTGTGTTCGATACCGACCCTCGCCAACTTAGCGCATGAGCAGTACAGATTGTATCTGTGCGGTAAATTGGGGAGTTGATGGCAGGTGTGGCGCCCCACCTCAGATGCAAAAACATTCTACCAGGTCAAGCGCCAGTGAAAATGGGATAGACTCCTTCGCTGTCTGAGTAATACTGATAATAGGCCACCCCGCTGACATAACTACTTTAATATCATTATTATTTTTAATGAATGCACACATCGGTAATAGCCGGTGACCCTCACTGTAGTTAGTTACCCAGGACCCTTCCCACTAGATCCGTGCCGAGGTCTAAACGATATCAGTCATTTTTCGCATCCCCAGTTTTTTTATGTTCCTTGGGACTGTTCCAAGAGCTCTAGCTGTTATTGCTATCATCACCACCACATCTTTTTCAGCTCTCAGACAAGGTCCTGGTTTTTATCTAGTTCTTTCATATTCAACTTACTCTGCTGGAACAACGAAGTTCACGAGTTGACAAGTTCTTTTCTGCGTGTATATAAATACAATGTTTATTGTATAATTGACGGGCGATGTACGACAGAAAAGTGTACTATATATATATATATATATATATATATATATATATATATATATACGATTGTTCAAAGTCTGAAGAAGATATCAGAAGATCTGAAACACGTGTCGCAAATGTAAGATAAAAATAATTTAAAATATTTTCTAAAAACATGATCCATTTTGCGGACCTTTTTTTATAAAATATTTAATTTTCTCCCGTTGGAACCAGAACAACACTTTATATATATATATATATATATATATATATATATATATATATATATATATATAAAGGGGATAGACTCCCTCGGTGATTGGCTGATACCGACATTAGGCCGCCCCGACGACTTATATATATATATATATATATATATATATATATATATAAACCCCTCCACACGAGTGGGATGTGACACAAGGTCAATTTGTTAAATGGAGTTTAACAGGTTTAGAGTTTTCCTTCTCCTAGACTGGTTGCCTAACCAAGGTTAAAGGGCCCAGTCTATCCTACTATCTAACCTTAGTCGGAGGGGAAATAGTTGGGTGCATACCTTTCCCAAGGGTATTAGCGCTACGTGAAATCTAAACTACTGTGTCCAGGATTTGACACTGTCTTCTTGTCAATATAACAATGTATGATATATTCTGGCCTGGATTGGGTATCTGTATCTCAAATTTTCCGGAGAATTAAGCGTGTCAAATATGGATCAGTTATTAGGATTTGAAAGAAAGAGTTGTAACTTAACCGGCAACAAGTGTTGACTTATTAGATGGCATCTTTGCTGAAATCTTTCAATTGTTGCTTGCCTATTGAAGCTTAAAATGTCCGTACAAATGTCAATTTTTTAGTGTTATTTAAATGTATAAAGTCATTGTGTCCTTATCTATCTATCTATCTATCTATCTATTTCTGTTTCTTTGATTCTATCTATCTCAGTCTATATATATGATGGCACTTCGAAGTGCCGAAAGTACTCGGGACATGAACTTTGGTGGACTAATCCACGAATTCCACCCAAATATTAAAAAGTTGGCCAGAAAACTTGAAAAAAAACAAATAAAATTCAACATGCATAAATGAAAAAATGCTTCCCAAATACACACACACACACACACACACACACACACACACACACACACACACACATATATATATATATTTGGGAGAATATGTGCTTAATTGAAGTCGTACCTAATTTTGAAAGTTAATTAATTAATAATTAATTAATTAGGAACTTTCAAAATTAGATACAACTTCAATTAAGCACATATTCTCACAAAAATTGTCGGCTAAAAAAAGCCATATCATAAACACATCGCTTGTGTATTTACTTCTCATATATATATTATATATATATATATATATATATATATATATATATATATATATATATATATATATCAGTCTATTTCTATCTATCTATCAGTATTTCTATCTATCTATCTATCTATCTATCTATCTATCTCAGTATATTTCTATCTATCTATCTATCATTATATTTCTTTTTATCTATTTATCTATATATCTCTGTCTATTTCTTTCTATCTATCAATCTATCTATCAGTCTATTTGTATCTATCTATCAATCTATCTATTTATCTTTAACCTATATGATTTTTTCGGCGCTCGAGGGTATTATAATTTGGATATTGTTTTTAATAGTGCCCCGCTCAAGGCACGTGCCAAGAAGAATGAAAGAAAAAAAGATGAAATAATTTGTAAGAAGGAAACAAAGAAAAAAAAAGAGAGAAGAGGAAAAAAAGAAAGAAAGAATAGATGAAGATGACGATAAAAAGAACAACTGTTGCTTCGTTATTTCAAACTTATTTCCTGGAGAGGGAGAAAAACAAAGAAAGAAAGAGAAAGAAAGAAAGAGAAAGAAAGAAAGAAAAAGAAAGAAAATGCTGTTGGTGATTGTGACGCAAAATGAAATGATGATTTTTAAATTTCTTTTAACTATCTTGTTTGTAAGTTTTAATGTGAAAAAGAATTGTAAGAAGATCAAGAATGAAGGAGTTTGATAAAGATGAAGTTTCAAAATAAATAGGAATAGAATGAGATAGATAGATAGATAGATAGATAGATAGATAGATAGATAGATAGAAAGAAATAGACTGAGATAGATAGATAGATAGATAGATAGATAGATAGATAGATAGATAGATAGATAGGAACAGACTTAGATAGATAAATAGATAGATAGGAACAGACTGATATAGATAGATAAATAGATAGATAGATAGATAGATAGATAGGAAGAGACTGATGTAGATAGATAGATAGATTGATAGATAGGAACAGACTGATATAGATAGATAGATAGATAGGAACAGACAGATATAGATAGATAGATAGATAGATAGATAGATAGATAAGCAATAGACCGAGGTATATCTATATAGATAGATAGACAGGAACATACTAAGATAGATAGATAGATAGATAGATAGATAGACATGAGCAGACTGAGACAGATAGATAGATAGATAGATAGGAAGAGACTGATGTAGATAGACAGATAGATTGATAGGTAGGAACAGACTGATATAGATAGATAGATAGATAGATAGATAGATAGATAGATAGGAACAGACAGATGTAGATAGATAGATAGATAGATAGATAAGCAATAGACCGAGGTATATCTATATAGATAGATAGACAGGAACATACTAAGATAGATAGATAGATAGATAGACATGAACAGACTGAGATAGATAGATAGATAGATATGAACAGACTGAGATAGATTAGATAGATAGATAGATAGATAGATCTGAATAGTTATACATAGATAGATAAAAAGTTAGAGAGATAGATAGGAATAGAAATCTGATCTGTGATATATTGCATCATTTCTTCGATGTGATGATCAATTTTTTTTTTCCGGGATTTGCACACGTGGGCAGCAACCGTTCATGAATTACGAAAGAAAAGTTTTCTACCCTCGGATCGTCATCGAAATCTTAAACTGCCCCCACTCACTAAGCCACCTTCACCGCCGCCACCACCACCACCATCACCATCACCCCCCCCCCTACCGTCACACCAAACAGTTGGAGCACTGGTCAGTGGCATTAGACGCGGCCTGGAAGGCGTGGGCGTTGTATTTAAGGGACTATCCTTATAAGTTCCGATTCTCTTTAGTTTCTCGTTGTTCCGCTTAATTTTCACATATATTATTACATACTTGCTACAAGTGTGTGTTTATTGGGGGGGGGGAGGGGGCGTTGGGTGTGTGGGTGGGTGTGGAGAGAGGGGCGGGGTGTCGGCGTTGTTTCGTTCGGTTTCGCAATCATTCTGGAATGGGGGGGGGAATCTTTTTTTTTTTTTTGTCTTTTCTTTTTGTTTTACTCAGCTGGAATTTGACGACTCGCACACACAAACACAACGAGTGACGCCAAACGATGGAGTGTATTCCACAGACTCTCTCTCTCTCTCTCTCTCTCTCTCTCTCTCTCTCCTCTCTCTCTTCTCTCTCCCCCAATACGCTTCTCTCTCTCTCTCTCTCTCCCTCTCTCTCTCTCTCTTAACACACATATACTCTATCTCTCCAACACACACACTCTCTCTCTCTCTCTCTCTCTCTCTCTCCCAACACACACGCTCACACGCAAACACACGCACACACACACACTCTCTCTCTTTGTTTCTGTCTCTCTCTCTCTCTCTCTATCTATCTCTCTATCTTTCTGTATACCCCTCTCTCCCATACGCTTTCTCTTTCTCTTTCTCTCAACACACATACACTCTCTCTCTCTCTCTTTCTCCCTGTCTCTCGCCCAACACACACACACACGCTCTCTCTCTCTCTCTCTCTCTATCTATCTATCTATCTATCTATCTATCTTTCTGTATACCCCTCTCTCCCATACGCTTTCTCTTTCTCTTTCTCTCAACACACATACACACTCCTCTCTCTCTCTCTTTCTCCCTGTCTCTCGCCCAACGCACACACACACGCTCTCTCTCCCTCTCTCTCTCTCTCTCTCTCTCTCTCTCTCTCTCTCTTCTCTCTCTCTTCTCTTTACAAACCTACCGGCCTTCTTTCTTCTCTTTTTTTCTCCTCTCTTTCAGCATAGAAGACATTGTCAAATCAAGCAGACCCCACAGAAATTGAGGCTGCCATCTAAACAGTGTGTGTGAATTCAAAGCCGACTTACTACAAGAATGAAGATTCCACCGAATCACCGAAGTTAAGCAGCGAGGCGCCTGTTCAGTACTTAAATGGGTAACCACTTAGCTACAGCAGGTACTATAGACTGTGAATTCTGGGTCGTAAATCTTTGCCATAGTCTACCGAACAAATGTTAGTGGAATTTGAAATGAAATCCAATGTATATATTCTTAATTTCTGAATTGGGATTAATACTTTTAATTAAATGAAACCAAGGAAAACATAACTGATGTTATATAGATTTAAAGTTGTTGCGTGGTGATTCAGTTATACACTCTTTTGAACTCAGCGTTGTTATTTTAAGGGAATTGAGATTATAAACTTATCAAATCGTATACTGATATAAACTGAAAATTACTATTCGCTGGTAATTTTGCCGAGTATTTAATATTTCTATTTCAGAGTAACAATGAAAAAAACAAAATTAAAACAGTACATTTTTGAAGTTCTGACATTAAAAGAGTGTATAACTGAATCACTACGCAACAACTTTAATGTCCTTTGATAAAAAAATAAATAAATAAAAAACAACTTATCAATGAATTAACGTATTAAGTTATGTTTTCTTTTGAGTTTCATTTTTATTAAAAGTACTAATTCCTGTTCATAAATAAATAAAAAAGATATACATTGTACTTCATTTCATATTCCACTAACATCTCCTGTCCGATAGACTATGGTAAATATTTACGCCCCTGAATTCACAGTCTACCCCACTTGTTGCAACAGGTTCTGTAAACAAACCCGTGGGAAATCTAGGCAAACGTAGTTAAGTTACCCAGGACCCTTCCCACTAGATCCGTGCCGAGGTCTAAACGATATCAGTCATTTTTCGCATCCCCAGTTTTTTTATGTTCCTTGGACTGTTCAAGAGCTCTAGCTGTTATTGCTATCATCACCACCACATCTTTTTCAGCTCTCAGACAAGCCTGGTTTTTATCTAGTTCTTTCATATTCAACTTACTCTGCTGGAACAACGAAGTTCACGAGTTGACAAGTTCTTTTTCTGTGTGTATATAAATACAATGTTTATTGTATAATTGACGGGCGATGTACGACAGAAAAAGTGTACTATATATATATATATATATATATATACGATTGTTCAAAGTCTGAAGAGAATATCAGAAGATCTGAAACACGTGTCGCAATGTAAGATAAAATAATTTAAAAGTATTTTCTAAAAACATGATCATTTTGCGGACCTTTTTTTATAAAATATTTAATTTTCTCCCGTTGGACACCAGAACAACACTTTATATATATATATAATATATATATATATATTATATATATATATATATATATAAGGGAATAGACTCCCTCGGTGATTGGCTGATACCGACATTAGGCCGCCCCGACGACTTATATAATATATATATATATATATATTATATATATATATATATAAACCCCTCCACACGAGTGGGATGTGACACAGAGTCAATTTGTTAAATGGAGTTTAACAGGTTTAGAGTTTTCCTTCTCCTAGACTGGTTGCCTAACCAAGGTTAAAGGGCCCAGTCTATCCTACTATCTAACCTTAGTCGGAGGGGAAATAGTTGGGTGCATACCTTTCCAAGGGTATTAGCGCTACGTGAAATCTAAACTCTGTGTCCAGGATTTGACACTGTCTTCTTGTCATATAAACAATGTATGATATATTCTGGCCTGGATTGGGTATCTGTATCTCAAATTTTCCGGAGAATTAAAGCGTGTCAAATATGGATCAGTTATTAGGATTTGAAAGAAAGAGTTGTAACTTAACCGGCAACAAGTGTGTGACTTATTAGATGGCATCTTTGCTGAAATCTTCAATTGTTGCTTGCCTATTGAAGCTTAAAATGTCCGTACAAATGTCAATTTTTTAGTGTTATTTAAATGTATAAGTCATTGTATTCTTATCTATTATCTATCTATCTATCTATCTATCTATCTATTTCTCTGTTTCTTTTATCTATCTATCTCAGTCTATATATATAATGGCACTCGAAGTGCCGAAAGTACTCGGGACATGAACTTTGGTGGACTAATCCACGAATTCCACCCAAATATTAAAAAGTTGGCCAGAAAACTTGAAAAAAAAACCAAATAAAATTCAACATGCATAAATGAAAAAATGCTTCCCAAATACACACACACACACACAACACACACACACACACACACACACACACACACAACATATATAATATATATTTGGGAGAATATGTGCTTAATTGAAGTCGTACCTAATTTTGAAAGTTAATTAATTAATAATTAATTAATTAGGAACTTTCAAAATTAGATACAACTTCATTAAGCACATATTCTCACAAAATTGTCGGCTAAAAAAGCCATATCATAAACACATCGCTTGTGTATTTACTTCTCATATATATATATATATATAATATATATATATATATATATATATCAGTCTATTTCTATCTATCTATCAGTATTTCCTATCTATCTATCTATCTATCTATCTATCTATCTATCTCAGTATATTTCTATCTATCTATCTATCATTATATTTCTTTTTATCTATTTATCTATATATCTCTGTCTATTTCTTTCTATCTATCAATCTATCTATCAGTCTATTTGTATCTATCTATCAATCTATCTATTTATCTTTAACCTATATGATTTTTTTCGGCGCTCGAGGGTATTATAATTTGGATATTGTTTTTAATAGTGCCCCGCTCAAGGCACGTGCCAAGAAGAATGAAGAAAAAAAGATGAAATAATTTGTAAGAAGGAAACAAAGAAAAAAGAGAGAAGAGGAAAAAAAGAAGAAAGAATAGATGAAGATGACGATAAAAAGAACAACTGTTGCTTCGTTATTTCAAACTTATTTCCTGGAGAGGGAGAAAACAAAGAAAGAAAGAGAAAGAAAGAAAGAGAAAGAAAGAAAGAAAGAAAAAGAAAAGAAATGCTGTTGGTGATTGTGACGCAAAATGAAATGATGATTTTTAAATTTCTTTTAACTATCTTGTTTGTAAGTTTTAATGTGAAAAAGAATTGTAAGAAGATCAAGAATGAAGGAGTTTGATAAAGATGAAGTTTCAAAAATAAATAGGAATAGAATGAGATAGATAGATAGATAGAATAGATATAAGATAGATAGATAGAAAGAAAATAGACTGAGATAGATAGATAGATATAGATAGATAGATAGATAGAATAGATAGGAACAGACTTAGATAGATAAATAGATAGATAGAACAGACTGATATAGATAGAATAAATAGATAGATATAGATAGATAGATAGATTATTATTATTATTATTATTATATTATTTATTATTATTTATATTATTATTATTATCATTATTATTATTATTCATGATGAAAGAAAGCTGAATAATTACAAAATCACTCACACAAGCACAGACAGACGGACACACACACACACACACACACACACACACACACACACACACACATTCACACTCACATGCACGTACATACACATGCATGTACACACACACACATGTGAAACGAATGAATAAAAGTACTTTATTGTTTTACGGACTTTCAAAGCGAATCTATTTCATGTGTTTTTATAGTTAACAAGATGGATTAGTAGACTATTGTTAGTGAGTTCGATTCTCACTGGCAGGGTCGGCTTTACTCTGCTGAGGCCCTTCTCAAATTTGAAATGATTATACATGATTACTATCTGTTATTGATTTTTATGAATCAGTGTTAAAGAATAAAACCTGATGATCAGATAAAAACTATATACATATATATAATATCTATGTGTGTGTGTGTGTATGTGTGTGTGTGTGTGTGTGTGTGTTGTGTGTGTGTTATTATTATTATTATTATTATTATTATTATTATTTTAAAAAACGATGCCCGAGTGTGTGTGGCCCTCAGCTATAGCTATATTTAGCTTATACGCAAGTCTAGCACTGCTTATTTGAGCGCCCCATATTTCTGGCCTTGTGCCACATCTAAGCTAAGCTTAGTAGATAACTATTAGGTGTCATACTCTGAAAGAAAGAAAGATTTGATTTTAACGTAAGACATTGAAATCTTGACTTGTTTAAAACAACAAATATATACTACATTCAATCATCATCATCATCATCATCATCATTATCATCATCATTTGTTTGGTGGATTTTCTCAAATCCTGAGAGACAAATAGATTCCCGTACGTTATGATTACGTCTTAGAGAAAAATCACGGACTTGAAAAATAAAATAGTATTTCTGAACATTGTGAGAATCCTTGTGGTTTTCTACATCCTCGTTGTTACCGTGACGATTGTTACTAATTTTAGTGATGAGAAAGAAATTATAATAATCCAAATCAATACTTCTAATAAATGTATTTCAAATGCATTATTATTGTAAACATTAAAAATATTATAATTTTATCATTATCATTATTTTTTTTATTCACTCCTGCGCGAAGTTTTTACACTAGCAATAAAAAAAACTGATTTTTTTTTTTACTGGAGTCTGAGTGACAGCGTGTCTCCTCATCTCTCCAGGACTTTTCTAAGTATCATAGCCGATTTTTAGTAGTGCATGTTGTCGAGGGTTTTCAACTCTTCCCCAAATCTCCAGTACCCCACGTCTTTTTTCCAGGTTCTTGGGGACAACTCCAAGGGCTCCAGCTACCATTGGTATCACTATCACATTAGCATATCACTCTATTAGAGTTTTTCACACCCGCTTTAGACGGTGGTTTACTGGAGGCTGAGTGACAGCAAGTGTCCTTAGGTCTCCAGGACTCTTCTCAGTATTCTAGCCGATCTTAACAATTCTGTTGTTTTGATGGTCTCGATTTTTCCTCTGATTTCCAATTCATCTAGACTCTTTTCCAAATCCTTGGGGACCATTACATGGACCCCAATTACAGTTGCTACGACCTTTATCTTCACGTTCCACTTTTTTTCAGTTCTCTGGCAAGGTCTAAGTATTTGTTTATCTTTTCATTTTCTTTCATTTTCACTCTGTGATCCGCGGGGACGGCAAAATCAACGAGATGACAAGTTCTCTTCTTCTTGTTAATCAATACTAGTTCTGGTATCCTTACTGGGATCAGGTGATCCGTCTGTATCTCAAAGTCCTAGAGAATCTTATTCCAGTTTGTGCATTTAGCATGTAGTAGCAAAGTGAAAATTGAATTTCTTGCACATATTATTATTATTATTATTATTATTATTATTATTATTATTATTATTATTAGCTGCAGCAGTAGCAGCAGCAGTAGTAGTAGTAGTAGTAGTAGTAGTAGTTTTAAGTCAAGCAGTAATGGGCTTTAGTTGGAGATCAAGTGATAGCAGGTCTGAGCAATCGTCCAACGCTCTCATCTCTTAGTAATGCCATTTTCTGGATGGTTTCCAGTTTTTTTCAAACTTCTTCGTGACTGTTTTAAGCGTGCTAATAATGATGGGTACATCTATTAACAATTATTATTATTATTATTATTATTATTATTATTATGTTTAGCTCAGTTTCTAGAGCATCCGTCTCGGAACCACAGGGTTCTGTGTTCGATACCGACCCTCGCCAACTTAGCGCATGAGCAGTACAGATTGTATCTGTGCGGTAAATTGGGGAGTTGATGGCAGGTGTGGCGCCCCACCTCAGATGCAAAAACATTCTACCAGGTCAAGCGCCAGTGAAAATGGATAGACTCCTTCGCTGTCTGAGTAATACTGATAATAGGCCACCCGCTGACATAACTACTTTAATATCATTATTATTTTTAATGAATGCACACATCGGTAATAGCCGGTGACCCTCACTGTAGTTAGTTACCCAGGACCCTTCCCACTAGATCCGTGCCGAGGTCTAAACGATATCAGTCATTTTTCGCATCCCCAGTTTTTTTATGTTCCTTGGGACTGTTCCAAGAGCTCTAGCTGTTATTGCTATCATCACCACCACATCTTTTTCAGCTCTCAGACAAGGTCCTGGTTTTTATCTAGTTCTTTCATATTCAACTTACTCTGCTGGAACAACGAAGTTCACGAGTTGACAAGTTCTTTTCTGTGTGTATATAAATACAATGTTTATTGTATAATTGACGGGCGATGTACGACAGAAAAGTGTACTATATATATATATATATATATATATACGATTGTTCAAAGTCTGAAGAAGATATCAGAAGATCTGAAACACGTGTCGCTAATGTAAGATAAAAATAATTTAAAAGGTTTTCTAAAAACATGATACATTTTGCGGACCTTTTTTTATAAAATATTTAATTTTCTCCCGTTGGAACCAGAACAACGCTTTATATATATATATATATATATATATATATATATATATATATATATATATAAAGGGGATAGACTCCCGGTGATTGGCTGATACCGACATTAGGCCGCCCCGACGACTTATATATATATATATATATATATATATATATATATAATATATATAAACCCCTCCACACGAGTGGGATGTGACACAAGGTCAATTTGTTAAATGGAGTTTAACAGGTTTAGAGTTTTCCTTCTCCTAGACTGGTTGCCTAACCAAGGTTAAAGGGCCCAGTCTATCCTACTATCTAACCTTAGTCGGAGGGGAAATAGTTGGGTGCATACCTTTCCCAAGGGTATTAGCGCTACGTGAAATCTAAACTGCTGTGTCCAGGATTTGACACTGTCTTCTTGTCAATATAACAATGTATGATATATTCTGGCCTGGATTGGGTATCTGTATCTCAAATTTTCCGGAGAATTAAGCGTGTCAAATATGGATCAGTTATTAAGATTTGAAAGAAAGAGTTGTAACTTAACCGGCAACAAGTATTAAAGTGTTGACTTATTAGATGGCATCTTTGCTGAAATCTTTCAATTGTTGCTTGCCTATTGAAGCTTAAAATGTCCGTACAAATGTCAATTTTTTTAGTGTTATTTAAATGTATAAAGTCATTGTATTCTTATCTATCTATCTATCTATCTATCTATCTATCTATCTATCTATCTATCTCTGTTTCTTTGATTCTATCTATCTCAGTCTATATATATAATGGCACTTCGAAGTGCCGAAAGTACTCGGGACATGAACTTTGGGTGGACTAATCCACGAATTCCACCCAATATTAAAAAAGTTGCCAGAAAACTTGAAAAAAACCAAATAAAATTCAACATGCATAAATGAAAAAATGCTTCCCAATACACACACACACACACATACACACACACACACACACACACACACACACACACACATATATATATATATATTTGGAGAATATGCTTAATTGAAGTCGTACCTAATTTTGAAAGTTAATTAATTAATAATTAATTAATTAGGAACTTTCAAAATTAGATACAACTTCAATTAAGCACATATTCTCACAAAAATTGTCGGCTAAAAAACCATATCATAAACACATCGCTTGTGTATTTACTTCTCATATATAATATATATATATAATATATATATATATATATATATATCAGTCTATTTCTATCTATCTATCAGTATTTCTATCTATCTATCTATCTATCTATCTATCTATCTATCTCAGTATATTTCTATCTATCTATCTTTTATATATATTTATATATCTCTCTGTCTATTTCTTCTATCTATCATTCTACTCTTCAGTCTATTTTTATTATCTATCTATCAATCTATCTATTTATCTTTAACCTATATGATTTTTTCGGCGCTCGAGGTATATATTTGGATATTGTTTTTAATAGTGCCAAGGCAATGAAAAGAAAAAAAAGATGAAATATTTTGTAAGAAGGAAACAAGAAAAAAAAAGAGAGAAGAAAAAAAAGAAAGAAAGAATAGATGAAGATGACGATAAAAAGAACAACTGTGCTTCGTTATTTCAAACTTATTTCCTGGAGAGGGAGAAAAACAAAGAAAGAAAGAGAAAGAAAGAAAGAAAGAAAGAAAGAAAGAAAGAAAAAGAAAGAAAATGCTGTTGGTGATTGTGACGCAAAATGAAATGATGATTTTTAAATTTCTTTTAACTATCTTGTTTGTAAGTTTTAATGTGAAAAAGAATTGTAAGAAGATCAAGAATGAAGGAGTTTGATAAAGATGAAGTTTCAAAATAAATAGGAATAGAATGAGATAGATAGATAGATAGATAGATAGATAGATAGATAGAAAGAAATAGACTGAGATAGATAGATAGATAGATAGATAGATAGATAGATAGATAGGAACAGACTTAGATAGATAAATAGATAGATAGGAACAGACTGATATAGATAGATAAATAGATAGATATATAGATAGATAGATAGATAGATAGATAGATAGGAAGAGACTGATGTAGATAGATAGATAGATTGATAGATAGGAACAGACTGATATAGATAGATAGATAGATAGATAGATAGATAGATAGATAGATAGGAACAGACAGATGTAGATAGATAGATAGATAGATAGATAGATAGATAGATAAGCAATAGACCGAGGTATATCTATATAGATAGATAGACAGGAACATACTAAGATAGATAGATAGATAGATAGATAGATAGATAGACATGAGCAGACTGAGACAGATAGATAGATAGATAGATAGATAGATAGATATGAACAGACTGAGATAGATAGATAGAAGATAGATAGATAGATATAACAGATGGATAGATAGATAGATAGATAGATAGATAGATAGATATATCTGAATAGTTAACAAGATAGATAGAAAGTTAGAGAGATAGATAGGAATAGAAATCTGATCTGTGATATATTGCATTTCTTCGATGTGATGATCAATTTTTTTTTTCCGGGATTTGCACACGTGGGCAGCAACCGTTCATGAATTACGAAAGAAAAGTTTTCTACCCTCGGATCGTCATCGAAATCTTAAACTGCCCCCACTCACTAAGCCACCTTCACCGCCGCCACCACCACCACCATCACCATCACCCCCCCCCTACCGTCCACCAAACAGTTGGAGCACTGGTCAGTGGCATTAGACGCGGCCTGGAAGGCGTGGGCGTTGTATTTAAGGGACTATCCTTATAAGTTCCGATTCTCTTTAGTTTCTCGTTGTTCCGCTTAATTTTCACAATATATTATTACATACTTGCTACAAGTGTGTGTTTTATTGGGGGGGGAGGGGGCGTTGGGTTGTGGGTGGTGTGGAGAGAGGAGGGGCGGGGTGTCGGCGTTGTTTCGTTCGGTTTCGCAATCATTCTGGAATGGGGGGGGGAATCTTTTTTTTTTTTTTGTCTTTCTTTTTTGTTTTACTCAGCTGGAGATTTGACGACTCGCACACACAAAACACAACGAGTGACGCCAAACGATGGAGTGTATTCCACAGACTCTCTCTCTCTCTCTCTCTCTCTCTCTCTCTCTCTCTCTCTCTCTCTCTCTCTCCCCCAATACGCTTTCTCTCTCTCTCTCTCTCCCTCTCTCTCTCTCTCTTAACACACATATACTCTATCTCTCCCACACACACTCTCTCTCTCTCTCTCTCTCTCTCTCTCCCAACACACACGCTCACACGCAAACACACGCACAACACACACTCTCTCTCTTTGTTTCTGTCTCTCTCTCTCTCTCTCTATCTATCTCTCTATCTTTCTGTATACCCTCTCTCTCCATACGCTTTCTCTTTCTCTTTCTCTCAACACACATACACTCTCTCTCTCTCTCTTTCTCCCTGTCTCTCGCCCCAACACACACACACACGCTCTCTCTCTCTCTCTCTCTCTATCTATCTATCTATCTATCTATCTATCTTTCTGTATACCCCTCTCTCCCATACGCTTTCTCTTCTCTTTCTCTCAACACACATACACACTCTCTCTCTCTCTCTTTCTCCCTGTCTCTCGCCCAACGCACACACACACGCTCTCTCTCTCTCTCTCTCTCTCTCTCTCTCTCTCTCTCTCTCTCTCTCTTTACAAACCTACCGGCCTTCTTTCTTCTCTTTTTTCTCCTCTTCTTTCAGCATAGAAGACATTGTCAAATCAAGCAGACCCCACAGAAATTGAGGCTGCCATCTAAACAGTGTGTGTGAATTCAAAGCCGACTTACTACAAGAATGAAGATTCCACCGAATCACCGAAGTTAAGCAGCGAGGCGCCTGTTCAGTACTTAAATGGGTAACCACTTAGCTACAGCAGGTACTATAGACTGTGAATTCTGGGTCGTAAATCTTTGCCATAGTCTACCGAACAAATGTTAGTGGAATTTGAAATGAAATCCAATGTATATATTCTTAATTTCTGAATTGGGATTAATACTTTTAATTAAATGAAACCAAGGAAAACATAACTGATGTTATATAGATTTAAAGTTGTTGCGTGGTGATTCAGTTATACACTCTTTTGAACTCAGCGTTGTTATTTTAAGGGAATTGAGATTATAAACTTATCAAATCGTATACTGATATAAACTGAAAATTACTATTCGCTGGTAATTTTGCCGAGTATTTAATATTTCTATTTCAGAGTAACAATGAAAAAAACAAAATTAAACAGTACATTTTTGAAGTTCTGACATTAAAAGAGTGTATAACTGAATCACTACGCAACAACTTTAATGTCCTTTGATAAAAAATAATAAATAAAAAAACAACTTATCAATGAATTAACGTATTAAGTTATGTTTTCTTTTGAGTTTCATTTTTATTAAAAGTACTAATTCCTGTTCATAAATAAATAAAAAGATATACATTGTACTTCATTTCATATTCCACTAACATCTCCTGTCCGATAGACTATGGTAAATATTTACGCCCCTGAATTCACAGTCTACCCCACTTGTTGCAACAGGTTCTGTAAACAAACCCGTGGGAAATCTAGGCAAACCTTGCAAAATCTACATTTCAGATACTTCCTGCTCGTCTGTGCGATCAGTGTGGTGTAATGGTGAACTAGTTAAGCTAACATATCGTTGTAAGTGAATTCGATTCTCACTGGGCGTCCCATACTTTTTGGCTTTGTGCCAAACAAGACTACGCTTAGTAAATGGCGACATTAGTGTGGTATATGGCTAGCGAGTGAGACTAGTCAATCATTGTTAGTGAATTCGATTCTCACTGAGTGCTCCATATTTCTGACCAAGTGACAAACTAATCTAACCTAAATTTAA
>CM042138.1:79791367-79818867 GCA_023376005.1 Doryteuthis pealeii | reverse complement strand
ATATTTATGCATATGTACATGTATTTATTTATATATATGTACACATATATATGTATATATGTATGTATACATATACATATATATGTACATAAATATGTATACATACATATACAGATATATACATATATACATATACATATGTATGCATATGTATTTATATATATATATGTATGTATTTGTAAGTACAAATATACATATATATTTACATGTATGTGTATATATGTAAATATATGTATGTATATATATACATGTATAGTTATATATATATGTATTTATATCTATGTATATAAACATCCATGTTTATATATATATATATATATATGTATGTATGTGTATGTGCACCTATATGTGTATATATACATACATATATATACATATGTATATATATATGTATATATATATGTATACATATATATATGTGTGTGTGCACGTAATTATATGTATATATGTATACACACACACACACACACACACACACATATATATAATATATATAATATATATATATATATATATATATATATACATATATATATGGATGCTACGTGCTATCCTGAATAAGTCCTGGAAAAGGTACTCCATAAAATGCACCTATACGGCCACTTCCTTCCCATCACATAAACCAAGTCAGATGAACAAGATATGCTATTGCCCAGCGCCTGAGGCGCTCTCTTCGAGGGGGAATGCCAACGGGATCGACGCAATTTTTTCCACCTGCCACACATGAGTCTCGGCTTGTGGGTGGTCCCACGTAAAAACGAGACCTTGCGTCCAACCCATATAAGTGGGATATGCGGTAAATATCCAGACGAACAAGACATGCTGGACACTGCTGGAATGGCAGGGATAAACCATGAATACCTGCACATAGACACAGCAGCAAGTAGGCCGACCATCAAAATCTTACATCAGTCAGTTAGATGGGACCCTAACATGTACTACTACTCTAGGTCAGATTAGGTCTGGGAATAATGGCAAAGTAGGGATACTCTATCCTCGACCGATCCCCAGAACTGGAGCATCATCATCAGATGCAGTTTAGTGTCATACACAAGAGAGCCCATCTTTTTGTTGGTGGTTGGTGTTGCCACTCTACATGGGATACAGAAAGCGTATTCTACGCCCCGCCAATAAGGTAGTTTAGTGACAAGTCACCTAAAATCTCTAGCACTTTCCCCAGTATCATCACAGATTTCAGCAGTACTCTAGTCGTGACCTTGTAAAATCTCCAATTACTCCAGTATCGACTCTGGTATTTTTGACACTATTCCAAAATGCGCTATGAACCTAACCTTAATTTCTAGGATATCATTTAGTTCACGAACAAGATTTATGTTTTCTTTTCCTATATTTTATTTATTTATGATTTTCTCTACATGGGATACAGTCAGCGTATTCTAAACCCCACTGATAAGGTCTGCATGATTGGTCGGTTGGTTGGTGCTTAATGGTATCTCAACGTTTGTGGGTTATTTGATGCAATATTTTTTTTTATAACTGTATATGTATTAATAAATTGGTAGAAATAATTTTCATTAAGTTCTTGTGTATTAATAAATACTAGTGGTTGACCCTCAGCCATCGCCTTTTAGCACCTATATGATAACACATGGTGGGTGGTTGCCATAAGAGCAATTTGAAGAATACGGTCGGAAGAATGATATAGTTGCTAGGGCTTGACATGACCTGCTGATTGATCGGGCCCAGTCTCTCCGATCTCCCGTCCAGCCCAAATAAGGCCCGATATGTTACATGTCTCAGGAACACTTAGTACTCGCTGGATCCCAAGTCATATAGGAGTGAGGGGGAATGAAAGAGCAGACTCTGCTGCTAAATCGGCTCTAGATTTGATCCCCGACAATTTCAAGATACCATATACTGATTTGAAACCTAAAATGTATAGATTCCTTCATACAAAATGGCAACAACACTGGAATAACAACATCCACAATAAACTCTTCCTAATCGGTTTGGGAGGCTGGAGACCTACTTTAAGGATGTCTAGAAAGGAACAAGTCATTGTGTCCCGATTACGCATTGGTCATACAAGACTAACGCACTCCTATATACTCAAACAAGAACAACAACCACAATGTGGAACATGTCAAACACCTTTGACAGTTAAACACTTATTCATGGAATGCAGGTTTCTTGCTCACATCAGAAACCGTTATTTTAAAGCAAACAATATGAAAGATCTGTTTGAAAATGTCAACAAGGAAGATATTTCTCTGAATGTTTGAGATGAGGCTTGAAGATTAGTATTATCTGCGTTAATCGGACTATTGTCCCCATCTTCATTGTTATTTGTACAACGTTTCGGCCGATATACCCTCCGGCCTTCTTCAGGTATTTCTTGTCGGACTCGGGAACCTTCTCGGACTCGGGAACCTTCTTTTCGAACTCGGGAACTTTCTTGTCGTATTCGGGAGCCATCACGGAACTTTGAACCTAACCCTTTATTTATTCCACGGGGGTATCCTGTTCTCATTCCGCTAACCATAGTTGGGGTAGGAGTTGTGTTAATTAATTATTTTTCTAACTGCTTTCACTCAGGATTGAAAAAAAACACAAAAAAACACACAATATGAGTCTAGGTAAAAAAATCATACATAAGTAAAATAGGTAGATATTCTCGCCAGATCAATACATTAGGTTTATAAGTTCCCAAAATTCACACTCAATTGTCCAATTGGACACATGGCCGAGTGGATTAGGCAGTTAGGTTAAAACAGTTCTAAGTGGTACCCGAGTTCAATCCTGAGTGAAAGCAGTTAGAAAAATAATTAATTAACACAACTCCTACCCCAGCTATGGTTATGGATACCCCCGTGGAATAAATAAAGGGTTAGGTTCAAAGTTCCTTGATGGCTCCCAAATACGACAAGAAAGTTCCCGAGTTCGAAAAGAAGGTTCCTGAGTCCGACAAGAAATACCTGAAGAAGGCCGGAGGGTATATCGGCCGAAAAGTTGTACAAATAACAATGAAGATAGGGGACAATAGTCCGAATAACGCAGATAATACTAATGGAGGATATTCTCTCTTTTTTGAGGGAAATAAAATTATACCATAGAATATAGACATGAAACAAATCAATACCATACAATATAATCCCTAATAATGATAACACATTGTTAAAACCAATTATTAAAAAGTATAAATATAAATACACGATATGTATAACTTCCTAACCGTTAGGCATGACATAACCCCAGACGGGTTGATATGCCGTTAAAATCAATAAACAAACAAACAGACCACACGGTCACCACAATTCTGTCATCAGGTATTGTGGTTTGGCATCTACGACCAACAGGTGGCTCCATTGGGGAGGGGGACTTTCTCCTCTACAGATGTGCAGTCAGCGTATTCTACAGACATGGTGCACAGTTATTCTAAACTAAGACCTACTGCAACTGAGTTAATAGTTAAAAACCGCAAATATTTTTGCACCAGCCGAATTGATCGGACCCAGCCTCTTCCACTTCCTGTCAAGCCCAAGTAAGGTCCGAAGCGTTACATGTCCTAGGACCACTTAATACCCGGGTCATAGACCGCTCAGTCACCACAATCCTATCATCAGGTATTACGGGTTGTCATCCATGGCCAACAGGTAGCCCCATTGGGGGTATTTTCCCTTTGTAGAGGTGCAGTCGGTGTATTCTACAGACCAGTCAACATTGCGCACAGTTATTCTAAAAAAATTAGTGAAATAGATCACTAATTAGGGCTGAGCCTATTCTAGTAGTGACCACTCCAAGCGGAGTTTAACAGGTTTGAATTCAGAGTTTCCCTTCTCCTATACTGGTTACCTAGCCATGGTTAAAGAGCCCAGTCTGCCCTACTATTTATCCATTGCTGGAGGGAGAGTAGTTGGATTCATTCCTTTCCCAAATGTATTTACGCTATGTGAACTGTAGCTTCGTTCAGGATTTGAACTCGGGTCGACGTGACCATTAAACTACAATCTACTGCAATTGAGTTAATAGTTAAAAACCGCAAATATTTCTGCACCAACACGAATAGATCTGAATGAATTTAGTATGAAAAATAAACTGATAAGAAAGTTATTCAGAAGAAGAAAGAAAGCACTTTACGTATCTTAAGGAAAATGTTTGACTTACTTTTGCCTGTTTACGTTTTTGTTAGGAAAATTACACAAGAAAAGAATTTGCTGTTTGTTGGAGGTAGAACATCAGAAAGAAAATCAAAGGTCATTCTTCATTGAAAAAAACCAAAAAAACAACAAAAAAAAAACAACGAAAAAAAACAGAATTTTTTTTTTTGTTTATCTGACCAAATTTTCAAACACCTATCCCACCAATAATTCGTCAGTTCCTTTGGGTAGATCTCTCTTATCGCCGTTCCAAATGTCTTTGCTTACTCACATGCAGCATTGCACAAGCATGCTTTGCATTTCGGTGTAAAACATAAAAGACGTCGTTGTCGTCGTAAGATGAGGGCGTAAGAGTGTGTTTTCATAAATTGAACCCTGACTTGAGATAAACGTATAGTAATTTATTTTTTTTATCTTAATTACTAATTTGGTACGCGCAAAATATTCAACAAATGAAACCAGATACTTTAATAGCTTCAATTGATTTGAATTTTTTACGGATATCCTGAACTCTCACCATGAGTTACCCTAGTAGAGTACATAGACGCAAAGGTGAAATCTCCATAGCGATAGACATATTATTTTGAATATTGAAATACATTAAATAACGTGACATGATCTCATAAGGCAGGTTAGATCTAGTCTAATGAAAATAAAAGATTGGCTGGTTGATTGGTTGGTTGTATTTCATATAAACCCTTGGATTACTTTATGCCGAAGACGTTTTTGGTTTTATTCATTCTTTCTTGGGTATGATTGTTATTTGTGCAGGTAGCGGCTCTAACAGGTATTACTATGGGGAATATGAAATGAGGAGATGGAGACAAATAAAAAGACACAACTGTTTCGAAGTATAGACGAAGACTTTTTTGATCAGACCGTTAACTCTGGACGCTAGAGTCCAGACGCTCAGAACTTTTTATTTATTTATTTAATTTTGATTTAATTTAATTTTATTTAAATCCCCACAATACATCCCCACCCAAGTAGCGGAGCCACGGTAAGGATGCATCAGTGAGTTTTTTGTAAGGTTTGTGTAAGGCAAAGATAGCTTTATTACTTTGGTGGCCTGTAGCGAGGGAATTTCTCTCTGGCTAAAAAGGACCAATTATACCTCTGTAGGGTTGTGTATGTAAGAAGGCAGAGGTGGCTTTATAAATCAGGATTTATTTTAATGAGGTCATAGTGGACTGTAGCGAGGGAATTCCTCCCTGGCTAGAAACGACCAGTTATACCTATGTAGGGTTGTATATGTGAAAAGTCAATTTTGTATGCATGGGGAAAGTCAAAAGTGTGTGTTATTTTTATTTTTTTTTTATTTGTCATTTTGGTTTCGTAGAAGGACTCGTTCGTTCTTTGGTCGCTTGGGTTTGTTTGGTTTTTTGGGTTTTGTTTTTTGTTTTTTTGGGTGGGGGGGTTGTTGGCGTCGGTTAATTTCTTCGTTGGATTATTTCTTTGGCTTCTTTGGTGAAAACGAATCCTTTAAAGAAACAAGAGGGTTATTGTCCAACTCTTTTGTCCAGACGCTCAGAACTTTTTATTTATTTATTTAATTTTGATTTTATTTTATTTTATTTAAATCCCCACACTACCACTCCTGTTCAGAGTAGACCTGGGAGTAATGACAATGAATACGGTCGAGAATATCATAAGATCCTAGGGCTTTAATAGCGTGGGTTGTACCTAAGATGTTTTTGTTTTGTTCATTCTTGTTGGTTATTTAAATTTTTAAAAACCCATTTTTAATCTATTTGGAACTAATTTGGTTGGCGCAAAATATTCAACAAATGAAACCGGACACTTTGATAGTTTCAATTAATTTAAATTTTTATGGCTTGAACTCTTGCCACGAACTACCTGTGTCTTGTATTGTACAGCTCCAACCAACAGGGCTTGAAAACAAAAGGTCAGTATATTTAAGTGTCAAGGGGCCGGTTTAGCTCTGTCTATAGAGAAGTTAATAATATATATATATATATATATATATATATATATATATATATATATATTATTTTATGTGGGTAAAGTCGGTTGCGTAATGGAGTTGTATAAACTAAACAATAAAACATAACAAATAAACCAGATTGATTGATTTTAACGGCATGTCAGCCCATCTAGGGTTATTTTATACCGAGAAGTTAGCGAATTGCGTTCATTGTGCATTCATATTTAGTTTTTTAAATTTTTTATTTGATATCCAAAATTGCGTGACATGATGATGATGATGATGATTCCTAGCGTACGACATGGAACCACAAGGTTCCTGGTTCGATACTAGCCATCGCCAACTCAGCGTATGAGTAGCAGAGAGATATGTGTGGTAAAGTGAGGAGCCGATGGTAGGTGCGGCGCTCCGCCTCCGACGCCAAAACAATCTCTTTGGTTTAGCACTAGCGAAAAGGTATATATATATATATATATATATATATATATATATATATATAGTTATTCATTTTAAATAGGGTAAGTAAGTAAAATCATCAAATTCATTAAAGGAGTAAAAAATAAAACAATTTGAAATGGAAACTTTGTTCTGATAACTTAAATATATATTAGAATAAAACAAACTATATATAATACCAGACATGTATTTATTAAAACCTGTTTTTAAAAAACAATGAGGATCGTCTAATGTTGCATGCTCAAATTTTGAGTGTATTTATTCTATGTTATGACGATTTTGGATCATGTGACGTAAGCAATGACGTAGTTTTTGTTACAGACAAATAAAGATCGAATCTCCATTATTAATGGATAATAATATTGAAATGTAAATTAAGGCATGATTACACGTGTGGAACGATACATTGTTTTTTTCTCAGTTTTTCGCGTGCAGGCCGCACGCAAATATTGAGAGAAAAATAACGTAGCGTTCAACCGGTATTATATTCAATTTAACCGAGGAATTACATCAACTGGGTTAATGTAGAGTGGGGTCCTGACGAGATCAATTTTTGATTGAAACCATGGTAGACCCTTTATTTTACATCTAACAATATTATTAGTGTTATGGCTTGACGTGCCCAGCTGATTGATCGGATGGGGCATCTCCGACCGCCCGTCAATTGCTCTGTATTGTGACCCGAAAACCTGAAAACTATTAAGGGACCATGATAACAAGAAAAGGATTTTCCTTCTTCTTTAAAGGACATTCCTGTCAATTTGAGGACTTTGGAAAACTGGAACAGGAATCGTCCTACAAAAGACTTTTATTCAAATTTTGTTTATTTAGTAACGGACCACACTGACATGTTCACCAGGATGTTTGTCTTACTACTGAGCCAAACCCACTCCTACCATTCTGATTCATAACCGTATTCACGATGGCTACAACTGATACTATAGAAGAGACCAGTCATAAAACATTTGAATTATTGAGATTTTTTAAAAGATAACTCTTGATATGTTATTTTCATTTTTTCTACGTGTGTCATTCATTGATAAATTTTGTTAAAGCTAAGCCATAGTAACGAATTTTAAGTCGATATTTTGAGTTCTTTCTTCTTTTTTACTCTTTCCTCCTCCTCCCCGGCCTGCTACTCTTCCTGCTACTGCTACTATTACTCTTCTTCTTCTTCTTCTTCTTCTTCTTCTTCTTCTTCTTCTTCATCACGTTTTCTTTTTGAAACTCTTCTTCTTTCATTTAACCTTCCTCCACCTCCACCAAATCCTCGTATTCTTCCTTGTCCTTCTCCTCCAAATTTACTTCTCCTCGTCTTCCCCCTCCTCCTCTCTCCACGCCACTTATTTGCCATTCCCTTCCCCCCTCCTCGTTTACGTCCTCTTCATCTTCTTCTTCTTTATCTTACTCCTTTCTTTCTTTCTTTCTTTCTTTCTTCTTCTTCTTCTTTCTCCCCCCTCTCTCACACACCCTCTCTCTGTCTGTCTTCCCCACTTTCTTCTTCTTCTTCTTCTTCTTCTTCTCTTCTTCTTCTTTCTTCTTCTTCTTCTTCTTCTTCTTCTTCTTCTTCTTCTTCTTCTTCTTTCTCTCTCTCTCTCTCCTCTCTCTCTCTCTCGTGTCTTCCCACTTTTCTTCTTCTCTTCTTCTTTTTCTTCTTCTTCTCTCACTGTCTTCTTTCTTCTTCTTCTTCTTCTTCTCTTCTCTCTTTCTTCTTCTTCTTCTTCTTCTTCTTCTTCTTCTTCTTCTTCTTCTTTATCGCAGAAGCCAGAGTCAGCTGCACTAAACGGTTGGTAAGATAATGAAAGTAATTCAAGACTTGTAGACGATTCCGTGAGGAGTGGCACTCCTCTTTGCGAGCCTGAAACTCAAAGAAACAATATACACGGAAGGAGGTACACACATGAATACATAACAGGTTACACACACACTCACACACATAGACATACACACACACACGCACGTATGCACATGAGTATAGATATCAACAAAAATTTTTAAATATAATTGCATAATAATATACACACAAGCGAGTGCTCTACTGACTGAGCTATTTTTTTCTTTATACTCCTATATGTTTATTGACACTCGTATTATATACCTACTATATATATATATATATATATATATATATATATATATATATATATATAATATATATATATATATATAAAAGTAAAAAGTAAAGTCGTCAGGGTGGCCTAAAGTCGGTGTCAGCCAGGCAGCGAGGGAGTCTATCCCCTTTTCACTAGCGCTAGACCAAGGAGATTATTTTGGCGACTGCGGTGGAGCGCCACACCTACCACCAGCTCCTCACTTTACCGCACAGATCCCCTTTTCACTTGCGCTAAACATATATATATATATATATATATATATATATATATATACCCGGATTTTAATAGCATGTCAAACCCTCAAGAACACTTCAATTTTTATAGTTCTTCTATAATGCTCCCTTTCAAAAAATCTATAAACAATTTCTTCAAATAAGAAATTTTCTCCTGACGATGACCTAAGGTCGAAACTAGTTGAGAATAAACAGCATATAAGAAATATTCCTGCTTGTCTTATTACTTTTTGTTCATACTATACACACACACACACATATATATATATATATATATATATATATATATATATATATATATAAAGTCATCGTGGTGGCCTAAAGTCGGTATCAGCCAGACAGCAAGGGAGTCTATCCCCTTTTCACTAGCGTTAGACCAGGGAGATTGTTTTTGCATCTGAGATGGAGCGCCACACCTACCATCAGCTCCTTACTTTACAGCACAGAATCCCTGTGCTACTCATACGTATCGAACTAGGAACCTTGTGGTTTCTAGCCGAACGCTCCACTGACTGGGCTAAACCCGTCCCTATGCGTTTGTGTACTCAGCAACGCACACACCTACAGCATGCAGACCTACTCACTCAGATATTTGTAATATTATCAGTTATGTTGTTGGTTGTTTTTACTTGTTGGTTCAGCAGCGGTTTGTATTAATCACTCAAGATTTTAAATCCGCAATCTCTGTCTCCATTGGCGGAAATGACATAATAACCATCCGACGAATTCGGTCCCGCCACAAACCACCGAAGAAGCGGGCAAGCCTTTTTGTTACCTAACCGCAATGTCTGATACCGAAACAAGTCAGCAGCGTCAATGAATTCGACTGGTCCCCCGGCAAGCCCACTCATCGATTCATCTTCCTCATCTTTAGCCTTGATATGTTTTCTAGATTACAGTCTGCCGTCAAATGCATTAAATGCCCTGACGAAAACGTAAACAAACGCCGTCATATTAACAACACAAACAAACAAACAACAACAACAACACATTATAATAATAATAATAATAATAATAATAATAATAATAATAATAATAATAATAAAAGGCCATCAGCTAATGCTGATGTGAAAACTCAAAAAGAGTAAATAATAACAAAATAAACCAGAATCTGTTCTTGAAAACGAAAACGCATAAAATTCTCTGGGGCTTTGAGATAAAAACGGATCACCTTATCCCAGCAAGAAGACCAGACCTAGTGTTGATTAACAAAAAAGAAAGAACTTGTCAACTGGTGGATTTTGCAGTTCCAGCAGATCACAGGGTGAAGCTGAAAGAAAACGAAAAAATTGACAAATACCTAGACCTTGCCAGAGAACTGAAAAAGTTATGGAATATGAAAGTCAAAGTTATACCAATTGTAGTTGGTGCACTTGAAACAGTCCCAAAAGGATTGGAAAAGGGTCTGGAATGTTTGGAAATCAGAGGAAGAATTGAAACCATTCAGAACACTGCACTGCTGCAATCTGCCAGAATACTCAGAAGAGACCTGAGGAGACTTGCTGTCACTCAGACTCCAGTGAAAGACCATCAGCTAATGCTGATGTGAAAACTCAAAAAGAGCAAATAATAAAATTCAGCAAGTTGGCCCAATGTCGGTATCAGCCAGATAGCAATGGAGTCTATCTCCTTTTCACTAGCGCTAGACTAAGGAGATTGTTTTTGTGTCTGAGGTAGAGCACAACACCTACCACCAGCTCCTCACTTTACCACACAGCTCCCTGTGCTACTTATGAACCTTGGGGTTCCTAGGCGAACACTCTACCGAGAATGTGGAACACGATGTAAAGGTCGTATCAATTGTAATTGGTGCCCTTGAAACAGATCTCAAAGGTTTGGAAAAAAGTCTGGATGAGATGGAAATCACAGGAAGAATCGAGACCATCCTAACAGTAGTATTTTTAAAATCGGCTAGAATACGCAGAAGAGTCCTGGAGACCTGAGGAGCTTTTCTATTACCAAGCACCCAGGGAACCGCTAAGGCGGGTGTGAAAAACTCTCAAAGAGTCAAATAATAATAATAATAATAATAATAATAATAATAATCTGGGACATTGACATAAAGACGGATCACCCTATCCCAGCCAGGAGACCAGACCTAATGTTGATTTTAAAAAAGAGAACGTGTCAAGCAGATCACAGGGTGAAGCTGAAGGAAAATGAAAAGATGGATAAATACCTGGACCTTGCCAGAGAATTGAAAAAGCTGTGGAATATGAGAGTGAAAGTGATACCAATTGTAGTTGGTGGACTTGGAACGGTCCCAATAAACTTGGAAAAAAGACTGCAGCATCTGGAAAAAGAGGAAGAATTGAGGCCATCCAGACTATTGCACTGCTGCAATCAGCTAGAATACTCAGAAGAGTCCTGGAGACCTGAGGGGATTTGTTGTCACTCAGCTTCCAGTGAAATACCATCAGCTAACGCTAATGTGAAAACCCCAAAAGGAGCGATAATAATAATAATAATAATAATAATAATAATAATAATAATAGCAGTTTCAACATATGGTCAAGCAGAATATCAACAAAAACAAGAAAGTAGAAATGTGAAGAAAAACAATTGTAAGGATATTTCCAGCGACAAATGGAGATTGCACATGAAAAGACCTGTATCTGGTTAAGAAAACGAAACTTCAAGAGAGAAACTTAGTGGCTCATAATTGCAGCACAAAACAATGTCGTAAGAACAATTATATGAAAGCAAATATAGATAGTTTTGGTTTGTTTTGTTTTACGGCATATCAACCTCAGTGGGTCATTTAATGCCGATAAAGTTTTGAAATAAATCAATTCTTAATGGATAATACAATTTTTTTATAGATACATTTTTCTATTTAACCCATAGATGGGACCCTAACAGGTACTACCACTCCGGGTCAGAGTGGACCAGGGAGCAATGGTGATGAAGAGGTGCTCCACATTCCCCAAACCTCCAAAACTGGAACCTCACCATCAGATAGAGTTTAACGTCATTCCCAGGACATGTAGACCCGCAGCCACCGCCTTCTAGCACCCATATGATAAAAAGGGGTTGGGGCTTGCCATAAGGGCAATAGGGTTGGGAACATCATATAGGTGCTAGGGCTTGACGTGACCAGCCGATTGATCGGAGGGGGCCTCTCCGACCGCCCGTCTAGCCCAAGATAGGGCCAAAGTGGAGTATTGCATGTCATGAACTGCTCATCCACCTGGGCTCTATCCTTAAGCATCACGGGTCGCCACCCACGGCCAACATGTGGCCCCATTGGGGGAGTCTTACCCCTCTGCAGAGGTGCAGTCGGTGCATTCTAACGCCCCAGCCGACAGGGCGGAAATATAGATAGGACACAACAAACAGTAAATGTAGGGTGTGAGTAGACAGAACTGAAACGATAAACCATGTATTAAGCGAATGCAGCAAACTAATTTAACGAAAATACAAGGCTAGGCACAACTGGGTTGGAAAGGTGATTCACTGGGAACTGCCCAAGAAACTAAATTTGTCTATACAACAAAATGACTTATGCACAATCCAGGATCCGTTCTTGAGAATAAAATGCATAAAATTCACTGGGACTTTGAGATACAGATGGGTCACCTTATCCCAGCCAGAAGATTGGACCTATTGTTGATTAACAAAAAAGAGAACTGATAGATTTTGTAGTAACAGCAGATCACATGGTAAAGTTGAAAGAAAACAAAAAAAGAGACAAATGTCTGTACTGTTCCAAAGAATTGAAAAAAATTGAAGATTTTAGAGTGAAAGTGATGCATGCCCATGGAACGATCCCAAAATAGACTAGAAGAATTGGAAATCAGAGGAAAATTTGAGACCATCCAGACAACAGCATTGTTAAGATCGGCTAGAATAATCAGAAGAGTCCTGGAGACCTGAGGAGACTTGCTGTCACTTGTAAGATACTCTGGGCCATTCTTAAAATGGACAAGAGGGACAGATGAACCTTATGACAATGCACAAGGCTTTACACCAAAGAATCAATACAGACAGACCATATGTATCAAGAAAAGAAGGAGAAAGAAGTATCACCGGCATTGGATATATATATATATATATATATATATATATATATATATAAAAGTAAAGTCATCGGGTGGCCTAAAGTCGGTATCAGCCAATCAGCAAGGGAATCTATCCCCTTTTCACTAGCGCTAGACCAAAGAGATTGTTTTTGCGTCTGAGACGGAGCGCCACACCTACCATCAGCTCCTTACTTTATCGCACAGATCCCTGTGCTACTCATACGCTGAGTTAGCGAGGGCCGGATATATATATATATATATATATATTGATAATATTGTTCGCTTATAAATAAAAGCTGTTCAATATCATCGATAAAGCATATACATAACTAAAAGTAGCAAATTTATACTGCAATTTTCAAGGAAGAACTCTCTGTGTGTGTGTGTGTGTGTGTGTGTGTGTGTGTGTTAGGGAATCGCACTGATGAATAATCAGTCGGGTTTCATTCCCGGATGGAGGTAAAGAGATGTGAAACATCGGAACACGGTGTCTGTGGATTACTATATATATATATATATATATATATATATATATATATATAAAGTCGTCGGGGTGGCCTAAAGTCGGTAACAGCCAATCAGCAAGGGAGTCTATCCCCTTTTCACTAGCGCTAGACCAAGGAGATTATTTTAGCATCTGAGGTGGAGCGCCACACCTACCATCAGCTCCTTACTTAACCGCACAGATCCCTGTGCTACTCATACGCTGAGTTGGCGAGGACCGGTTTCGAACTAGGAACCTTGTGGTTTATATATATATATATATATATATATATATATATTATAGTATGCTTATTATATGCTCCCAAAACCCGGTAGAGCTCTCTAGGGGTGACTTTAATTAACTTTTACTGCCAGCAATGATCGTCTGTTTACAGACTGGATCTCTCTGGCGATCGTAAAATATAAAAACAAGTGTACGTATTTAATAGTCTAAACAACACCCATTTACGGCAGCTGCCGTAAGTTAATGAATCGGGCGGACGAAAAGTCAGTCTGCTTTCGCTCCAGGTCAGAGGCAGTTGTTGTGTCTAGCCACACTGAAGAGACGTGAAACATCGAAACACGGTGCTTGTGGATGACATATATATATATATATATATATATATATATATGTGCTTTTGGATGACAATATATATATATATATATATATATATATATATATATATATATATGAAAATCTGACTATGAAAAAAGTTAAATTTCAACATTATATTTATTTTCTACCGTTTCCTTTGAATCCATCTTGTTTGATATATATATATATATATATATATATATATATATATATATATATATACCAACCCCTCCGCACGAGCAGGATGTGACACAACGTCAATTTCTTATGCGGAGTTTAACAGGTTTGAATTCAGAGTTTTCCTTCTCCTAGACTGATTACCTAGCCATGGTTAAAGAGCCCAGTCTGCCCTGCTATTTGCCCGTAACTGGGGGGAGTATTGGATTCATACCTTTTCCAGGGGTATTAGCGCAATGTGAAATTCAAACAGCTTCGCCCAGGAATTAAACTCGGGTCGACGAGTCCATTTCCCACGACTCTAACCATTAGACCACGCGCCTCCATCTTGTTTGGTATATATGCAGTGATTGTAGCAGATTTTCCAAGATTATTTACAAAAGACCACACAACGATTTTCGCGCGCTGCTCATATTCTATTAGATAACTCTGCGTTTGTCAATATATTACGAAACTCTTCCCAACTGTGCGGGTGGCATACGAGTTAAGCCACCTGGAGTCACCAACGCGGCCTGAGTTATTCGGTATATTTTCATCTATTTCGTTCTGGTTCACTTAGACGACCTTAAGGGTGGATTAATCTACTGCGTAAACATCGGTTTGTGTATACATATATATTTACCAACCTCTCCATGCGAGTAGGATATGATACAAGGTCAATTTTAAGCGGAGTTCAATGGGTTTGAATTCAGCGTTTTCCTTCTCTTAGACAGGTCGCCTAAACAATGTTAAAGATCATGGTCTGTTCTACTATTTACCCATAGCTGGAGGGAGAATAGTTGGGTTCATACTTTTCCCAAGGGTATTAGTGTCATGCGAAATGCATTCAGCTTCGTCCAGAATTTGAACTCGTCTCGCCGTGTCCATTTTCTACGAAAGCCATTGCACCAAACGCCTTGGTTCGGGTATACAGCCTTTCTTCAACGTGAGGTTTGATTAAAAACTATTGAACATCCGGGGTTTTTGAAGGGGGCGTGTTTTGGGGGCTTTTTAATAAGCGATTTCCATTGCAAAAGCCTATCAGGCACATGTGAAGAAAAAATAGATTACTCTCTTCCCGAAAGGATTCTACTTCTGAAGAAGGCTGCATAATATCACTGCTGGAATAAAACCAAAAGTCACAAAAATAAATCAATTCTTTGTTTTGTTTTGTTTTATTTGTTTTACGGCATTTCAAAAACTTATGGGTTATCTAATGCCAAAATTTGATTAGTTTGTAAATATTTTATAATTATCATTACTATATTTTCACATTTCTATCACCATATTTATTTTTAGCCCTATGGACTAGTGAAGTAGACTATGCCAACTGCACCTCTGCAGAGAGCTAAAATCCTCCAATGGGACCACCTACTGGGGGCTACCCGTAATGCTTAGGACGGAATCCTGGTGGCTGAGCAGTCCATGACATACAACACTCCACCTTGGCCCTTACTTAGACTAGACGGTCGGTCGGAGAGTCTCCATCCGACCAATCGGCAGGTCACGTCAAGCCCTAGCATCTATGACTGTCCTGACTGTTTGCCTTTCTGGCAAACCCCGACCTTTTTTATCATATATGTGCTAGAAATCGGTGGATGAGTTTTATTGTCCTGTGTATGATGTTAAACTTCATCTATTGAAGTTCCAATTCTGGAGCTCTGGGGAGTGTGGAGTACCCCTTTATCACGCTTACTCCTAGGTCCGCTCCTACGCGGAGTGGTAATACCTGTTAGGGACCCATATATTGGTTAAATAGATTAAAAATATGAGTTTAAAAAAACTGAATTTTAGAAAAATTGAATTTGAAAAAGAATTGATTACCCAACAAGAAATTAATAAAACAAAATTTCTTTGGCATAACATAACCCAACAAGGGTTGACATACCGTAAAATCCAACCAACCAGCCAAGCAACCATAATTTTTCAAATTGTACTTTTTGCAAAATTGTCCACTGAATTGAGCTGAAGCTTCTTTTTCCTTCGTAATGTTATTTTTTCGATATACAAAGAATAAGCCCTGTCTTGTATTATTTGGATAAAAAACGTTTCGGCCGGTGTGCCTTTTGGCCTTCTTCAAGTATTTCTTCAGGTGTCGGAGGTCACATCGGCCTAAACGTTTGGTATATAACAATAAAGATGTGCACGATAGACCGAATTATTCAAGACAGGGCTTATATTAATTTTCACTCCGAAATATAACACTAGAGCTAATTTTCGGGGGATATTCATATATAGAAAAATGACATTTCGAAGTAGAAAATTATGAAATTTCTAAATAAACAGATATTACGAAAAACGATTTACATTTATTTACCATTAACATGTTCTTTTATTCAAAAACTCATTAACGACAATAAATTTTTAAAAAAACATATCATCATCCTCTTGAATGTTATTGATAGACCGAATAATACAAAATTATTAAGCCTCATATATTTAAAAAAAAATTAAAACTCATATAAAAATACAGACAAAAAGCCCTGACTTATATTCGGGGAAACAGGGTAATATTCCGTTAATTCTTATACAGGAATCGGAAAACCTTGCGATTGAACCTGGTTGTTATATACCCCCTTACATCTGGTATATAATAGAGAGAGAGATAGACAGAGTAGCAACGATGATGAGGGGATGGTAGATTTGGTTCTTACTTGTTTTCTCTTGTCTATCTCGTCGGCCGCCATCTTCTCAGGGCTGATTCTGTGGGTTGCTTTCTTCTTTCTTGTTTGGGCCGGGTGTCGTGCATCTCTTATTTGTTAATTAATAAAGCAAGATTTTGTTGTTTTCTTTATAGCTTTTATTAAAACAACCCCAGCCCAAGCCCGCGCGGTGAGAAGTGACACTTGACAGAACATCCTCCCTCGGTGAGTAACTATTCGCAACTAACTAAAAACTGTCTCACGCTTCTACAGGCGTGTTCTTCGGGGCGGGGGTGGGGTCAAACTGAAGTCACCACATGTTAATCATGCCAACGGTAATTTTTCACTTAACTCCCTCTGATTTGGATTTTTTAGTGAACTCTGATTCAAAATTTATATTACATTACTTACATAATTCATAGGCTATCCCTGAATTGTGTAACATTATATTTTAAACGCAAAATAGAAATGCATTCTCCAAACCAAGAAATCATTTTCTGTTCCGTCACGAAAACAAATTGCAATTCATCAACGGTTATCTACCCGGTTATTAATATTACTAGCAAATATATGCACCCTCCGGGTGCAAGTATTTAAGTTTTAATGTAATAAAATATTATATTAGAAAGTCTAACGGAACTAAATAAGAATACAGATAAAAAGATTTGAAACAGAGGGAGTATAATAAAAAATGGAACAACTGAAACTTACTCTTCCATCACTCTCGTCTTTCATTGTTATTTTTTCTAATTTAAGTATTTAGTTATAAGAGGAAGTAAAGAATAAAATGACAGTTATTTTATCTTATTAATGGATTTCATTTAAGATTCATTGAAGAGATTTTTGCTTATATTCATTAAAATAAAACCAAACAGTTAGAAATCAATAATACTAAGCACATATTTATTAAATTCGATTTTTTAATATTAATATGCAAATTAGCCTTCCCGTTCACACTGTAAACCGCTATTTTGTTGTATATATAAATATAATTGCATGTTGTCAGTATGTAGACATAGTTAACAGTATTAATAAAGTAAGGCAATTTTATTAATAATTGAGGTTTAGATAAAAATAAAATCATGGAGAATGTGATGTCAATAACTAAGAGAATTGTGACTTGAGTAGGAATATAGTTTCGGTTACAGACAGAAAAACACACAATCTCCATTATAATATTAATTACTCAGGAAAATATAAACTATATGGCGTCTTTATAAATGCGGTTATCTTGGAAATAAATAAATATATGCACGTCAATACACACACAAAGACATGCATGTATAAATTTGTATATTTATGACGCGCTGGTTCCCGTCTGATCATAACAATGTTGAACAGTGATTACCCTGTTCAGCATTAACGAGTGTCAGCTAAAAAGTTCAGACTGAACAAAATATTCTCATGGATATATGACCGAATGAGGTTTATTTTTCAATATAGACCTCCGTACATATGTAACGTTATGTGTCTTAATTTCGAATGGATGAATGACGTGTTGATAGTAAAATTAATTGTATTCTTATCTCATCTTCTGTACTACGTGGAGAGGCTTGAATCCGTTTGCTGAACCGATGCTGTTTAGAGTCTGGAAATCAACTTGAGGTGCTGGGGGACATCTTTCCTCGTGCTATTTAGATTTTTTTTTAGAAATAACACAAGGCGGCTTATTTTTCTCCAGGTAAAATAATAAGGAAAACTGGGCTCTTTAACCATGGCTAGGTAACCAGTCTAGGAGAAGGAAAATTCTGAATTCAAACCTGTTAAATTAAATAATTTAAGAAATTGACCTTGTGTCACATCCTGCTCGTACGGTGGGGTTGGTAAATATATAATCGCTTAGCTTAAGGATTATCCTGGTAAGATTTCAAATCTTGGACGAGGCTGGGTATGTTTTCAGTTTGCCCCTGGGAAAGGTATAATCCAACTATTCCTCACCCTAAAACTATTGGTAAATAGTTGGCCTGGCTGTATTTTCTAGTCTTGGTAAGGCAACCAGCCTCGAAGAAGGAAAACTCTGAATTCAAACCAGTACTCTGCTTAAAAATTGACCTTTTGTCGTATTCTGCCCGTGGTGGAGGTGTTGAAAGTATCCCATCTTCAGACGAAAACAAAGGGGAATTTATATCCCCACAGGTCACGTAATGACGTCACGTGTAGCATAATGGTTAGCAAGCTGGATTAGCAGACCATTCTTAGTGGGTTCGATTCTCACTGGATACCCCATACTTCTGGCACATTTAATCTAAGCTTATAAATAACTTGAAAAATCCCCGATACCCACGGTAAATGTAGAGTAAGTTTCGTAGAATGGGCTCTAGACTGGCCGGTGAAAGGGGTGAGGCTTTAACTTACCCTCTTCATATATATATTTACTCTCACTTCCGCACGAACAGGATGCGACTTAAGGACAAGTAGTGTTTAACAGGTTTGAATTCAGAGTTTTCGTTCTAGACAGGTTGCCTAACCAAGGCTGCAGAGTCAGGTCTGCCCCACTATTTACCCATAACTGGAGGGAATATAGTTAGATTCACACCTCCCCAAGAGTATTAGCGCTATGTGAAATGCAAACAGCCTTGTCCAGGAACTGAACTCGGGTCGACGAGTCTATTTCCTATGACTCTAACCATTATACCACGCGCCTTCATATAGTTTCCATCCTGAGAACACTTAAAATTATCAACTTTTTTTCTGTCCCTTATTTTTAATTTCAAGTGTGTGTGTGTGTGTGTGTGTGTGTGTGTGTGTGTGTGTGTGTTTGCGTGCATGTGGGGGGGGGGGCGACACCTACTTTCGTTCACGTTTCAATTGACGGAAATCGGACCACTTTTCCCGCCAAATACGAATCAGGCCATTCGTAAAGCAGGTGATTCTCAGGTGATTCTCAGGTGATCGACGGATTCTTTCTTTCATAACGAATAAGGGACAATGCAGAGCGCCAGTTTGTATGACCTTGTACCAAACAAAGTCAAACCTTATATACAGATTTACCCCAAATATTTTTTTAAAGTACCCTACATAAACTGAAAGAAAATATAACTGCAGCATCCTGAATATATATACAGGGCTCCACAAAGTCTGTGTACACTTTAAAATTTACACTTCTTTAAATTGCATAAAACACGATATATATATATATATATATATATATATATATATATATATATGAAATAGGTAAATAGGTGTATTTTGGGTTGCGCCTTTTCATTCAAACAAATTTTGTTGAAAACGACAGAATCAAAGATGTTTTGAATTTTCTTAATGACGTCATCTTGAAAGGAATTTATAAAATACCCAAATACAAGTCAGGCCATACGTAAAGCAGGTGATACTCAGGTGATTCTCAGGTGATCGACAGTTTACCTGGCCTTGTACCAAACAAAGTCAAACGTAACCCGATATATATATATATATATATATATATATATATATATAGTCATTCACAGACACGTGTTTCGACTTATCAAGTCTTTTCAGTGTGGATAGACATTTGTAAGCTACCTAGAGCCGGGATTGAAATCCGATCGATTCAGTGTCAGTCAGACACCTTAACCGCCAGGCTGTCATCACCTAGAGAATGCGAAGGGGATTTGAACTGTTTTAATACACACATCGCTTTGTATGTAAAGGCCGCCAGAGAGTGCTCCATCCAACCCCTCCTACAATAGGCTCTCCAAACTGAATAAACAAAACAAAATTCCAAACGAATAAAACTCGCACCAAACAAACACTGCAGCCAACAACCAACCTGAGAACAACCAGTGAAATTGTTTAAAGTGCTTGAGTACAAAAATATGGGGTATTTTCTTTACCATCTAGATCTCAATCTAGATGGTAAAAAACAGCTAGAAGACTTGTACGTCTACCCCTGAATATCATAAATCATTGCTGCCAATATATATATATATATATATATATATATATATAAAAATGAAAATGGAAGTGAATCCGACGGTACGTTGAAAAGCGAAATAAAGGAAAGAAAGTATAGAATGGATAAGATAGGATTATTTTAATTAATTTAACTTACACGTGTTTCGGTCAGGAGTTTATCCATGTGTATATTATTCTATCTATTATTATTTTTAAATAACAAAATGAAATGAAATAGTAATAATAGAAAAAAGGTAGAAATGTTCCACACATAAAGAAATATTGACCTTCTTCAGAGTAAATCCTTATTTTTTTTAAATAAAATTCGTTGGAACGCGGAGAATTTTTGAAATGTTCGAAAAAAGAACTTTTTTAAAAATCATGTGAATATATATATATATATATATATAAAAGTAATTGGTAATTTGCTTGAAGCATTGTTAAGTATGTTATAAAATAATAAAATTCGAAGGCAATACAATGCGTAAAAAATAAAGACAAAAAGATGTTTATATGTCTAATCGATTTCAAAGCGAAGCTTTATCGTCAGAGACGGATTTCAGAAATGACGTGCTTATGTTTTTTTTTTTTATATATTTGTGTGGTTATAATTTCTCTTCTTATTTCCTTTTCCTCTCCTTTTTTCCTCTCTTTCTTCTTCTCCTCCTTTATGAATGGGCGAATAACTGTAATTTCTTATTTCTCTCTTTCTTTTTTTTTTTCTTTCTAAAAGTTTGTTGAGAACAAGGCTGACATTCGGTAAGATGTTGCAATGTAGCAATGTGTAGCAATGTGTAGCAACGGTGTGAGCGTGTCATAATTTCAAAAACAAAAGTGAACAAATGAATAAAAACCGTTAATAGAAATTTTTTTTTTTTTTTTTTAACATACTTAGCTTTTGTTTCGCTTTCACCTTTCATTTCTTATTCTTTCTCCCTCTCTTTCTTTTTTTTGTTATTTCTCTTCTTTTTCTTTTTTTTTTTTTTTTTTTTTTTTTTTTTCCCTTTATCCCCTTTGTTCTCTAATTTAAATTATTTTTTTATAGTAAATAAGTAAATAAAAGATTATCTTAAATTATGTATTAGTATTGATAGAAAAAATAAATGATTCTTTTTTATTATTATTATTTTTTTTTTTTTTTTTAAGAAAATATCTTTTATGAGTACTTTTTTCTCTTTTTCTTTTAAACTTATAGATTAAATATTATATTAATTATATATTAAAATAATTACATATTAGGATTGATGTAAAATTCAAAACAATAAAAATAAGACAAACCATTCCCCCCTTAAATTTCAGATAGATTAAATATCATAAATCAAATATTTGAATTACAAAAGGCATAATGTACTGCTTCAATTATATATTTTATTTAACTATTTTTTTTTTTCATTCTTTTGTTGTTATTTATTCTTATTTTTTTTTTTTTTTTTTTCCCACTTTTCCTTAAATATTTATTAATAGTTCTAGACTGACCGTACTCCTAAGAGGGTATTATGGTTTAAAGAAATAGTGTCATGGTTTAAAGAAATAATGTCATGTAAAGGAGTTAATACGTATGTCAATATTGTTAAATTAATCGTAATTAATTTTTTTTATATTTCTCTATTATCTTCTTTTCACTCTCAATCATCCCATCACTATATATATATATATATATATATTAATTTTAATTAAAAAAAAAAAAAAAAAAAAAAAAAAAGGCTATATATGAAACGTGTAAATTTAGTTAATCGTGTATTCTGAGTTTAATTCTAATCTATTGATAGTTGGTAGGTTTAAAATTTATGGTAGGGAAAATTATATATATATGAGAGAACATGTGTACTAAATAAACTAAAACCTATATATGGAACGTGTAAATTTAGTTAATTATGTATTCTGTGTTTAATTCTAATCTATTGTTTATATTAGGACCTAATTTAGCTATTAATAAACTTTCTCTAATTCTGAGATTACCAATGTTGCGTATTATAGCCTCTATCTTAACTGAAAAATTGTTGTCCTTATTTTTGCATTTGATTAGGTGTTTATGGAATGAGGATGCACGTGTGTGGATGTGTTCCTTGATTCTAATGTGGAGGGGTCTAATTGTACTACCTATGTAGAAATTAAGGCATTTGGAGCAAGTTAGACGGTAAATTGTATAGGTCTTGTGGCATAAGTTAGGGTCTTTTATTGGGCAGTTGGTTAGTGAGCATGGTGTAATAACATTTTTATGTTTTATTGTTAGATGTTGGCGTAGTGAGGGTCCAGAGTGGGCTAGTTGGATATCTAGTCCCTCTCTATGAATAGCCTTGCGTATTTGTTTAGTGATTGTTTCACTGAAATGTGGTAGTTTCAGGAAACAGGTGTTAGAGTGTGTGTGTAGTGTCCGTGTTTTTCTGTTATTTAAATGGCGTATATATGAAGTTGGGTAGCCATTGTTTTTGAGGGTGTTCATAAAGTGTGCAGTGTGAGTGATTCTGTCTGTTTCTTCACTACATCTATTGTGTATTCTATTAATTTCATTTATGATGTAACTAGTCTTGGAACTGAGTGGAAGAGCTGATTTGAAGTGTACAAAGAGATCCTTAGTGGTGTTTTTTTTGTAGAAGCAAGTGTAAATTTTGCCTGTAGGTGATATTCTTATTCTAAAATCTAGAAGTGCTAGGGAACGAGTGCTATCTGGATGTTCTATTTGGAATTGGATGTGGTTGTCTATACTATTGAATTTCTCAGCTATGTCATTGGCTTCTTCTTTAGATGATGTTAATATAAGTATATCGTCAATATACCTGGTGAAGAAAATGCATGATGGGCAGATGGTTAGTGCTCGTCGTTCCAGTGTATCCATGTATGCAATGGCCAATATTCCTGAGATACTGGATCCCATGGGTAATCCTGACATTTGTTTATATATGTCCGTTAAATGTGAAATAGGTGTTGTCTACTATAATGGATAGTAGTTGGTGTATGTCCGCTGTAGTTAGATTGTGACAGTATAGGTTTTGAGAGATGATATGTTCCGATATGAGGTCAACCGCTGGTTGTGCAGGTACTGTGGTATACAGTGAGACCACATCTAAACTGAATGTGTAATTATTTTGTTTAAGTACTCCAGTATTTAATTGTTGTAGTCTATGGATGACTTCATCGGAGTTTTGAACATGTCCTGGAAAGGTGGATAGTAGAGGTTTCAGTATTTGTGAGAGAAGCCATGATATCTTGTAAAGAGGTCCTTCCAAGCTGGAAATGATTGGTCTGATCTGAAGTGTTGAGTCAGTTTTGTGAGTTTTAATGAGGTGGTAGAAAGTGGGTAGTTTACTGTTTCTAGTGATGAAGTTATTCTTGTATTTACTATATATATTTCTATGTCTACATATGTTAATCCATGTACTGTTGATTAAATTTTCAATTTGTGTTGATTGAATGTTTGTTACTTCTGAATAAATGTTGTTATTATTAAGGTGTTCTAGAGCCAATTGGTTATAGGTATTCTGGGAAATGACGCAAAATTCCTTACCTTTGTCGGAGGGTAGGTATATAAGTTCCTTATTTTTCAATGTTGATAGAGTGTGTCGTTGAGTATTAGATAAATTTGTTTGTGGTGTCCTTGTATGTCTTTTCAGTATGTCGAATATTGATCTCTTGAGTCTTGATAATTTAGAGTCCAATTCTTTGTTGGCTGGAGGTGGGTGTATAGGGAGATCTAGAGTGTAGGTGGGAAATGTGTTAACAGTGGTTGTTGTTGTTGTGTTATGTTCTTCTTGGATTTTGGATAACCATTTGAGTTGGTAGGCCGTTCTGCAGAAATTGGTTTCAATATCGAGTAGAAGTTTGTTATTCAATTTCTGTGACATGATAAATTTAGGCCCGAGACCGAGTAGCTCCAATTCATCATTCGAAAGAGATTTTGTTAGGTCTGTTACTTGGGGTGTTGGAGTTAAAGTTGCATCATCAGATATGTACATCTTATGTTTTATGTTGAAGTCTGCATGGTGTTTATTATGTCGCTGTTGTTGTTTTTTGTAACCACGTGAATTTTTTTATAAGACGTTTCTTGTTGTGGTCAACACAGTTGTGGTAGCCTTGATTAACAGCCGATAAAGTAGTATTCAATAGTGATCTGGAAGTTATGGACAGTTTCGGTAGTAGTTGTTCATATTCCTTAATCTGTTTATGTAGTGTGAGGTGTAAATATTGTATTGATTTCTTCATACAGAACTTGTGTAGGTTGTTCAGTGAGTGTTGAAAGCTTGGTGTTTTGAAGCATGTTGGAAGTTTAATATTTCTTATAGTGTTCGGCGTTATATTATTAATTAGACATCTTTTAAGAAAGTTGATTCGGCAGCCCATTTTAGCACGTCCTTCTGATAGTTGGAATAGTCTTCTTGTGATCGCAAATTCTGTCTCGCTCAGACGTAGGGATAAAAGTAATTGGTAATTTGCTTGAAGCATTGTTAAGATGTACATATCTGATGATGCAACTTTAACTCCAACACCCCAAGTAACAGACCTAACAAAATCTCTTTCGAATGATGAATTGGAGCTACTCGGTCTCGGGCCTAAATTTATCATGTCACAGAAATTGAATAACAAACTTCTACTCGATATTGAAACCAATTTCTGCAGAACGGCCTACCAACTCAAATGGTTATCCAAAATCCAAGAAGAACATAACACAACAACAACAACCACTGTTAACACATTTCCCACCTACACTCTAGATCTCCCTATACACCCACCTCCAGCCAACAAAGAATTGGACTCTAAATTATCAAGACTCAAGAGATCAATATTCGACATACTGAAAAGACATACAAGGACACCACAAACAAATTTATCTAATACTCAACGACACACTCTATCAACATTGAAAAATAAGGAACTTATATACCTACCCTCCGACAAAGGTAAGGAATTTTGCGTCATTTCCCAGAATACCTATAACCAATTGGCTCTAGAACACCTTAATAATAACAACATTTATTCAGAAGTAACAAACATTCAATCAACACAAATTGAAAATTTAATCAACAGTACATGGATTAACATATGTAGACATAGAAATATATATAGTAAATACAAGAATAACTTCATCACTAGAAACAGTAAACTACCCACTTTCTACCACCTCATTAAAACTCACAAAACTGACTCAACACTTCAGATCAGACCAATCATTTCCAGCTTGGAAGGACCTCTTTACAAGATATCATGGCTTCTCTCACAAATACTGAAACCTCTACTATCCACCTTTCCAGGACATGTTCAAAACTCCGATGAAGTCATCCATAGACTACAACAATTAAATACTGGAGTACTTAAACAAAATAATTACACATTCAGTTTAGATGTGGTCTCACTGTATACCACAGTACCTGCACAACCAGCGGTTGACCTCATATCGGAACATATCATCTCTCAAAACCTATACTGTCACAATCTAACTACAGCGGACATACACCAACTACTATCCATTATAGTAGACAACACCTATTTCACATTTAACGGACATATATATAAACAAATGTCAGGATTACCCATGGGATCCAGTATCTCAGGAATATTGGCCATTGCATACATGGATACACTGGAACGACGAGCACTAACCATCTGCCCATCATGCATTTTCTTCACCAGGTATATTGACGATATACTTATATTAACATCATCTAAAGAAGAAGCCAATGACATAGCTGAGAAATTCAATAGTATAGACAACCACATCCAATTCCAAATAGAACATCCAGATAGCACTCGTTCCCTAGCACTTCTAGATTTTAGAATAAGAATATCACCTACAGGCAAAATTTACACTTGCTTCTACAAAAAAAACACCACTAAGGATCTCTTTGTACACTTCAAATCAGCTCTTCCACTCAGTTCCAAGACTAGTTACATCATAAATGAAATTAATAGAATACACAATAGATGTAGTGAAGAAACAGACAGAATCACTCACACTGCACACTTTATGAACACCCTCAAAAACAATGGCTACCCAACTTCATATATACGCCATTTAAATAACAGAAAAACACGGACACTACACACACACTCTAACACCTGTTTCCTGAAACTACCACATTTCAGTGAAACAATCACTAAACAAATACGCAAGGCTATTCATAGAGAGGGACTAGATATCCAACTAGCCCACTCTGGACCCTCACTACGCCAACATCTAACAATAAAACATAAAAATGTTATTACACCATGCTCACTAACCAACTGCCCAATAAAAGACCCTAACTTATGCCACAAGACCTATACAATTTACCGTCTAACTTGCTCCAAATGCCTTAATTTCTACATAGGTAGTACAATTAGACCCCTCCACATTAGAATCAAGGAACACATCCACACACGTGCATCCTCATTCCATAAACACCTAATCAAATGCAAAAATAAGGACAACAATTTTTCAGTTAAGATAGAGGCTATAATACGCAACATTGGTAATCTCAGAATTAGAGAAAGTTTATTAATAGCTAAATTAGGTCCTAATATAAACAATAGATTAGAATTAAACACAGAATACATAATTAACTAAATTTACACGTTCCATATATAGGTTTTAGTTTATTTAGTACACATGTTCTCTCATATATATATAATTTTCCCTACCATAAATTTTAAACCTACCAACTATCAATAGATTAGAATTAAACTCAGAATACACGATTAACTAAATTTACACGTTTCATATATAGCCTTTTTTTTTTTTTTTTTTTTTTTTTTAATTAAAATTAAATATATATATATATATATATAGTGATGGGATGATTGAGAGTGAAAAGAAGATAATAGAGAAATATAAAAAAAATTAATTACGATTAATTTAACAATATTGACATACGTATTAACTCCTTTACATG
>CM042138.1:79783867-79788867 GCA_023376005.1 Doryteuthis pealeii | reverse complement strand
TAGATTTGGTCTCAATGTGTCTGTAACTGAAACTACGTTACTGCTTACGTCACATTACCAAAAATCGTCATTACATAGAATAAAGAACAATTAGTATTAATAGAATAAATAAAAGCTGTTCCTTGAATTCTTTACATTGTAATAATGACAATTTAAATAAACTATATAAACTATGAAATTATTTATATATCATATTATTACTTTATAATTTTTATGGAGAAAATATTTGCGAAATTTGTAATCAATTTTAAAAATCATCTTTTTACTCTCGCTCTTTTTACAGTGACAAGAAATGAACTAAAAAGTTTACAAATAAATAAATACCAAAGATTTTGTGTACAATTTATGTGTAAAATATTTAAAAATAATTATTTAACCAATAATTAATAAATGGGTGCAACAATTTATTTGAGGGGAACAGAATTAAGTTTCCATTTCAATTTTAAAAATCATTTTTTACTCTCGCCCTTTTTACAGTGACAAGAAATGAACTAAAAAGTTTATAAATAAATAAACACCCACGATTTTGTGTACAATTTATGTGTAAAACATTCAAAATAATTATTTAATCAATAATTGATGAATGTTCGCAACACTTTATTTGAGGGGAACAGAATTAAGTTTCCATTTCAAATTGTTTTATTTTTTATGATTTTACATACCCTCTGACTTTGAATTTCTAACTCCCACCCCTTCAAACAATATCTTTCAAAAATAAATTTTTACACCACCTGGAGTTTTTTTTTGTGTTTTTCTTTTGTTTTGTTTTTTTTTTTTTTTCTTTTTTCTGTTTCTTTTTTTTTCTTTTTTACTTTGCTTGTCCATCTGAAAATGTTTCAATAATTTTATCTAAATATAGTAATTTTTAACGGATTTCTAACCTCAGCATTTCTCCGCACACATTTTGAAGCCAGTACTTACCCTTGATGACAATTAAGTTTCCATTTCAAATTGTTTTGTTTTTTTTATGATTTTACATACGTATGATACAAACCCTCTGACTTTGAATTTCTAACTCTCACCCCCTCAAACAATATCTTTCAAAAATAGATTTTTACACCGCCTGGATGTTTTTTTGTGTTTTTATTTTGTTTTCTTTTTTCTTTTCTTTTTCTTTGCTTGTCCATCTAAAAATGTTTTAATTATTTTATCTAAATATAGTAATTTTTAACGGATTTCTTTGTAAAACCTCAGCATTTCTCCGCAGACATTTGGAAGCCAGTACTTACCCTTGATAACAATAAATACCTCTATTATTTGCATTCATAAAGTGAAGTAGTTGTAGGCGGTAATCGGGTGAGGCTCTCAGTAAAAGGGGGCTAAGATTATCCGTAGGGAGCTTAGCAAAGGGAAATCCAACCAACCACTGACCACAGGCAAGAGTTCCGGGAACACAAATCCGGATATGAAAAAAGAAACCCTAACCAGTGAACCATTGCAAATCCCCATTATGATCCGCCCTCTGATTATCTATCTCTAAGGAAATTCAGTTGACCATAAATGTTTCGCTTGAATGACAAGATGCTTAGTTCTTTGTTTCTTCAAAGAAAAAAGACTCCTTCGCCCGAAAGCGTGGATGGTCTAGGTAAGAACAATCTAAAAATGTATCTTTATGCTCCTACAACAGTTTAAATCTTGTATTTCCCATATGAAAACTGTCCCCCACAAAAAATGATTAGCTAAATTTAGAAAGAGAACATCGTTTCGACTTGCTAATTATCCTTTACTAAGCTTAGACCGCCCTGTCGGCTGGGGCGTTAGAATGCACCGACTGCACCTCTGCAGAGGGGTAAGACTCCCCCAATGGGGCCACCTGTTGGCCGTGGGTGGCGACCCGTGATGCTTAAAGATAGAGCCCGGGTGGATGAGCAGTTCATGACATGCAATACTCCACTTTGGCCCTATCTTGGGATAGACGGGCGGTCGGAGAGGCCCCCTCCGATCAATCGGCTGGTTACGTCAAGCCCTAGCACCTATATGATTTTCCCAACCCTATTGCCCTTATGGCAAGCCCCAACCCCTTTTTATCATATGAGTGCTAGAAGGCGGTGGCTGCGGGTCTACATGTCCTGGGAATGACGTTAAACTCTATCTGATGGTGAGGTTCCAGTTTTTGAGGTTTGGGGAATGTGGAGCACCCCTTCATCACCATTGCTCCCTGGTCCACTCTGACCCGGAGTGGTAGTACCTGTTAGGGTCCCATCTATAGGTTGAATAGAAAAACATGAGTTGATAAACAAAAGTGTGTTATCCATTAAGAATTGATTTATTTCAAAACTTTATCGGCATTAAATGACCCACTGAGGTTGATATGCCGTAAAACAAAACAAACCAAACCAAACAAGATTAGAAGTGTGGGGTACCCAGTGCTCACTAACAAGACCGGAGGTGTGGGGTACCCAGTGCTCACTAACAAGACCGGAAGTATGGAACACCCTGTGAGAATGCAGTTGTTGTACCACGCGAATTTTATGAAGTGGACTCTGCTGGTTGAGTTCAAATCCTGAAGGAGATTGCATTTCACAAAAGAGCTAAAACCATTGCAAAAGGGTATAAATCGAATTATTATCCTTCCAAAAAGGTACGTCCTTCGGCAATTTAAAAATGCAACATCAATCCCTCTCTACAAACACGGGCGCCCTAGTGCAATGGTTATCACCATAGGTCACGGCGATTCGAGTTCAAATTAGGACGAGACTGGTTGCATTTCACATAGCGCTAATACTCTTGGGAAAAATATAAATCCAACTATTCTTTCTCCACTTATGGGTAAATGGTAGGGCAGACTGGCCTCTTTAACCTTGGTACGGCTACCAGTCTAGAAGGAGGAAAACACTGTGTTTATTAGTATTATCTGTGTTATTTGGACTATTGTCCCCATCTTTATTGTTATGTGTACAACGTTTCGGCTGATATGCCCTCCGGCCTTCTTCAGGTATTTCTTGTCGGACTCGGGAACCTTCTCGGACTCGGGAACCTTCTCGGACTCGGGAACCTTCTTTACGGACTCGGGAACCTTCTTTTCGAACTCGGGAACTTACTTGTCGTTGTCGGTAACCTTCTTGTCGTAATCGGGAGCCATCACGGAACTTAGAACCTAACCCTTTATTCAGTCCAATTGGACACATGTCCTAGTGGATAAGGTAGTTAGGTTAAGACAGTTCTAAGTGACAGTTATCTCTGGATTCCGGGTTCAATCCTGAATAGAGGCAGTAACATAGAAAAATAATTAACACAACTCCTACCCCAGCTATGGTTAGCGGAATGAGAACAGGATACCCCGTATTTAGTATTATCTGTATTATGGGGACAATAGTCCGAATAATACAGATAATACTAATCATCAAGCCTCATCTCAAACATTCAGAGAAAACTGTGTTTATTGTTGCATCTTTAAATTGCGGAAGGACGCACCTTCTTCCCAAATAAGATTATAAAGACTAGTGAGTCTGTTTACAAGAAGGCTGTCAGCACATCTGTAGACTCTGATGGTAGACCATTATCACCAGGTGAATTTTCATTTGATAACTGTTAACAGAACTTTGTCAGAAGATAAGATAGGGAAAGTACCATTTGGTTTAGATTCATAGACACCCTCAGGTTATTATAGAATGATTGTGGTTGTATTTACCAGCGTCTTCTCGTAGTCGCAGCCAGTATAAAAACAGTGTACAAAGCAAACCGTCCGTAAATCTACCGGAGGAAAATCTCCCCGTAAACAACTTGCCACAAAGGCCGCTCGTAAGAGTACACCAGCCACTGGTGGAGTGAGAAACCCCATCGTTACAGGCCCGGTACCGTCGCTCTCCGTGAGATCAGACGTTACCAAAAATCTACCGAGCTTCTCATCAGGAAGCTTCCATTCCAACAGTTGGTTTGTGAAATCGCCCAAGACTTCAAGACCGATCTCCGTTTCCAGAGTTCTGCTGTGATGGCTTTGCAGGAGGCTAGTGAGGCTTACTTGTTTGGTCTTTTTGAAGATACCAACTTCTGTGCCATCTACGCCAAACGTGTCACCATCATCCCGAAAGACATCCAACTCGCCCGTCGTATCCGTGGAGAGAGAGCTTAAATTTTCTTTTTCATTTTTAAAAGAATCTCCTGCTATTCTTATCTGTTAGCAGAACTTTTCAGTAGAAAAAATAGGGGGAATATCATTTAGAATAGGTCCATAGACACAGGTTTTTTATAGAATGATCTGTAGTCGTACTTACCAGCGGCTTCTTGTAGAGCGATGTCCTTCATCTCTCTACTAGTTCTGTTTCATTGTTCTAGACATTTACCACGTACCCCACGTGTACGGGTTAGGCACAAGGCCCTATTAATGTGGGACCACCTAGCCGAAACTCATGGGTGGCGGGTGCAAAAAATGCGTTGATCCCGTCGGCATTCATCCTCAAGGGGACCCCTTTAACCCGAGGGGGTAGGTGTTGCCTGGTGGGGATGGCCCCCTGGTATCAACGATGTTAACTTGTACGGCAGACCCGAGGGCAGGCCGTATCATGTTTCATTGTTCGAAGTTTGTGCAAAATGTTTTGATGTGCACTTTGTTTTAAACTACAGGATCTATAAAATTATCTACACGTTATGGCAACTGTGAATATATCATCCAGTAGTTCAGAAATTTCAGGGTCATTCTCGTCGAACCAATCTTATTTTTCCCCGGGAACATATCCCTGTGTTTTCTTAGCTGACGCATAGATAGCATCCTTAAGATCCAACCACAGTACTGCCGTATGGCTGCACCACCTGGACCCTAACGAAGCGACTAGAGAATAAACTAGATGGGAGCTGCACAAGAATACTGCGTGTGATCCTGAACAAGACGTGGAAACAATTCCCCACGAGAAAAACAGCTGTACGGCCACCTGCTACATATCACCCAAACCATCCGAGTAAGACGGACAAGACACGCAGAACACTGCTGGAAAAGCAAGGACGAACTCATAAGTGACGTCCTCTGTGGAAGCCAGCACAGCACATGGGCATCTCTCGTGTGT
>CM042138.1:79728214-79783767 GCA_023376005.1 Doryteuthis pealeii | reverse complement strand
CGGGGTCGATACGATATTCCGGAGGGGACTTCAATAGTGAGGGGGGGGGCGGGCGATGTGTGTAAAACGTTGAGAGGAAGGCTCCGAAACGGTGCACATTCTCTTCTGATGATCAAGCATTTGTATAATATTTGTTTTTTTTTCAATATAGTCAATTATTTATGTATTATATATATATATATATTATATTTATTTGCATGGCAGAAATTAGTTTTTTCTTCATTATTATATAGTATACTATATATATATTTTATATTATATATATTAAGTAGTATATAGTGTAGTGTGTGGTGTGATTGGAGAAGAGAGAGGAGAGAGAGTAGAGAGAGAGGAGACGGGAGAGAGAGGAGAACTGTGCTGTTGAAATTAGAAATGACATTGGCTTGATTTGTGTAATGGATTAACATTAGTCTCGTAACTTGCTGTTACACTGAAGGCGATGTTGACGTTGCTGGGTTGCGCAAAAATGTTGACTGACGGAGTTGGCTTCTTCTGACGACAGTTTCGATCTGAATTTTTTAAAGTTTTTCGTTGTAAAAAATGAAGATTGAGCAAACAGAATGAGATGAAATATCCCCCCTTCCACAACTGTGATCAGATATACGGGCGAATAACAAAGAAAGAAGAGAGAGGAGGGAGGAGAAGAAGAAAGAAAAGAACACAGAGATGAAAAGAACAACACAATATTCACTCACTTATATAACAGAGTAGAAATAATACAGAAGAGAAGAGGAGAGAAGAGAAGAAGAACAACAACAACTTCTTCTATACAGGAGAAAAGGCAGAAAAAATAATAGAAGAAGAATATATAGGAAAGAGAAAGAAGAAGAAGAAGAAGAGAAGAAGTCGATGGCAGTGAAGTAAAGACAGAAGGTTGAAATGACAGTACAGCGACAAAGTAAACTAATAAAATAGTGGTTAAAAATTAACAGTTGGTTTGACGTAAAGATTCTATCGGGACTCAGTGTTGGAAAATAAAGATGAACTTTCTAGTCGCTTACGTGGGTCAAAGAATTGTTCTTGTGTGGGTGGGGAGGGGTGCAACTTGCCAAATCGACACATACGCATATGGTAATATATAGTATTGTTGTGTGTGTGTGTGTTTGTTGCAAGTTATGGTTTAGCATCGATCTGATGGGATTATGGTGGCTTCGTCATATGTCTATGGGATTGTCGGGTGGATTTAATTAAAAAAGAAAAAGAAAAAGGGCGTGTCCATGGTGATGGTGTGAGGAGTTGTTTGTGTGACTTGGATGTTTGAGGGTTATTAGGCTGTAAATTTATGTGGTAGTTGTGCTCACTTTTTGAGTAATGGCTTGATATTCAGTACGTCCAGCTGGACAAACTTTCGTAGCTCAATGGAAAACGAGGGTTTCTTGATGAGAGAGTTAATATGTCTTCATTCTTAGCAACAATGTTATACAATGCAAAATAAAAAGAAGAGAAAGTGAAAGAAAATAAAGAAAGAAAGAAAGAAAGAAAGAAAGAAAAACAGTTTGTTGTCATTTACCTTGATGCATTTTAAACTGCTGCAAGAATTTTGCGTGAATTGGTGATATAGTTGAAGTTGTAGATTGCAACATGTTGAGATTCAAATCAGCCAAAATCGATTGTCTTAATTACAATCTCAAGTACAAGGGAAGACCCGGTGCTGTAGTGGCTACGGATGCTGGAACTGGCGAATCGGTATGGTGAGTTCGGTACTGCCAGGTCGTGGCGTTACTGGTATTTTCGCCGAAAATAAGACCGTACCTGCAAAATAAAACGCTTGTGTGAGGTTGTCAGGGGAGAGAAATGAGCCTTCCTGTTTCAAGAATAACCGTAGGTTGAGAGCGGCAGGACGAAACGGAGAAGAAGATAGGACATTCTTCATGATCGATGATCATGCGCGAGTACAAGAGCATCTTGAATCCGCGGGAGAGGGGAGTGAAGACGTGTTAAGTTTCATGTGTAAAATTAGTGCGATGCTACGCTCTCTCTCAGGTTAGAATCAGTAACAGTTCCTAGCACTTATAGCGATTATGGTGAGTAATAGTATGCTACAGTTTCAATGTTCCTCTGAATTAATATAAGCAGAAAGGTTGAATAATGCCAATAGAAATAAGAGAGCAGTTGTTTTGAAATAATACAAACCTATTCCATATTTTTATAAGTGTAAATAACAAAAATAGTTTTTAAGGGGAAATACGTCTCGTGGGGTTGTAGAGTCGGCATGTATTTCAAGTAGGTGGGCGGTAATCTCGTGTGAAACGATCTCGTGTAGTTCTCACACGCACAATGACACTCGCGTACGCTCATATGTGTTCGCTCGGGACAGTGGGTGCAGGTCTGGATCTATGTGGTTTATAACAGCAGCATTACTGTCTTTCTATGACAGGATGGCTTTGGTAGTTTGGGTGAGTACCCAGAAGGCTGGATATGCGCATTAGTACTCTCGTAAGTGCTACACTAAGGTATGAGGATACGTACTCTTCTGCGATGTAGATGGTTGTGGTCTCGCTCTCACTTCTAATAAGATATGTACAACAAAAATTTTTCTAACTGCGATGAGATGACTTGAGATAGATTATAGGCGACGATAGTCGTACAGAGTAGTTAGAGAATAGTGTGCCACTCTTGATACACGAGTCGTATTATACGAGATGACACGTGTTGAGACTATATCATGTGCATAGAGTGTATGGTCTGGTGTTGATTCTCATCTCAGGTACAGTGGACGGATGTGAGAAGATGTAGTGGTTACATTATATGGTAGTAGCTCTAGCTTGGTGTCGACTCGTACAGTTTATGCCGTTCTTGTATATGTGTGTGTAGCGAGGTGGTTCGTGGACAGGCTTAGCGTCTATATTGACTTTTGTCACGCTCGTGTAGAGTGAGGAGAGTAGCGTCTGTCGGCGCGCGTGTTAAGGCGGATTATACTGTGGGTGACTTATAAGCTATTTGTTATATGAGTTTGTGTGATTAGTGATGATCGATAGCTTACGATTCTATCGTACACATGCTCACGGACTCAGCGAGTCGCGTAGTTGTGATCACTCTCGGGATAGCACACACTCTCCGTAGACGCTGAGATAGCTGGCACTATCGCGTTAGTCGCTAAGTACTATACTATAGTGGCAGCTCATACGGATAGTCTGCTCTCAGGCTTGTGAAGCACACACTCCGATGAGTACACATATGTCATGATATTTCGCATAGCGTACGATAGGTTGGATCACTAGACATAGCGAGTGGACTGGGATTTGTAGTAGGTAGGATGAGGATGCGTTGAGTCGCACATTCGCTGGGAGGATCACTAGGTAGTGTGCGTGTACACTCTGTGGTTCAGCTTTGGCTGTGTATGTATATATGATAGCGCATTCGGCCAAGACGCATATATTATTATTGTGCTGAGCGATGTCTCTCATGCGTTGTTGCTATGAGCCATCTATGCTCATCACGCATCCACACTCGCGCGTCGCGTGTGGTAAGCACGTGGTTGAGATTGTGCGCTCGTCTTGATGAATACAGGTGTTGATATTGGTTGTGTGAGGTGTCGTAAGCATGCACAGCTCAGTAGGTCGGTCGAAGTAGACTAGACGCGCTCAGAGCTGTTCGTTGTAGTTGCTTAGTTCTACTCAGATAGATGGCGTGGTGTTGACATGGTAGTGTGTGAGTTGTGGCTGTACGTAATCGGAAAATACAGGATACATGAAATAGTGCGTACATCTTGGGGACTGTTGAGAGTATCTGGTTTACTAGCAGAGCAGACGGAGGCTAAGTGAGCATATGGTGAATAGGATATGACTGGAGGATGATGTGTACTCACTGGTATAATAAGTTATAGATATATATATATTTATGGTATATACATATGGAAATTTAGCATTGGTTGGATAAAAAAGATCATATGCGATGGTTTGTTATTGGTGATTGCTGACAGCATGTTTGATCGAAATCCGATACATCACACTAGACTAAAGATATATGTTTTCAAAAAACTGTTAATTTCATATGTCGATGTAATATTCGCATCTTATTTTTCATATATATATGTGTGTGTGTGTGGGTCGTGTGTGTAAATGTGTAAACTCAGAAAGCGTCATCATTTAAACTTTTCCATTTAAGACCTCATAGGGCACTCCTACAAGGAACTGTTTCTCTTACACATCAACAAAGTTCAAGAACCTTATAGTATAAGTTGACATAAGGACCCAGATTACATAATATAATAATAATAATTGACTTTAATTGGAATAGAATGAGTTCTGAGGGGGAACAGAATTGTGAATTTTGAAAATGTCCATCATACAGGTAAAAAATACCAAAAGATGTTGGTACTAGGAGCCGTGGGTGAGTTTGGTAGGCAAAGAGTATTTAAAGAAAATCGTATGTCAGCAGAACATATCAACGGATATCGAAAGTAAGTCAATATAATTCTTAACCACAATTCATTTAGTGCATCTAATTTAGATCTTTTTATCAATTGAAACCAGGCAAACAAGTTGTGGGCTGAATATTCTTAGAAAGTTACACACTTTCATAACGATATAAACTGGGTCTTGAAATTTTAGATTCCATCATGATTAGATATCTATCTATCTATCTTGTGAGTAAATATATACAATACAACATCACAAACACACATACTCATATTTATATTATAGTATCTATATATTATATATTATATTGATATATATAATAGTTACAATCAATATAGAGGAGAATGAATAGAAGTATCAATACTTCTGTAGGGCTGTATGTATTTATTATAAGTGTACGAACACGTTTATAGCGTAATATAAATAGGTTTCTAAGTGAATGCTTACGCATACAACCTCATCACGAGCAACGCACTTCTGAAAAAGTGCTTGAATCCAAGCAGGTAGCAATGCTGTTAGAAACCAATGGTAGTTAATTGCATCTTAAATGTATTGTACACTATAGATATAATATAATTATATATATTATATTATATATATATATAATCCGGCTAGAAAGTGCCGTTAAAAAGTTGAAGCGCTGACTAATGAGATAGTTAAACTTCGAACACGTTGTCTGTGGATGACTGATATATACTTGCTCAACTCCATGGTAGAGCACTGTGGGGGGACTTAATGTGAAATTTACCGTTTAGCGTAAGCGTTACTCGCCTGTCGATGTTTACAGATTGGCTCTCTGGTGATTGTAAAACATTTCCCCCTAAGTTTGTATCAATTAATTTCACCCAAACTGACAACCACTGATGGCCGCAAGGTAAGAAATTGGCAGACAAAAATCTGATGCGGGTTTCGATCTGGCTAGAGTTTAATGAAAAACATGTCCTTTCGTAATCGAGCATCAAAAGGGGTGCTAAGGTAGATGAGTAAACTTACTTGTGTCTTACGATTATGGGAATGTAAACGAGAAAATTTCATGGGTAAATCCTTTGTCTAGAAGAATGACGTCCGAAACAGCATAGCATAAGAGATATCGATGCTAAATGAGGTTAGACATTATGCTAATCACTAATTGTCGTCTTATACGAATCCGGATGTGAATAAGAAGAATAGACTGAATATTGACATTCCTCTGTACAGTTCTTATAATTTACGTGAAAAGTACAGATAATAAAATGGGATTTGAGAATAGCAGATAATAATATGTCCACTTGAGTATAATACGCAGGGGATTTTAGGGTGCTGTACGTCCTGAAATGGGTAGAATAAAACATATGCCGGACAGCAAAATAGAGACTCGGCCTTGCTTAGAAATATTTTCATTTTTATACCTCGTTTATAGTAAGCACTAGGGATTTTGACCTTTAAGTTTTTTGGGAAAGTGGGATGACATCGAGATTTTACGTTATTACCGTAGAATTTAATGCATTAATGGTGAGTTCTAATTTGCACGCTCTGAGGATGGTGGAGTACCCCTTCATTGATTGCTCCCAGGTCCATCTTACCAGAGTATGGTGCTGCTTTAGGTCTTCATGGTTTAAATAGAAGAGCACGACTTTTAAAACGATTGGTTTTGTTTTGTGTTACGGCATTTTACGGGTCATTTAATGCGGATAAGTTTGAAGATAAATAAGTTCTTATGGATAATGCTTTTTTTATCGCTTCATGTTTTCTCTTTAACCCTAGATGGACCTAAAAGTCTCAACCGCGGTCAGAGTGAACAGGAGCAATGGTGATTGAAGAGGTGCTCCACATTCCCACTCCACAAATGGAATCTCACATCAGATAGAGTTAAACGTATTCCCTAGGACATGTAGACCCGCACCAACCGCCTTCTAGCACCCATATGATAAAAAGGGGTTGGGGGTTCATAAGGCATAGGGTTGGGAAAGAGTTTTAAAATGTTTTAAAAATCAAGTTTCAAAAAATATTCATACCATCAAGAATGTACAAAATTTTTTGACATAAAATAACCAACAAAGGTTGCCATGTACAAAATAAAACCAACACCAATACTCTAGTAATGAAACAAAATAAAAATGAAGCAAAAGATTTATCAATGCTACTTTTATTTAGTAGTCAGCGTAATGCAACAAAAAATAGAATAATCCTTTTCTCGGAATAATTATCATCTTATTTTGTTAGAAAGAACAAGTCATAGATTCTGTCTAAACGTAAAAGAATCTTCTTCATCAATTCCGTGCTGGTCCCGATTACGACAGGAAGGTTCGAGTTTGAGAAGGCTTCCGAGTCCGAAGGGCACATAGTCCGAAAGTTTTTTTCAGATAACAATAAAGATGAGGACAATAGTCCGAATAATCCAAAGAATACTAATCATCAAGCTCATCTAAAAAATTCAGAGAAAATTTCATCTTTGTGATAACATGATTTGTTATGGTTCAGTTAACCCTGTTGCTAGGGCTTTAGTATACACTGACTGCAGACCTTTTCAGAGGGGTAATTACTCCTAGTAATGAGAACAAAGAAAGTTTGGAGAAATTAGGTAGGCATATTCCATTCAAAGAAATTTGGAGATTTGTGTGTGTAAGGTGTGTGGTGTGTGTGGGGGGGGTCAGGTATTATTTGAATATTTTTAAGACTGCGTTTTTTTTTCTAGCTTAGCGAAGTTCAAAAAGTTAAGTCCCTTAGCTTTTACTCTTGGGTAAATAGAATTCAACGAAGTATAGAAGTATTTTTGCTGGGTAGGGCAGTTTGGTGTGGGTGGCGTAGAGGATGGCAATCTATGTTTAACGTGTGTACAGATAATTTTTTAATAAATCAAACGACGTGTGTGTTCGGACAAACCGTGAATGGAAGGAAAAGGGAAAGGACATTTTAAAAATGAAAGCAGAAGGAGAGACAATTGATAACAACGAGAAGAAATAATGGTAAAAGAGTGAAAAGAAGAGAGAAAGAAAGAAAGAATGAACGCCAAGGATTGTGGGAAGGATTAATAATATAATTAATAATATAATATAATAATAATAATGATAATAATATAAATAGATAATCTATTAATAAGGAGATTCGCTTCCGGTTTTTGTCTGTAACAAAAACTACGTCACTGCTTACGTTACATACTCAAAATCGTTATAACATAGAATAAATACACTCAAAATTTGAGCATGCAACATTAGACAGTCCTCATTGTTTTTTTTAAACAAGTTTTAATAAATACATGACTGGTATTATATATCTATATATAGTTTGTTTTATTTTAATACATATTTAAAGTTTACATTTCAAATTGTCTTCTTTTTAATCCTTTAATGAATTTGATGATTTTACTTATTTAGGGTACAAACTCGCTGACATTGAATTTTTAACTCCAAATCCTCAGGCAATATTTTCAAAATCTATTTTTACATCGTCTGGAGGGTGTTTTTTTTTTTGCTAAATAATAATAATAATAATAATAATAATAAATATAGAAGAAGAAGAAAAGAACAAGAACAAGAACAAGAAAAGAACAAGAAAGGAAGTAAGAAGAAGAAAATTAGAAAGGGAATAAAGATGAGGGTTAGGAATTAGAGAAGAAGAAGAGAAGAAGAAGAAGAAGAGAAGAAAATGCCGTTAGAAGAAGAAAACATTGAAAAAGCACCCAAAGAGGGGTGTGAAGTAAAAAGAAGAAAATGGAAGTAGAAAAAGGAGAAGAAAAAAGTATGAACAAATACAGAACAGAGGAAGAAGAATAGAAGGAAAGAAGAAAAACGGTCGAAAAAAAACGAAGAGGAACAAAGAAGAAAGAACAAACAGGAAAAAAAAGCATACAGAACAAACACCGAAAGAATGAAGAAAAGAAAAGGAAAAAAAAAGAAAAGAAGGAAACGAACAAAAAGAAAGAAAAGGGAAGAAACAAAATATAAGGTTGGTTGATTGGTTGGATTTTACGGCATGGCAACTCTTGTTGGGTTATTTTATACAGAAGACGTTTTGTTTTATTCATTCTTGGTTGGAAGTGAAGATGTTTATCAAACTCAATTTTTTAATGTAGTAAATAAGTAAGTAAAGTCGTCGGGGTGGCCTAAAGTCGGTATAACCGTTCAGTGAGGGAGTCTATCCCCTTTTCACTAGCGCTAAACCAAGGAGATTGTTTTTGCGTCTGAGACGGACCGCCACATCTACCATCAGCTCCTTACATTACCGCACAGATCACCGTGCTACTCATACGCTGAGTTGGCGAGGGCCGGTATCGAACTAGGTACCTTGCAGTTTCTAGCCGAACGCTCTGCCGACTAAGCTAAGCCGGTCCTATGTAGTACATTTCCGGAACACATGAATTTAGTGATTATAGCAAATAAATGCCATAACATTACCGTAACAAAGAAAAAAATAGTTTCCTTACAAAAAGGAAATATGAATTAAAATCAGGTTGGCTGCTTGGCTAGTTGGAATTTACGACATGTCAACCCTCGGGCTATTTCATACCGAAGACGTTTTGTTGTTTCTCTGAATGTATGAGATGAGGCTTGATGATTAGTATTATCTGCGTTATTCGGACTATTGTCCTCATCTTCATTGTTATCTGTACAACGTTTCGGCCGATATGCCCCCCGGCCTTCTTCAGGTATTTCTTGTCGGACTCTGGAACCTTCTCGGACTCGGGAACCTTCTTTTCGGACTCGGGAACCTTCTTTTCGAACTCAGGAACTTTCTTGTCGTAGTCGGGAATCTTGTGGTAATCGGGAGCCATCACGGAACTTTGAACCTAAGACTTTATTCTGTCCACGGGGGTATCCTGTTCTCATTCCGCTAACCATAGCTGGTGTTGGAGTTGTGTTAATTATTTTCTATGTTACTGCCGCCGCTCATGATTGAACCCGGAATCCAGAGATAACTGTCACTTAGAACTGTATAACCTAACTACCTTATCCACTAGGCCATGTGGACTGAATAAAGGGTTAGGTTCAAAGTTCCGTGATGGCTCCCGATTACGACAAGAAGATTCCCGATTACGACAAGAAAGTTCCCGAGTTCGAAAAGAAGGTTCCCGAGTCCGAAAAAAATGTTCCCGAGTCCGAGAAGGTTCCCGAATTCGACAAGAAATACCTGAAGAAGACCGGAGGGCATATCAGCCGAAACGTTGTACAAGTAACAATAAAGATGGGGACAATAGTCCGAATAACGCAGATAATACGTTTTGTTTTATTGTTGGGTATTCATTTTTTAAAACTCAATTTTTAAAACTCATTTTTGATCTATCTAACTCATAGATGAGATCCTAACAGATACCACCACTCGGAGTCAGAGTGGACCTGGGGGTAATGGCGATGAAAGGGTACTCCACACACTCCCTACAGCTCCATAATTGGAATTTCAACATTTGATACAGTTTAAGGAAAAAATAAAAAATAAAGAATAAAAAGATTATGAAAGGTACACAGAAATAGAACGAACGAAAAATAAATAATTAAGAGAGAAGAAAATTGAAAAAAAAGAAGGAAAAAAAAAGGAAAAAGAAGGAAAAGAAAAGAAAGAATTTAGGAAGAAGAGTAAGAATGTAAAACAAATTGAAAGGGAATAAGTGAAGTAAAAAGAAGAAAGGAATTTAATGATAAGAAAGAAGAAAAGAAAAAGACAGAAAAATTCATGAATGGACAAGAATTGTGCGAAATACGGACGTGCCTGGCTTCGTTAAATGCTTGTGAATATCGAGCGTGATTTTCTCTCTCATTTCCATTCAACATTGTTCACTATTTCCGCGTGTCTACGCTAATGAATGAATGAATGACAGATCTGAATGAGTCGACAACGGAAAAAGACAGTCGCCACTTCGTCGCTAAAGAGAGAAAGAAGAGCAGTCGGTAGGAAGTGCAATTGATTCATAGTAATCGGATAAAAAAGTCTTGATATGAATATTTTACTCACTCTTCCTCCCTTTCTTTCTTTCTTTTTTTCGTTCTTTTTTTCCTTTCTTTCTTTCTTTCTTTCTTTCTTTCTTCCATCCTTTTTTTTCTTTGATTTTTTTATCTCTTTCTTTCTTTCTTTCTTTCTTTCTTTCTAGTTTACCGGACCAAACCCAAATTTCCATTTTAACTTGTTACATTTCATGTTAAAACTGTTGGGTTAAGAATAGTGGGCAGTGCCTAATGTGTGCAGTTTTGTTTAATAGTTGATTACAACTAGATATCATACTTTATATTATTTGGATTTTTCGAACAGCTGTCCTTATCTTTATTGTTATATACCCAACGTTTCGGCCAATGTGCTCCCGACCTTCTTCAGGTGTTTCTTGTCGAACTCAGGAACCTCTTCTTCGAATTTGGGAACCTTTTTGTTGAACTCCGGACCCTTCATGTCGTAATAGGGAGCCTTCGCGGAACTTCGATATACAAATTATCAAGCCTAATCGCAAACATTCAGACAAATGGATATCATATATCATCTCATTCTATCGACAGTTTTAAAATCACCGTATAGTAATTAGTACCCAATAAAGTTGACCTTATGTCACATTCTGTCCGTGGTGGAGGAATTAGGTAAATACATACTTGGAAATCGCAAAATATGGTTGAATATTTCAAATTACAAAACGTCAAGTGGTATTGTTTGATATGGTGAGAATTTCAGGAGTTAATTGATTGGTTTCTTGTTTAATGGCATGTCAACCTTCGTGGGTCATTTAATGCCAAAATCACCCCTTTAAAGAACAGTGGTACTATTTAACCCATAGCTGTGGGGGACAAGGTTTATTCTTTTTCCCAAGGGCATTTGTCCGAAAGTGAACGTTGTGGCGCGACTTGGGTTCGAACTCGCTTACAACTATGTCGCTGTCCTGCACAGTTGCCAATACACCGCTACGATACCACTTCAGGAGTTGGGCGTTGCTCTTAATTCATAATAGATATTACGTTGGCTAGAATAGAATAAAATATATAAAATCTAATGTAATTCAGGATATAGCCTAGTCGTTAATCAATACGATCAGTAGATTAGAGGTTGTATTGTTAGTCTTAAGTGGGTTACATTTATCACCACATAGTAATTCCATTCATTTCCTTCATTGACCAGTTCTTCTGACCACAATCCGTTTCCATTTTGTCCTTGGTCTCACCATTCTTTTCCGTACTGTACCGAATCGCGTGACAATTCTATATACCCATTGTCGTGAAGGTCTTCTGAGTCACCGTTTCCGGTCTCTCAGAGTCCACTCCACAGCTATAAGGACCCATCTGTTGTCTGTGATCCTTGCGACTTGTACGGCCCAGAGGAGCTTCTACTTTTTGGTACACCGCGATCACATTCTTCACTCCGCTCTGCTACTGAATTACCTGCCCTCGGATATGCTCACACAATGATATTTCTCGGTGTCGTAATCAGTCGCTGTTCTTCCTTCTTCTGGTAGCACACGTTTGCGTTTAACATTGCAGGCAAAAGAGTCCTATTAAAAGACATCGGCACATAAGGATTAGTCCAACTTTGTCTTGGACACGTGTTTTATCGTGGTAAATGCCTTTCATCCTCAAACTTGCTTTTCGTATCCATGTCTCGGCACAATATTCACCATCTGTCCTAAATAGACGTACACTTTCACGTTCTTGATTTCATTTCCATTTCTATATAGCCCTGTGGAAGCGCGTGGTGTAATGGTTAAAGTCATGGGAAATGACTCGATGCCCCGAGTTCAAATCCTGGACGTGGTAATTGCATTTCACTTAGCGCTAATACCCTTGGGAAAGGTATGAATCCTACTCTCCCTCCAGCTATGGAAAATAGTGGGACAGACTGGGCTCTTTAACCTTGGTTAGGCAACCGGTCCAGGAGAAGGAAAACTCTGAATTCAAACCTGTTGAACTCCGCTTAAGAAATTAATCTTGTGTCACATCCTGCTCGTGCGGAGGCGTTGGTATATATATATATATGGCCATGGTACATTTTCCAAGCGCAGTAATTATAGATAATGAATACCATAAAATTACCGTAACAAAGAAAACAAAATGATAGTTTCCTTAAAAAAAGGAAATTGACTTAAAATCAGGTGGTTGGTTAGTTGAATTTTATGGCATGTCAACCCGCGGGCTATTTCATACCGAAGACAGTTTGTTCTATTTATTCTTGTTGGGTATTCAAATCTTTAAAACCCATTTTTAAACTCATACTTTTATGTATTTAACCCATAAATGGGACCCTGAACAGTACTACCTCTCCGAGTCAGAGTGAACCTGAGAGTAAAGTACTCCACACTCCTCAGTGCCATAGAATTGGAACTTCACCACTAGATGCTGTTTAATGTCATACATAGGACACTAAGACCCTCAGACACCGCCTTCTAGTACATATCCTAAAAAGGTTAGGAGTTTGGCGTAAGAATAATGCAGTTGTGAGAATCATCTTATTGACGTAACCAGCCGATTAATCAAAGGGGGTTTCAAAGGTTTGATCAAGGATTGGGGCTGCCATAAGAGCGATGGGGTCAGGACAATCATATAGGTTCTAGGGCTTGACGTGACCAGCCGGTTGATTGGACCGCTTGGCCCAAGTAAGGGTCAAAGTAGAGTGTTGCATGTCATGAACTGCTCAGCCACCAGGATTCCTTCCTTAAACATCACAGGTCGCCACCCACGGCCAACAGGTGGCCCGATTGGGGTTCAGGGTTTTACTCCTCTGCAGAGGTGCAGTCGATGTATTCTACAACCCCAGCGGACAAGGCAGTTGGCAGTTCGAGGAGTCCACATCCAATAAAGAGAATGAAAACACTTATTAAACTTTGACTAACGTTTTATTTTTTATTTTTGTTAAATACTTACTTGCTTTGCTTTGGTTTGGTTTGATCTTTGTCTTATGGTATATCAAACTCCGTGGCTTATTTGATGCCAACGCCATCCTTGTAGAAGAACAGTAGTGGTTCAATTTAGCCCCTAGATGTGGGGGATGAGAGCGTTCCTACCCTTTTCAAGGGTATTAATACGAAAGGAAACTAGATAGCCCGACTGGAGTTCAAACTCGCTTGCTACAATGTTCCAGCACGTTATACACCACCGCACGGGTAATCCCTCTACATACTTACTGGTTATATAATTAAAAGTTCTCAGGTAAATCGTTGCCTGTTATTATTAATTTATGACTAATATTCCTTTCAACTTATTTCTCTTGTTCTTTTATCACTGCTTTTGATTTGGTTTGGTTTCTTTGTTTAATGGCATATCAACTTCCATGGGTTATTTAATGCCAAAACCACCCTTGTAGAAGAACAGTGGAAGTACTATTCAAACCATCCCAAAGGTATTAGTCTGAAAGTAAACATAATACCCCGACTAGAGTTTGAACTCGTTTACAACGATATCGTAGTCCAGCACGTTAGCCACTAAGTCACGAGAACCCCACTTCAGGAGTTGTGTGTTGTTATTATTATTATTATTATTATTATTATTATTATTATTATTATTTTCACTCCTTTTGAGTTTTTCAAATCAGCTTTAGCTGATGGTATTTCACTGGAGACTGAGTGACAACAAGTCTCCACAGATCTCCAGGACTCTTCTGAGTATTCTAACCGGTTGCAGCAGTGCAGTAGTCTGAATGGTCTCAATTCTTCCTCTGATTTCCAGATCCTCCAGTCTTTTTTCCAAGTTTATTGGGACCGTTCCAAGTGCACCAACTACAATTGGTATCACTTTTATTTTCATGTTTCACAGCTTTTTCAATTCTCTGGCAAGGTCCAGGTATTTATCCATCTTTTCATTTTTCTTCAGATTCACTCTGTGATCTGCTGGAACCGCAAAATCCACCAGTTGACACGTTCTCATTTTTTATTATTTTTATTAATCAACAATTATTATTATTATTATTTTATTATTATTATTATTATTATTATTTTGGTTTGGTTTCTTTGTTTGACGGCATATTAGACCTCCTGGGTTATTTAATGCCTAATCCATTCTTGTAGAACAGCAGTGGTATTATTTAAGCCATAGCTGGAGGGATTACGAGGTTCATACCTTTCCCATGGATATCAATCCGTAAGTGAGCGTAATAGCACAACTGGAGTTCGAACTCGCTTACTACGATGTCCCAGTCCAGTACGTTATCGACTACACCACGCGGACGCCTCACAACTGTTACGGTCGTAGAATGACATTTGCGATAAAAAGTTACAGACATAAGACGAAAGAAAGACCAGTCAAAAATCAATAGTAGTTTACTAGTCCATCTTATATTTGAATTTATCGGTGATATGTGAGTGTGTCTACAATGTATCCGTGCAAGTGCCACGCGACACCCCGAGCCTCAAGGAGACGAAGACTTTGGTGCTAGTCACGACGATAATAGTCAAGATAACTGTTGGTCACGAAAAGAAAACATAAATATGTCGAACGCCCAATTATTTGTTTTCGCCTCCTTTGATACATACCCCCACGATCCGTAGAAGTAATCTCGATTCGTCTTTTCTATTTTTAATTTCATGTTCCACCCTTTCTCCCTAAGCATGTTCAGCATAAAGGCTGCAGTATTAGTATTAGTATTAGTATTGATAATAATAATAATAATAATAATAATAATAATAATATAATAGAGATAAGACAAGATGTAAAAGTGGAGGACACTTGACATGACTGAGTCTACGCCAACGCCAACGCCATTTTGAAAAAAAAAAAGAAAAGAAAAAAAAGACGTCCGGTCTAAATATGACAACAGTTGCATAGCATTTCTCTGAATGTTTGAGATGAGGCTTGATGATTAGTATTATCTGCGTTATTCGGACTATTATCCTCATCTTCATTGTTATCTGTACAACGTTTCGGCCGATATGACCTCCGGTCTTCTTCAGGTATTTCTTGTCGGACTCAGGAACCTTCTTGGACTTGGGAACCTTCTTTTCGGACTTGGGAACCTTCTTTTCGGACTCGGGAACCTTCTGGCTCCCGATTACGACAAGAAAGTTCCCGGTTACGACAAGAAAGTTCCCGAGTCCGAAAATAAGGTTCCCGAGTCCGAAAAGAAGATTCTCGAGTCCGAAAAGAAGGTTCCCGAGTCCGACAAGAAATACCCGAAGAAGGCCAGAGGGCATATCGGCTGCAACGTTGTACAGATAACAATGAAGATGAGGATAATAGTCTGAATAACGCAGATAATATTAGTTGCATAGCCTTTATGACACTGATGTGAACACCTCGAATGTAAATGTTGTGGAAAAAGAATCTGAATTTGAAATTGAAAAGTAATTTTATAAGAAATACTCCATAATCTCCATAGCTCAAGAATTGGAACTTCATTATTAGATGCAATTTAATTTACTTTAAGAATAAGTGGAAAAGTAACATTTTCTTTCAAGCCCTGTCGGCTGTAGAATATACTGACTACATCTCTGCAGTAACACCACCCTAATGAGGCCATCCGTTGTCCGTGAGTACTAATGCTTAAGGATGGAATCCTGGTGGCTGAGTAGTCCATGACATGCAACACTCCACCTTGGCGGTTATTTTGGCTAGACGGGCGGTCGGGCGGTCGGAGAGGCACCCTTCAATCAATCGGCTTGTCACATCACCAAGCCATAGCACCTATATGACTGTCCCGACCATATTGCTCTTATGGCGAGACCCGGCCCATTTTATCATATATGCTACTCTAAACTTCAGTGTTTCAATATCATCATCATCATGTCGCGCTGTTAGCACGGATACCCATGAAAATCTCTCTCCATCCGTCCCTATCATTCATCATTCTCGAGAGGTCCTCAATACAGCATCCTGTATCCGCACAGAGCTGGCCAATATACGTCTTTGTTGGTCAGCTCACACTGGGGTGCCCATGTGCTGGCTTCCACAGGAGGACGTCACTTATGAGTTCGTCCTTGCTTTTCCAGCAGTGTTCTGCGTGTCTTGTCCGTCTTACTCGGATGGTTTGGGTGATATGTAGCAGGTGGCCGTACAGCTGTTTTCTCGTGGGGAATTGTTTCCACGTCTTGTTCAGGATCACACGCAGTATTCTTGTGCAGCTCCCATCTAGTTTATTCTCTAGTCGCTTCGTTAGGGTCCAGGTGGTGCAGCCATACGGCAGTACTGTGGTTGGATCTTAAGGATGCTATCTATGCGTCAGCTAAGAAAACACAGGGATATGTTCCCGGGGAAAAATAAGATTGGTTCGACGAGAATGACCCTGAAATTTCTGAACTACTGGATGATATATTCACAGTTGCCATAACGTGTAGATAATTTTATAGATCCTGTAGTTTAAAACAAAGTGCACATCAAAACATTTTGCACAAACTTCGAACAATGAAACATGATACGGCCTGCCTCGGGTCTGCCGTACAAGTTAACATCGTTGATACCAGGGGCCATCCCCACCAGGCAACACCTACCCCTCGGGTTAAAGGGTCCCCTTGAGGATGAATGCCGACGGGATCAACGCATTTTTTGCACCCGCCACCCATGAGTTTCGGCTAGGTGGTCCCACATTAATAGGGCCTTGTGCCTAACCCGTACACGTGGGGTACGTGGTAAATGTCTAGAACAATGAAACAGAACTAGTAGAAGATGAAGGACATCGCTCTACAAGAAGCCGCTGGTAAGTACGACTACAGATCATTCTATAAAAACCTGTGTCTATGGACCTATTCTAAATGATATTCCCCCTATTTTTTCTACTGAAAAGTTCTGCTAACAGATAAGAACTAGCAGGAGATTCTTTAAAAATGAAAAGAAAATTTAAGCTCTCTCTCCACGGATACGACGGGCGAGTTGGATGTCTTTCGGGATGATGGTGACACGTTTGGCGTAGATGGCACAGAAGTTGGTATCTTCAAAAAGACCAACCAAGTAAGCCTCACTAGCCTCCTGCAAAGCCATCACAGCAGAACTCTGGAAACGGAGATCGGTCTTGAAGTCTTGGGCGATTTCACAAACCAACTGTTGGAATGGAAGCTTCCTGATGAGAAGCTCGGTAGATTTTTGGTAACGTCTGATCTCACGGAGAGCGACGGTACCGGGCCTGTAACGATGGGGTTTCTTCACTCCACCAGTGGCTGGTGTACTCTTACGAGCGGCCTTTGTGGCAAGTTGTTTACGGGGAGATTTTCCTCCGGTAGATTTACGGACGGTTTGCTTTGTACACTGTTTTTATACTGGCTGCGACTACGAGAAGACGCTGGTAAATACAACCACAAATCATTCTATAATAACCTGAGGGTGTCTATGAATCTAAACCAAATGGTACTTTCCCTATCTTATCTTCTGACAAAGTTCTGTTAACAGTTATCAAATGAAAATTCACCTGGTGATAATGGTCTACCATCAGAGGTCTACAGATGTGCTGACAGCCTTCTTGTAAACAGACTCACTAGTCTTTATAATCTTATTTGGGAAGAAGGTGCGTCCTTCCGCAATTTAAAGATGCAACAATAAACACAGTTTTCTCTGAATGTTTGAGATGAGGCTTGATGATTAGTATTATCTGTATTATTCGGACTATTGTCCCCATAATACAGATAATACTAAATACGGGGTATCCTGTTCTCATTCCGCTAACCATAGCTGGGGTAGGAGTTGTGTTAATTATTTTTCTATGTTACTGCCTCTATTCAGGATTGAACCCGGAATCCAGAGATAACTGTCACTTAGAACTGTCTTAACCTAACTACCTTATCCACTAGGACATGTGTCCAATTGGACTGAATAAAGGTTAGGTTCTAAGTTCCGTGATGGCTCCCGATTACGACAAGAAGGTTACCGACAACGACAAGTAAGTTCCCGAGTTCGAAAGAAGGTTCCCGAGTCCGTAAAGAAGGTTCCCGAGTCCGAGAAGGTTCCGATCCGAGTTCCGAAAGAAATACCTGAAGAAGGCCGGAGGGCATATCAGCCGAAACGTTGTACACATAACAATAAAGATGGGGACAATAGTCCGAATAACACAGATAATACTAATAAACACAGTGTTTTCCTCCTTCTAGACTGGTAGCCGTACCAAGGTTAAAGAGGCCAGTCTGCCCTACCATTTACCCATAAGTGGAGAAAGAATAGTTGGATTTATATTTTTCCCAAGAGTATTAGCGCTATGTGAAATGCAACCAGTCTCGTCCCTAATTTGAACTCGAATCGCCGTGACCTATGGTGATAACCATTGCACTAGGGCGCCCGTGTTTGTAGAGAGGGATTGATGTTGCATTTTTAAATTGCCGAAGGACGTACCTTTTTGGAAGGATAATAATTCGATTTATACCCTTTTGCAATGGTTTTAGCTCTTTTGTGAAATGCAATCTCCTTCAGGATTTGAACTCAACCAGCAGAGTCCACTTCATAAAATTCGCGTGGTACAACAACTGCATTCTCACAGGGTGTTCCATACTTCCGGTCTTGTTAGTGAGCACTGGGTACCCCACACCTCCGGTCTTGTTAGTGAGCACTGGGTACCCACACTTCTAATCTTGTTTGGTTTGGTTTGTTTGTTTTACGGCATATCAACCTCAGTGGGGTCATTTAATGCCGATAAAGTTTTGAAATAAATCAATTCTTAATGGATAACACACTTTGTTTATCAACTCATGTTTTTCTATTCAACCTATAGATGGACCCTAACAGGTACTACCACTCCGGGTCAGAGTGGACCAGGGAGCAATGGTGATGAAGGGGTGCTCCACATTCCCCAAACCTCAAAAACTGGAACCTCACCATCAGATAGAGTTTAACGTCATTCCCAGGACATGTAGACCCGCAGCCACCGCCTTCTAGCACTCATATGATAAAAAGGGGTTGGGGTTGCCATTAAGGGCAATAGGGTGGGAAAATCATATAGGTGCTAGGGCTTGACGTAACCAGCCGATTGATCGGAGGGGCCTCTCCGACCGCCCGTCTATCCCAAGATAGGGCCAAAGTGGAGTATTGCATGTCATGAACTGCTCATCCACCCGGGCTCTATCTTTAAGCATCACGGGTCGCCACCCACGGCAACAGGTGGCCCCATTGGGGAGTCTTACCCTCTGCAGAGGTGCAGTCGGTGCATTCTAACGCCCCAGCCGACAGGGCGGTCTAAGCTTAGTAAAGGATAATTAGCAAGTCGAAACGATGTTCTCTTTCTAAATTTAGCTAATCATTTTTTGTGGGGGACAGTTTTCATATGGGAAATACAGATTTAAACTGTTGTAGGAGCATAAAGATACATTTTTAGATTTGTTCTTACCTAGACCATCCACGCTTTCGGGCGAAGGAGTCTTTTTTCTTTGAGAAACAAAGAACTAAGCATCTTGTCATTCAAGCGAAACATTTATGGTCAACTGAATTCCTTAGAGATAGATAATCAGAGGGCGGATCATAATGGGGATTTGCAATGGTTCACTGGTTAGGGTTTCTTTTTTCATATCCGGATTTGTGTTCCCGGAACTCTTGCCTGTGGTCAGTGGTTGGTTGGATTTCCCTTTGCTAAGCTCCCTACGGATAATCTTAGCCCCTTTTACTGAGAGCCTCACCCGATTACCGCCTACAACTACTTCACTTTATGAATGCAAATAATAGAGGTATTTATTGTTATCAAAGGGTAAGTACTGGCTTCCAAATGTCTGCGGAGAAATGCTGAGGTTTTACAAAGAAATCCGTTAAAATTACTATATTAGATAAAATAATTAACATTTTTAGATGGACAAGCCAAAGAAAAAGAAAAGAAAAAGAAAAAAAATAAAAACACAAAAAAACATCCAGGCGGTGTAAAAATCTATTTTTGAAGATATTGTTGAGGGGGTGAGAGTTAGAAATTCAAAGTCAGAGGGTTTTTGTATCCATACGTATGTAAATCATAAAAAACAAAACAATTTGAAAATGGAACTTAATTTGTCATCAAGGGTAAGTACTGGCTTCAAAATGTGTGCGGAGAAATGCTGAGGTTAGAAATCCGTTAAAATTAACTATATTTAATAGATAAAATATTGAAACATTTTCAGATGGACAAGCAAAGTAAAAAGAAAAAAAAAGAAACAGAAAAAAAGAAAAAAAAAAAACAAAAAAAGAAAAACACAAAAAACCCAGGTGGTGTAAAATTTATTTTTGAAAGATATTGGTTTGAAGGGGTGGGAGTTAGAAATTCAAAGTCCAGAGGGTATGTAAATCATAAAAAATAAAATTTGAAATGGAAACTTAATTTGTTCCCCTCAAATAAGTGTTTGCGAACATTCATCAATTATTGATTAAATAATTTTTGAATGTTTTACACTAAATTGTACACAAAATGGTGGTGTTTTATTTATTTATAAACTTTTTAGTTCATTTCTTGTCACTGTAAAAGGGCGAGAGTAAAAATGATTTTTAAAATTGAATGGAAACTTAATTCTGTCCCCTAATAAATTGTTGCACCCATTTATTATTAATTGTTAATATAATTTTTTAAATTTTTACACATAATTGTACAAAATCTTTGGTATTTATTTATTTGTAAACTTTTAGTTATTTCTTGTCACTGGTAAAAAGGCGAGAGAAAGATGGATTTTTAAAAATTGATTTACAAATTTCGCAATATTTTCTCCATTAAAATTATAAAGTAATAATATGATATATAAATAATTTCATAGTTTATATGTTTATTTAAATTGTCATTATTACAATGTAAAGATCAAGGAACAGCTTTATTTATTCTATTAAATACTAATGTCTTTATTCCTATGTATGACGATTTTTGTAAATGTGACGTAAGCAGTAACGTAGTTTCAGTTACAGAGACACATTGAGAACCAAATCTACATTATTAATAGATATTAACATAGTAACAAACCGATATCACCACTAGATATGTACAAACACACAACCACACACACACACACCACCTCTCTCTCTCTCTCTCTCTCTCTCCCCCTTCTCTCTCTATACACAACACACACACACACACACACACACACACACACACACCACACATATATAATATATATATATATATATATATATATATATGGAAGGTTTATTAACTACTTTCACGGTTAGCGAAAAGTAGGCTCGTCTGTTATTTACGGATTTGAGCTCTCAGTAACCATAACATAACGTACGATGTATGTATTTACATAAAAATCCGCTTCTTACTGGCAGCTGAATGACGGCCGAAGGGTTAACGAATCGGACAATGAAAAAGTCAGTCGGATTCACTCCCGGCTAGAAGTAGTTGCTAATCTAGCCACACTGCAAGAGACGGTGAAACGTCGAAACACGGTGTTTGTGAATGACTATATAATATTATATATATATATATATATATGTAGTGATATCTTATTCCTTATCTTCCGACCATGAATCATCTTAGCAAAACGAGATCGTCAAATCGTCCAGAAATAAAATGCCACAAAATGTAAATCCTGATTATCTGGTGTCAATTATCCACCGAATTCTTATTTCATGTGTGTCGCCACCGTCAAGTAATAATGGACCATTCCGTTTTTTATTAAAAAGAAAGGGAAAATACACATACTACACAGAAGAAATTTAAGAAGAAAGAAAGAAGAAAGAAGAAGAGTAGGGAATATATATAGGAAGGCGGCGCGTGGAAGCGATAACGCTAATCTGTTGAAATCGACACAATGAAAAGGTGAAAAGAAGGAAAGAAAAGAAAAAAAGAGAGAGTTTTAAATCAAGATTATTATACTTTTTTCAGTCGGTAGCGCATCAGCTTAGGAATCGCAAGGTTCCAGGTTCGATACCGCCCTCCCGACTCTTTGTTACTCTAGTTAGTATACTTTATCGAGATATTGAACAGCCTTTATTTATAAGCAAACAATATTATCAAATATATATATATATATCCGGCCCTCGGCCAACTCAGCGTATGGGTGGCCGGTATCGAACCTGGAACCTTGCGATTCCTAAGCTGATGCTCTACCGACTGAAAAGTATAATAATCTTGATTTAACTCTCTCTTTTTTCTTTCTTTCTTCTTTTCACTTTTCATTGTGTTCGTTCAAACAGATTAGCGTTATCGCTTCCACGCCCGCCTCTTCTATATATATTTCCCTACTCTCTTTCTTTCTTTCTTTCTTTTCTTCTTAAATTTCTTCTGTGTAGTATGTCGTATTTTTCCCTTTCTTTATAATAAAACGGAATGGTCCATTATTTACTTGAGTGGCGACACACATGAAATAAGAATTCGGTGGATAATTGACACCAGATAATCAGGATTTACATTTTGTGCATTTTATTTTTGACGATTTGGACGATCTCGTTTTGCAAGATGATCATGGTCGGAAGATTAAGGAATAAGAGTATCACTACATATATATATATATATATATATATTATATATAGTCATTCACAAACACGTGTTTCGACGTTTTCACGTCTTTCAGTGTGGCTAGACTTAGCACTACTTCTAGCCGGGAGTGAAATCCGACTGACTTTTCATGTCCGATTCGTTAACCCTTCGGCCGTCATCAGCTGCCAGTAAGAAGCGGATTTTTAATTGATAAATACATACATCGGTACGTATATGTTATGGTTACTAGAGAGCTCAAATCCGTAAATAACAGACGAGCCTTACTTTTCGCTAACCGTGAAATCAGTTAATAAACATTCCATATATATATATATATATTATATATATATATATATGTGTTGTGTGTGTGTGTGTGTGTGTGTGTGTGTGTGTGTGTGTGTATAGAGAGAGAAGGGGAGAGAGAGAGAGAAGAAGAGAGAGTGTGGTGTGTGTGTGTGTGTGTGTGTGTACTATCTAGTGGGGTGATATCGGTTTGCTCATATGTTATATCTATTAATAATGTAGATTTGGTCTCAATGTGTCTGTAACTGACTACGTTATGCTTACGTCACATTACCAAAAATCGTCATTCATAGAAATAAAGAACAATTAGTATTAATAGAATAAATAAAAGCTGTTCTGAATTCTTTACATTGTAATAATGACAATTTAAATAAACTAATATACTATGAAATTATTTTATATCATATTATTACTTTATAATTTTTATGGAGAAAATATTTGCGAAATTTGTAATCAATTTTTACAAATCATCTTTTTACTCTCGCTCTTTTTACAGTGACTAAGAAATGAACTAAAAAAGTTTACAAATATAAATACCAAAGATTTTGTGTACAATTTATGTGTAAAATATTTAAAAATAATTATTTAACCAATAATTAATAATGGGTGCAACAATTTATTTGAGGGGAACAGAATTAAGTTTCCATTTCAATTTTAATCATTTTTTACTCTCGCCCTTTTACAGTGACAAGAAATGAACTAAAAGTTTATAAATAATAAACACCCACGATTTTGTGTACATTTATGTGTATAAACATTCAAATAATTATTTAATCAATAATTGATGAATGTTCGCAACACTTATTTGAGGGGACAGAATTAAGTTTCCTTTCAAATTGTTTTATTTTTTATGATTTTAACATACCTCTGACTTTGAATTTCTAACCCACCCTTCAAAACAATATCTTTCAAAAATAAATTTTTAACCCCTGGAGTTTTTTTTGTGTTTTCTTTTGTTTTGTTTTTTTTTTTTTTCTTTTTTTTCTGTTTCTTTTTTTTTTCTTTTTACTTTGCTTGTCCATCTGAATGTTTCAATAATTTTATCTAAATATAGTAATTTTTAACGGATTTCTAACCTCAGCATTTCTCCGACACATTGAAGCCAGTACTTACCCTTGATGACAATTAAGTTTCATTTCAAATTGTTTTGTTTTTTTTATGATTTTACATACGTATGATACAACCCTCTGACTTTGAAATTTCTAACTCTCACCCCCTCAAACAATATCTTTCAAAATAGATTTTTTACACGCCCTGGATGTTTTTTTTGTGTTTTTATTTTGTTTTCTTTTTTTCTTTTCTTTTCTTGCTTGTCCATCTAAAAATGTTTAATTATTTTTATCTAAAATAGTAATTTTAACGGATTTCCTTGTAAAAACCTCACATTTCTCCGCAGACATTTGGAAGCCAGTACTTACCCTTGATAACAATAAATACCTCTATTATTTTGCATTCATAAAGTGAAGTAGTTGTAGGCGGTAATCGGGTGAGGCTCTCAGTAAAAGGGGGCTAAGATTATCCGTAGGGAGCTTAGCAAAGGGAAATCCAACAACCACTGACCACAGGCAAGAGTTCCGGGAACACAAATCCGGATATGAAAAAAGAAACCCTAACCAGTGAACCATTGCAAATCCCCATTATGATCCCCTCTGATTATCTATCTCTAAGGAAATTCAGTTGACCATAAATGTTTCGCTTGAATGACAAGAATGCTTAAGTTCTTTTGTTTCTTCAAAGAAAAAGACTCCTTCGCCGAAGCGTGGATGGTCTAGGTAAGAACAATTAAAAATGTTCTTTATGCTCCTACAACAGTTTTTAAATCTTGTATTTCCCATATGAAAACTGTCCCCCACAAAAAATGATTAGCTAAATTTAGAAAGAGAACATCGTTTCGACTTGCTAATTATCCTTTACTAAGCTTAGACCGCCTGTCGGCTGGGGCGTTAGAATGCACCGACTGCACCTCTGCAGAGGGGTAAGACTCCCCCAATGGGGCCACCTGTTGGCCGGGGTGGCGACCCGTGATGCTTAAAGATAGAGCCCGGGTGGATGAGCAGTTCATGACATGCAATACTCCACTTTGGCCTATCTTGGGATAGACGGGCGGTCGGAGAGGCCCCCTCCGATCAATCGGCTGGTTACGTCAAGCCCTAGCACCTATATGATTTTCCCAACCCTATTGCCCTTATGGCAAGCCCCAACCCCTTTTTATCATATGAGTGCTAGAAGGCGGTGGCTGCGGGTCTACATGTCCTGGGAATGACGTTAAACTCTATCTGATGGTGAGGTTCAGTTTTTGAGGTTTGGGGAATGTGGAGCACCCCTTCATCACCATTGCTCCCTGGTCCACTCTGACCCGGAGTGGTAGTACCTGTTAGGGTCCCATCTATAGGTTGAATAGAAAACATGAGTTGATAAACAAAAAGTGTGTTATCCATTAAAATTGATTATTTCAAAACTTTATCGGCATTAAATGACCACTGAGGTTGATATGCCGTAAAACAAAACAACCAAACCAAACAGATTAGAAGTGTGGGGTACCCAGTGCTCACTAACAGACGGAGTGTGGGTGTGCCCAGTGCTCACTAACAAGACCGGAAGTATGGAACCCTGTGAGAATGCAGTTGTTGTACCCGCGAATTTTATGAAGTGGACTCTGCTGGTTGAGTTCAAATCCTGAAGGAGATTGCATTTCACAAAAGAGCTAAAACCATTGCAAAAGGGTATAAATCGAATTATTATCCTTCAAAAAGGTACGTCCTTCGCAATTTAAAAATGCAACATCAATCCCTCTCTACAAACACGGGCGCCCTAGTGCAAATGGTTATCACCATAGGTCACGGCGATTCGAGTTCAAATTAGGGACGAGACTGGTTGCATTTCACATAGCGCTAATACTCTGGGAAAAATATAAAATCCAACTATTTTTCTCCACTTATGGGTAATGGTAGGGCAGACTGGCTCTTTAACCTTGGTACGGCTACCAGTCTAGAAGGAGGAAAAACACTGTGTTTATTAGTATTATCTGTGTTATTTGACTATTGTCCCATCTTTATTGTTATGTGTACAACGTTTCGGCTGATATGCCCTCCGGCCTTCTTCAGGTATTTCTTGTCGGTCGGAACCTTCTCGGACTCGGGAACCTTCTCGGACTCGGGAACCTTCTTTACGGACTCGGGAACCTTCTTTTTCGAACTCGGGAACTTACTTGTCGTTGTCGGTAACCTTCTTGTCGTAATCGGGAGCCATCACGGAACTTAGAACCTAACCCTTTATTCAGTCCAATTGGGACACATGTCCTAGTGGATAAGGTAGTTAGGTTAAGACAGTTCTAAGTGACAGTTATCTCTGGATTCCGGGTTCAATCCTGAATAGAGGCAGTAACATAGAAAAATAATTAACACAACTCCCCAGCTATGGTTAGCGGAATTGAGAACAGGATACCCCGTATTTAGTATTATCTGTATTATGGGCAATAGTCCGAATAATACAGATAATACTAATCATCAAGCCTCATCTCAAACATTCAGAGAAAACTGTGTTTATGTTGCATCTTTAAATTGCGGAAGGACGCACCTTCTTCCCAAATAAGATTATAAAGACTAGTGAGTCTGTTTACAAGAAGGCTGTCAGCACATCTGTAGACCTCTGATGGTAGACCATTATCACCAGGTGAATTTTCATTTGATAACTGTTAACAGAACTTTGTCAGAAGATAAGATAGGGAAAGTACCATTTGGTTTAGATTCATAGACACCCTCGGTTATTATAGAATGATTTGTGGTTGTATTTCCAGCGTCTTCTCGTAGTCGCAGCCAGTATAAAAACAGTGTACAAAGCAAACCGTCCGTAAATCTACCGGAGGAATCTCCCCGTAAACAACTTGCCACAAAGGCCGCTCGTAAGAGTACACCAGCCACTGGTGGAGTGAAGAAACCCCATCGTTACAGGCCCGGTACCGTCGCTCTCCGTGAGATCAGACGTTACCAAAAATCTACCGAGCTTCTCATCAGAAGCTTCCATTCCAACAGTTGGTTTGTGAAATCGCCCCAAGACTTCAAGACCGATCTCCGTTTCCAGAGTTCTGCTGTGATGGCTTTGCAGGAGGCTAGTGAGGCTTACTTGGTTGGTCTTTTTGAAGATACCAACTTCTGTGCCATCTACGCCAAACGTGTCACCATCATCCCGAAAGACATAACTCGCCCGTCGTATCCGTGAGAGAGAGCTTAAATTTTCTTTTCATTTTTAAAGAATCTCCTGCTAGTTCTTATCTGTTAGCAGAACTTTTCAGTAGAAAAAATAGGGGGAATATCATTTAGAATAGGTCCATAGACACAGGTTTTTTATAGAATGATCTGTAGTCGTACTTACCAGCGGCTTCTTGTAGAGCGATGTCCTTCATCTTCTACTAGTTCTGTTTCATTGTTCTAGACATTTACCACGTACCCCACGTGTACGGGTTAGGCACAAGGCCCTATTAATGTGGGACCACCTAGCCGAAACTCATGGTGGCGGGTGCAAAAATGCGTTGATCCCGTCGGCATTCATCCTCAAGGGGACCCCTTTAACCCGAGGGGGTAGGTGTTGCCTGGTGGGGATGCCCCCTGGTATCAACGATGTTAACTTGTACGGCAGACCCGAGGGCAGGCCGTATCATGTTTCATTGTTCGAAGTTTGTGCAAAATGTTTTGATGTGCACTTTGTTTTAAACTACAGGATCTATAAAATTATCTACACGTTATGGGCAACTGTGAATATATCATCCAGTAGTTCAGAAATTTCAGGTCATTCTCGTCGAACCAATCTTATTTTTCCCCGGGAACATATCCCTGTGTTTCTTAGCTGACGCATAGATAGCATCCTTAAGATCCAACCACAGTACTGCGTATGGCTGCACACCTGGACCCTAACGAAGCGACTAGAGAATAAACTAGATGGGAGCTGCACAAGAATACTGCGTGTGATCCTGAACAAGACGTGGAAAACAATTCCCCACGAGAAAACAGCTGTACGGCCACCTGCTACATATCACCCAAACCATCCGAGTAAGACGGACAAGACACGCAGAACACTGCTGGAAAAGCAAGGACGAACTCATAAGTGACGTCCTCCTGTGGAAGCCAGCACATGGGCACCCCAGTGTGAGCTGACCAACAAAGACGTATATTGGCCAGCTCTGTGCGGATACAGGATGCTGTATTGAGGACCTCTCGAGAATGATGAATGTAGGGACGGATGGAGAGAGATTTCATGGGTATCCGTGCTAACAGCGCGACATGATGATGATGATATTGAAACACTGAAGTTTAGAGTAGCATATATGATAAAATGGGCCGGGTCTCGCCATAGAGCAATATGGTCGGGACAGTCATATAGGTGCTATGGCTTGGTGATGTGACAAGCCGATTGATTGAAGGTGCCTCTCCGACCGCCGACCGCCCGTCTAGCCAAAATAACCGCCAAGGTGGAGTGTTGCATGTCATGGACTACTCAGCCACAGGATTCCATCCTTAAGCATTAGTACTCACGGACAACGGAATGGCCTCATTAGGGTGGTGTTACTGCAGAGATGTAGTCAGTATATTCTACAGCCGACAGGGCTTGAAAGAAAATGTTACTTTTTCCACTTATTCTTAAAGTAAATTAAATTGCATCTAATAATGAAGTTCCAATTCTTGAGCTATGGGAGATTATGGAGTATTTCTTATAAATTACTTTTCAAATTTCAAATTCAGATTCTTTTCCAACAACATTTACTTCGAGGTGTTCACATCAGTGTCATAAAGGCTATGCAACTAATATTATCTGCGTTATTCAGACTATTATCCTCATCTTCATTGTTATCTGTACAACGTTGCAGCCGATATGCCTCTGGCCTTCTTCGGGTATTTCTTGTCGGACTCGGGAACCTTCTTTTCGACTCGAGAATCTTCTTTTCGGACTCGGGAACCTTATTTTTCGGACTCGGGAACTTTCTTGTCGTAACCGGGAACTTTCTTGTCGTAATCGGGAGCCAGAAGGTTCCCGAGTCCGAAAAAGAAGGTTCCCAAGTCCGAAAAGAAGGTTCCCAAGTCCAAGAAGGTTCCTGAGTCCGACAAGAAATACCTGAAGAAGACCGGAGGTCATATCGGCCGAAACGTTGTACAGATAACAATGAAGATGAGGATAATAGTCCGAATAACGCAGATAATACTATCATCAAGCCTCATCTCAAACATTCAGAGAAATGCTATGCAACTGTTTATTTTAGACCGGACGTCTTTTTTTTCTTTCTTTTTTTTTTTTTCAAAATGGCGTTGGCGTTGGCGTAGACTCAGTCATGTCAAGTGTCCTCCACTTTTACATCTTGTCTTATCTCTATTATTATTATTATTATTATTATTATTATTATTATTATCAATACTAATACTAATACTAATACTGCAGCCTTTATGCTGAACATGCTTAGGAGAAAGGGTGGAACATGAAATTAAAAATAGAAAAGACGAATCGAGATTACTTCTACGGATCGTGGGGGGGTATGAAGGAGGCGAAACAATAATTGGGCGTTCGACATATTATGTTTTCTTTTCGTGACCAACAGTTATCTTGACTATTATCGTCGTGACTAGCACCAAAGTCTTCGTCTCCTTGAGGCTCGGGGTGTCGCGTGGCACTTGCACGGATACATTGTAGACACACTCACATATCACCGATAATTCAAATATAAGATGGATAGTAAACTACTATTGATTTTTGACTGGTCTTTCTTTCGTCTTATGTCTGTAACTTTTTATCGCAAATGTCATTCTACGACCGTAACAGTTGTGAGGCGTCCGCGTGTGTAGTCGATAACGTACTGGACTGGACATCGTAGTAAGCGAGTTCGAACTCCAGTTGTTGCTATTACGCTCACTTTACGGATTGATATCCATGGGAAAGGTATGAACCTCGTAATCCCTCCAGCTATGGCTTAAATAATACCACTGCTGTTCTACAAGAATGGGTTAGGCATTAAATAACCCAGGAGGTCTATATGCCGTCAAACAAAAGAAACCAAACAAAATAATAATAATATAATATAATAATAAATAATAATAATTGTTTGATTAATAAATAATAAAATGAGAACGTGTCAACTGGTGGATTTTTGCGGTTCCAGCAGATCACAGAGTGAATCTGAAGAAAAATGAAAAGATGGATAAATACCTGGACCTTGCCAGAGAATTGAAAAAGCTGTGAAACATGAAAATAAAGTGATACCAATTGTAGTTGTGCACTTGGAACGGTCCCAATAACTTGGAAAAAAGACTGGAGGATCTGGAAATCAGAGGAAGAATTGAGACCATTCAGACTACTGCACTGCTGCAACGGTTAGAATACTCAGAAGAGTCTGGAGAATCTGTGGAACTGTGTTGTCACTCAGTCTCCAGTGAAATACCATCAGCTAAAGCTGATTTGAAAAACTCAAAAGGAGTGAAATAATAATATAATAATAATAATAATAATAATAATAATATAATATAACAACACACAACTCCTGAAGTGGGGTCTCGTGACTTAGTGGCTAACGTGCGACTACGATATCGTTGTAACGAGTTCAAACTCTAGTCGGGGTATTATGTTTACTTTCAGACTAATACCTTTGATGGTTTGAATAGTACTTCCACTGTTTCTTCTACAAGGGTGGTTTTGGCATTAAAATAACCCATGGAAGTTGATATGCCACCAAAGAAACCAAACCAAATCAAAAGCAGTGATAAAAGAACAAGAGAAATAAGTTGAAAGGGAATATTAGTCATAATTAATAATAACAGGCAACGATATAGAACGAATTTTAATTATATAACCAGTAAGTATTAGAAGGGATTAACCCGTGCGTGGTGTATAACGTGCTGGAACATTGTAGCAAGCGAGTTTGAACTCCAGTCGGGCTATCTTAGTTTCCCTTTCGTATTAACTACCTTGAAAAGGGTAGGAACGCTCTCATCCCACATCTAGGGGCTAAATTGAACCACTACTGTTCTTCTACAAGATGGCGTTGGCATCAAATAAGCCACGGAGTTTGATATACCATAAGACAAAGAATCAAACCAAAACCAAGCAAAAGCAAGTAAGTATTTAACAAAAATAAAAAATAAAACGTTAGTCAAAGTTTAATAAGTGTTTTCATTCTCTTTATTGAATGTGGACTCCTCGAACTGCCCAACTGCCTTGTCCGCTGGGGTTGTAGAATATCATGACTGCAGAGGAGTAAAAACCCTGAACCCCAATCGGGCCACCTGTTGGCCGTGGGTGGCGACCTGTGATGTTTAAGGAAGGATTCCTGGTGGCTGAGCAGTTCATGACATGCAACACTCTACTTTGACCTTACTTGGGCCAAGCGGTCCAATCAACGGCTGGTCACGTCAAGCCCTAACCTATATGATTGTCTGACCCCCATCGCTCTTATGGCAGCCCAATCCTTGATCAAACCTTTGAAACCCCCTTCGATTAATCGGCTGGTTTACGTCAATAAGATGATTCTCACAACTGCATTATTCTTACGCCAAACTCCTAAACCCTTTTAGGATATGTACTAGAAGGCGGTGTCTGAGGGTCTTAGTGTCCTGTGTATGACATTAAACAGCATCTAGTGGTGAAGTTCCAATTCTGTGGCACTGAGGAGTGTGGAGTACTTCACTCTGACTCGGAGAGGTAGTACTGTTCAGGGTCCCATTTATGGGTTAAATACATAAAAGTATGAGTTTAAAAATGGGTTTTAAAGATTTGAATACCAACAAGAAAAATAGAACAAACTGTCTTCGGTATGAAATAGCCCGCGGGTTGACATGCCGTAAAATTCAACTAACCAACCACCTGATTTTAAGTCAATTTCCTTTTTTTAAGGAAACTATCATTTTGTTTTCTTTGTTACGGTAATTTTATGGTATTCATTATCTATAATTACTGCGCTTGGAAAATGTACCATGGCCATATATATATATATACCAACGCCTCCGCACGAGCAGGATGTGACACAAGATCAATTTCTTAAGCGGAGTTCAACAGGTTTGAATTCAGAGTTTTCCTTCTCCTGGACCGGTTGCCTAACCAAGGTTAAAGAGCCCAGTCTGTCCCACTATTTTCCATAGCTGGAGGGAGAGTAGGATTCATACCTTTCCCAAGGGTATTAGCGCTAAGTGAAATGCAATTACCACGTCCAGGATTTGAACTCGGGGCATCGAGTCCATTTCCCATGACTTTAACCATTACACCACGCGCTTCCACAGGGCTATATAGAAATGGAAATGAAATCAAGAACGTGAAAGTGTACGTCTATTTAGGACAGATGGTGAATATGTGCCGAGACATGGATACGAAAAGCAAGTTGAGGATGAAAGGCATTTACCACGATAAAACACGTGTCCAAGACAAAGTTGGACTAATCCTTATGTGCCGATGTTTTAATAGGACTCTTTTGCCTGCAATGTTAAACGCAAACGTGTGCTACCACGAAGAAGGAAGAACAGCGACTGATTACGACACCGAGAAATATCATTGTGTGAGCATATCCGAGGGCAGGTAATTCAGTAGCAGAGCGGAGTGAAGAACGTGATCGCGGTGTACCAAAAAGTAGAAGCTCCTCTGGGCCGTACACGTCACAAGGATCACAGACAACAGATGGGTCCTTATAGCTGTGGAGTGGACTCTGAGAACCGGAAACGGTGACTCAGAAGACCTTCACGACAATGGGTATATAGAATTGTCACGCGATTCGGTACAGTACGGAAAAGAATGGTGAGACCAAGGACAAAATGGAAACGGATTGTGGTCAGAAGAACTGGTCAATGAAGGAAATGAATGGAATTACTATGTGGTGATAAATGTAACCCACTTAAGACTAACAATACAACCTCTAATCTACTGATCGTATTGATTAACGACTAGGCTATATCCTGAATTACATTAGATTTTATATATGTTATTCTATTCTAGCCAACGTAATATCTATTATGAATTAAGAGCAACGCCCAACTCCTGAAGAGGTGTCGTAGCGGTGTATTGGCAACTGTGCAGGACAGCGACGTCGTTGTAAGCGAGTTCGAACCCAAGTCGCGCCACAACGTTCACTTTCGGACAAATGCCCTTGGGAAAAAGAATAAACCTTGTCCCCCACAGCTATGGGTTAAATAGTACCACTGTTCTTTAAAAGGGTGATTTTGGCATTAAATGACCCACGAAGGTTGACATGCCATTAAACAAAGAAACCAATCAATTAACTCCTGAAATTCTCATCATATCAAACAATACCACTTGACGTTTTGTAATTTGAAATATTCAACCATATTTTGCGATTTCCAAGTATGTATTTACCTAATTCCTCCACCACGGACAGAATGTGACATAAGGTCAACTTTATTGGGGTACTAATTACTTATACGGTGATTTTAAAACTGTCGATAGAATGAGATGATATATGATATCCATTTGTCTGAATGTTTGCGATTAGGCTTGATAATTTGTATATCGAAGTTCCGCGAAGGCTCCCTATTACGACATGAAGGGTCCGGAGTTCAAAAAGAAGGTTCCCAAATTCGAAGAAGAGGTTCCTGAGTTCGACAAGAAACACCTGAAGAAGGTCGGGGGCACGTTGGTCGAAACGTTGGGTATATAACAATATAACAATAAAGATAAGGACAGCTGTTCGAAAAATCCAAATAATATAGATTATTATATCTAGTTGTAATCAACTATTAAACAAAACTGCACTCATTAGGTACTGCCCACTATTCTTAACCCAACAGTTTTAACATGAAATGTAACAAGTTAAAATGGAAATTTGGGTTTGGTCCGGTAAACTGGAAAGAAAGAAAGAAAGAAAATCAAAGAAAAAAAGGATGGAAGAAAGAAAGAAAGTAAGAAAGAAAGAAAAGAAAGAAAGAAAGAAAGAAAGAAAGGTAGGAAGATTGAGTAAAATATTCATATCAAGACATTTTATCCGATTACTATGAATCAAATGCACTTCCTACCGATTGCTCTTCTTTCTCTCTTTAGCGACGAAGTGGCGACTGTCTTTTTCCGTTGTCGACTCATTCAGATCTGTCATTCATTCATTCATTAGCGTAGACACGCGGAAATAGTGAACAATGTTGAATGGAAATGAGAGAGAAAATCACGCTCGATATTCACAAGCATTTAACGAAGCCAGGCACGTCCGTATTTCGTACAATTCTTGTCCATTCATGAATTTTTCTGTCTTTTTCTTTTCTTCTTTCTTATCATTAAATTCCTTTCTTCTTTTTACTTCACTTATTCCCTTTCAATTTGTTTTACATTCTTACTCTTCTTCCTAAATTCTTTCTTTTCTTTTTCTTCTTTTTTTTCCTTCTTTTTTTTCATCTTTCTTCTCTCTTAATTATTTATTATTTTTCGTTCGTTCTATTTCTGTGTATCTTTCATAATCTTTTTCTTCTTTATTTTTTTCCTTAAACTGTATCAAATGTTGAAATTCCAATTAAGGAGCTCTAGGGAGTTTTTGGAGTACCTTTTCATCGCCATTACCCCCAGGTCCACTCTGACTCCGAGTGGTGGTATCTATTAGGGTCCCATCTATGGGTTAGATAGATCAAAAATGAGTTTTAAAAATTGTCGTAATCGGGAGCCATCATGGAACTTTGTTCAGTCCACATGGCCTAGTGGATACGGTAGTTAGGTTAAGACAGTTCTAAGTGACAGTTATCTCTGGATTCCGGGTTCAATCATGAGTGGCGGCAGTAACATAGAAAAATAATTAACACAACTCCTACACCAACTATGGTTAGCGGAATGAGAACAGGATACCCCCGTGGACTGAATAAAGGCTTAGGTTCAAAGTTCCGTGATGGCTCCCGATTACGACAAGAAGATTCCCGACTACAACAAGAAAGTTCCCGAGTTCGAAAAGAAGGTTCCCGAGTCCGAAAAGAAGGTTCCCGAATCCGAGAAGGTTCCCGAGCCCGACAAGAAATACCTGAAGAAAGCCGGAGGGCATATCGGCCGAAACGTTGTACAAATAACAATAAAGATGGGGACAATAGTCCGAATAACGCAGATAATACTAATCATCAAGCTTCATCTCAAACATTCAGAGAAACAACAAAACGTCTTCGGTATGAAATAGCCCGAGGGTTGACATGTCGTAAATTCCAACTAGCCAAGCAACCAACCTGATTTTAATTCATATTTCCTTTTTTTAAGGAAACTATTTTTTTCTTTGTTACGGTAATGTTATGGCATTTATTTGCTATAATCACTAAATTCATGCGTTCCGGAAATGTACTACATAGGACCGGCTTCACTCAGTCGTCAGAGCGTTCGGCTAGAAACCGCAAGGTACCTAGTTCGATACCGGCCCTCGCCAACTCAGCGTATGAGTAGCACGGTGATCTGTGCGGTAAAGTAAGGAGCTGATGGTAGATGTGGCGCTCCACCTCAGACGCAAAAACAATTTCCTTGGTTTAGCGCTAGTGAAAAGGGGATAGACTCCCTCACTGAACGGTTATACCGACTTTAGGCCACCCCGACGACTTTACTTACTTATTTACTACATTAAAAAATTGAGTTTGATAAACATCTTCACTTCCAACCAAGAATGAATAAAACAAAACGTCTTCAGTATAAAATAACCCAACAAGGGTTGCCATGCCGTAAAATCCAACCAATCAACCAACCTTATATTTTGTTTCTTCCCTTTTCTTTCTTTTTGTTCGTTTCCTTCTTTTTTTTCCTTTTCTTTTCTTCATTCTTTCGGTGTTTGTTCTTTATGCTTTTTTTTTTCCTGTTTGTTCTTTCTTCTTTGTTCCTCTTCGTTCTTTTTGACCGTTTTTCTTCTTTTCCTTCTTATTCTTCTTCCTCTGTTCTGTATTTGTTCATACTTTTTTCTTCTCCTTTTTCTACTTCCATTTTCTTCTTTTTTTACTTCACACCCCTCTTTGGGTGCTTTTCAATGTTTTCTTCTTCTAACGGCATTTTCTTCTTCTTCTTCTTCTAATTCCTAACCCTCATGTTTATTTCCCTTTCTAATTTTCCTTCTTCTTACTTCCTTTTCTTGTTCTTGTTCTTGTTCTTGTTCTTGTTCTTGTTCTTCTTCTTATTATTATTATTATTATTATTATTATTATTATTAGCAAAATAAAAAAACACCCTCCAGACGATGTAAAAATAGATCTTTGAAACATATTGCCTGAGGGGTGGGAGTTAAAAATTAAATGTCTGCGAGTTTGTACCCTAAGTAAGTAAAATCATCAAATTTATTAAAGGATTAAAAAATAAAACAATTTGAAATGTAAACTTTAATATGTATTAAAATAAAACAAACTATATATAGATATACAATACCAGTCATGTATTTATCAAAACTTGTTTTAAAAAACAATGAGGACTGTCTAATGTTGCATGCTCAAATTTTGAGTGTATTTATTCTATGTTATAACGATTTTGAGTAATGTAACGTAAGCAGTGACGTAGTTTTTGTTACAGACAAAAACCGGAAGCGAATCTCCATTATTAATAGATTATCATTATTATTATTATTATTATCATTATTATTATTATTATTATTATTATTATTATTATTATTCCTTCCCATCAATCCTTGGCGTTCATTCTTTCTTTCTTTCTTCTCTCTTTCTTTTCACTCTTTTACCCTTTATTTCTTCTCTGTTTGTTATCAATTTGTCTCTCTTTATTCCGTTCCCTTCTGCTTTCATTTTTTTTAAATTTCCTTTCCCTTTTCCTTCCATTCACGGTGTCCGAACACACACGTCGTTTGATTTATTAAAAATTATCTGACACACGGAAACATAAGATTGCCATCCTCTACGCCACCCCACACAAACTGCCCTACCCAGCAAAATACTTCTATACTTCGTTGAATTCTATTATACCAAGTAGTAAAGCTAAGGGATTAACGTTTTGAACTTCCGCTAAGCTAGAAAAAAAAACGCCAGTCTTAAAAATATTGAAATAAATACTGACCCCCCCCACACACACACACACACTTACACACACAAATCTCCCAAATTTTCTTTGAATTGGAATATCCTACCTATTTCTCCAAATTTCTTTGTCTCATTACTAGGAGTAATTACCCCTCTGAAAAGGTGCAGTCAGTGTATACTAAAGCCCTAGTCAACAGGATTAACTGAACCATAAACAAATCATTGTTATCACAATAGATGAAATTTTCTCTGAATTTTTTAGATGAGGCTTGATGATTAGTATTCTTTGGATTATTCGGACTATTGTCCTCATCTTTATTGTTATCTGAAAAACTTTTCGGACGATGTGCCCTTCGGACTCGGAGCCTTCTCGAACTCGGAAACCTTCCTGTCGTAATCGGGAGCCATCACGGAACTTTGTATGAAAGAAGATTCTTTTTACGTTTTAGACAGAAATCTATGATTGTTTCTTTCTAACAAAATAAGGATGATAATTATCCGAGAAAAAGGTGATTATTCTATTTTTTTTCATACCTACTACTAAATAAAAGTACACTTTGAATAAATTCTTTTTTGCTTCATTTTTATTTTGTTTCATTACTAGGAGTATTTGGGTGGTTGGTTGACAGGATTTTATGGCATGGCAACCCTTTGTTGGGTTATTTTATGTCAAAAACATTTTTTGTACATTCTTGATGGGTATTGAATATTTTTGTAAACTTGTTTTTAAACACATTTTAAAACTTTTCCCAACCCTATTGCCCTTATGGCAACCCCCAACCCCTTTTTTATCATATGGGTGCTAGAAGGCGGTGGCTGCGGGTCTACATGTCCTGGGAATGACGTTAAACTCTATCTGATGGTGAGGTTCCAGTTTTGGAGGTTTGGGGAATGTGGAGCACCTCTTCATCACCATTGCTCCCTGGTCCACTCTGACCCGGAGTGGTAGTACCTTTTAGGGTCCCATCTATGGGTTAAATAGAAAAACATGAGCTGATAAAAAAATTGCATTATCCATTAAGAATTGATTTATTTCAAAACTTTATCCGCATTAAATGACCGTAATGATATGCCGTAAAACAAAACAAAACCAAATCGTTTTAAAACTCGTGCTCTTCTATTTAACCCATGGATAGGACCCTAACAGGCACCATCACTCTGGGTAAGAGTGGACCTGGGAGCAATTGCAATGAAGGGGTACTCCACCATCCTCAGAGCTGCAAAATTAGAACTTCACCATTAGATGCATTTTAATATCATACCGGTTAATAACGTAAATCCTCGAGTGTCATCCGCACTTTCCCCAAAAAACTTAAAGGTCAAAATCCCTAGTGCGTACTATAAACGAGGTTAAAAATGAAAAATATTTTCTAAGCAATGTCCGAGTCTCTATTTGCTGTCCGGCAATGTTTATTCAGACCCATTTTTTCAGACGTACAGCACCCTAAAAATCCCCTGCGTATTATACTCAAGGGTGGACTATACTCGAGGATTTACGGTAACTGCTAATTGTTTTTGTCTTCCAAGAATCCCATTTTATTATCTGTACTTTTTCAACGTGAAGAATATAAGAAACTGTGACAGAGGGAAAATGTCAATGATTCAGTCTATTGTCTTATTCACCATCTTAGCGACATCGATTCGTATAAGAGACAATGTAGTGATTGCATAATGTCTAAACCTCATTTGAGCATCGATATCTCTATGCTATGCTGTTTCGGCTACGTCTTCTTCTAAGGACAAATGTATTTTACCCATGAAATTTTCTCTGTTTACACTTCCCATTAATTGTAAAGACACAGTAAAGTTTTGGGACCCTATTACCTTTAGGCACCCCTTTTTGATCTCGATTACGAAAGGACATGTTTTTCATTTAAACTCTAGCCAGAATCGAAACCCGACAGAATTTTTGTCTGCCAAGTTTCTTACCCTTGCGGCCATCAGTGGTTGTCAGTCTGGGGTGAACAATTAATTGATACATACTTAGGGGGGAAATGTTTTTACAATCACCAGAGAGCTCAAGTCTGTAAACATCGACAGGCGAGTAACGGCTTACGCTAAACGGTGAAATTTCAATTAATGTCCCCCCACAGTGCTCTACCATGGGAGTTGGGAGCATATATATCAGTCATCCACAGACACGTGTTTCGAAGTTTACTTCTCATTAGTGCGGCTCAACTTTTTAACGGCTACTTCTAGCCGGGATATATATATATATATATATATATATATATATATATATATATATTATAGTGTACAATACATTTAAGGTGCAATTACTACCATTGGTTTCTAAGCAGCATGCTTACGCTGCTTGGATTCCAAGTATTTTTTCAGAAGTGCGTTGCCGTGATGAGGGGTAGTGGCGTAAGCATGCTACTTTAGAAACCAATAGTAGTAATTGCACCTTAAATGTGTTGTACACTATAATAAATAAATACAGCCCTTACAGAAGTAATTGAGCACTTTACTATCATTTCTCCAATACTAACAAAGGATTAACTATATATATATATATATATATATATATATATATATATATATATATATATATATGAGTTTATGTGTGTTTGTGTGCTTGTTTGTATATATTTACTCACATAGATAGATAGATAGATAGCTAGATCATGAGGGAAATCTAAAATTTCAAGACAGTTTATATCTGTTATGAAAGTGTGGTGTAACTTTCTAAGAATAGTTCAGCCCACAAACTTGTTTGCCTGGTTTTCAATTGATAAAAGATCTAAATTAGATGTCACTAAAGTGAATTGTGGTTACAAGAATTATATTGACTTACTTTCGATATTCTCGTTGATGTGTTCTGCTGAGCATACGGATTTACTTTAACTCTTTGCCTACCAAACTCAACCCACGGCAGTACCAACATTTTCTTGGTATTTTTTACCTGTATGATGGGACATTTCAAAATTCACAATCTGTTCCCCTCAGAACTCATTCTATTCCAATAAAGTCATATTATTATTATTATTATTATTGTAATCTGGGTCCTTATGTTCAATTATACTGATAAGGTTTTGAACTTTGTTTGTGTGTGGTATATGTAGAAACAGTTCCTTGGTAGGAGTGCCCCTATGAGTGTCTTAAATGGAAAAGAGTTAAATGATGACGCTTTCTGAGTTTACACATGTGTACACACACACACACACACACACATATATATATGAAAAATAGATGGAAATTAATCCGACAGTATGAAATTTAACATTTTGAAAAAACATATGATGTTTGTTATGTGATTATCGATTTGGTCGAAACAGATCTGTCAGCAATCACAATACAAACATCATATGTTTTTTTCAAAATGTTAAATTTCATATATATATATATATATATATATATATATATATATATATAGTTCCTCCAGTCTCTTTTCCATGTTCTGTATGATTATTACAAGGCCTGCGTATATTATTTAAACCAAATCACCTTCTTTCATAGTCTTTACAGATCCTTAACAAAGTGTAGATATTTGTCGTATTTTTCTTTTTCTTTTTACTTTCACACTGTGGTCTGTTGAAACGGCAATCAGCTGACAATTGTAACGCCCTCTATTCTGAGAAGGGTATATGAGGGCATTTGCGACGTGACCACATTCATTTCGACTTATGATTGATGAGTCTTGGTCGATTCTAAAAAAAGAAGACAGGTATCCACAAAAAGCAACTGCCGTTTCACTTCGAGAGACAGACGATATCAGCTGGTGCTAGATGGGAGTTGACCACATTCATTTATCTATAAGGGCTAAGTAGAGCGAACTTGGCGGACTCGGAATAGCGGAACCTACATATGATTGATGCGTCTTGGGCGATTTCTGGTTAAGACAATGAGGCCAAATCTACATAAAAAGACCACACCATTTCGCCCCGACAGACGTATTTCAAATAGGCAATATCACTGTTCGGACTAGCTCGGTGTTCCTGCTTCAAACGCATTTGCAACCCTTTCATCCCTGAGTCTTTGTTTTAAATAGGAGCGCTGCTTTTTGCAAATAAAGTTATGATTTGTTGTTTCGGATTTTATTTCTCACAACGGGCATTTTCGGGACGATTTCAGCCGTTCTGTTTTGTTCTGAATCCAGTCACAAGTGATCATTTAAGAAGCAGCATTTGCAGGCCAACCAGGTGCTGGGGCGTTAGAATGCACTCCATGGACTGTATTTTTTTTACTTTAGTGTATAGTGTAGGAATTAGGGTGTATAACACAATTTAAGAGAAATTTTAAAATCTGGTTTAAAAGTTAGATTCAACTTTAATAGAAAAAAAATTAAAAAAATAAAGCCTAAATTAAACAAATAGGAAACTCATCCAAAAAATGAGAGGGTACACCGTTTTACACAATGTTGTGACAGCTACGAGGTGATAGACATATATACTACCCCTGACAAAAGTTATAGAACTATCACACTTAGAGAGTATTCAACTTGTTTTGTTTGTTTTTTTGTGTTTTTTGTTTGTTTGTATTTTTCGTTGTTTTTTTTTTTTTTTTTTTTTTTCTTTTTTTTATTATCTCGCAGTAAATAAACTAATAGCAGATAAGATAAAAGAATTTTTGTTATAATAGCTGAACATTCATCAAATGGTTCTGATACAAACTAGGTCTCGTTTTTTTTTTTTGTTTGTTTTTTTTTGTTTTTTTTTTCTTAATTGCATATCAGCCTTCTTGGGTTATCTAATACCAAAGCCATCCTTATAGAAGAACAGTAAATGCTGCTGTTTAACCCATAGATTGCGGGACGAGGGATACAGAAAAGTTTATCGTGGTGCAATGACATAACTTGTTGGAACATCCACTCTTGAACATGGTGCATTAGACCCAAGAGAGTTATTTCCCCTTAAAAAACTTATTTTTGGTTATTTAACTTATAAAATATGGAATATTTGTTTGTATTGTTTTCAAACAACTGCTTTCTTTATTTTATTGGCATATCAACCTTCGTGGGTTATATAATTCAGAAGTGAACATTGTAGAACTGTAGCGATACTATTTAGCACATAACTGGCTATAGATCCGAAAGTGAATGTACGGTGTTTCCCTGAAAATAAGACGGGGATTATATTAATTTTTACAATGAAATATAACACGTGCTTATTTTCGGGGGATGTCAAGTGTTTGTATCGCATGATATGATTATGAAGAATGCTTATTTCTTTCGTTTGTCTGCCGCTCTCAACTAGGGTTGATTTTAAAGAGAAGGCTTATGTCAAAATCATCCTGAAAAATCACACAAGGTTTTATTTTGCAGGTAGGTCTTATTTTCGGGAAAATACAGTAATAGCACGACTGGAGTACGAACTCACTCATTACGATGTCGCAGTCCAGCATGTTAGCCACTACGCCACCGGGTCTTCCCCTTGTATTGAGATTGATAATTAAGACAATCGATTTGGCTGATTTGAATCTCAAGGTTGAATTACAACTCACTAATATCAATTCCGCAAATTCTTGCCAGCAGTTTAAAAATGGCATCAAGGTAAAGTGACGAACAAACTTGTTTTTCTTTCTTTCTTTTCTTTCTTTTCTTTCTTTATTTTTCTTCTTTTTTTCTTCTTTTTTTTTTTGCATTGTTAACATTGTGCAAGAATGAAGACATTATTAAGATGCTGTCTAAAGAAAACCCCCGTTTTCCATTGAGTACCGTAAAGTTTGTCCAGCGTGGACGTAGCGGTGGTGTGACAAGCGATTACTCAAAAATGAAGCACATACGTACCAACTCCAACGCATGTTGAACAGGTTTATCCTAACATTGCCAAGTGAAACAAACAACGTCTTTACCAGATAAGCCATGGGAACGCCCTTTTTCTTTTTCTTTTTTTATTAAATCGAGGCGACAATCATGACAATGACGTAAGCACCATAATCCCATCAGTGTGCTATAACATTACTTGCAACAAACACACACACACACACATATATATATATTACCATATGCGTATGTGTGTGTGGCAAGTTGCACCCTCCCCACCCACACAAGAACAATGTCTTTGACCACTAAGCTGACTAAGAAAGTTCATCTTTATTTTTTCCAACACTGAGTCCCGATTTAGAATTTTACGTGTCAACCAATGTTAATTTTAACCAGATTTTATTTTACCTTGTTCGTGTACTGTTCATTTTCCTCTTCTGTCTTTACTACACTGCCTCGACTTCTTCTTCTTCTTCTTCTTCTTCTTTTCTTTTCCTGTATATTCTTCTTCTTATTATTTTTTCTGCTTTTCTTCTCCTGTATAAGAAGAAGTTGTTGTTGTTCTTCTTCTTCTTCCTCCTCCTCTTCTTCTTCTGTATTTTTCCTGCTCCTGTATAAGTAGTAGTAATAGTTGTTGTTGTTCTTCTTCATCTTCTTCTTCTTCTTCTTCTTCTTCCTTCTTCTTCTTCTTCTTCTTCTTTCTTTGTTATTCGCCCGTATCTGCTCACCAGTTGTTTTGGGGGAGGGATGGGGTATATTCATCTCATTCTGTTTTTCTTCAATCTTCATTTTTTTTTACAACGAAAAACTTTAAAAAATTCAGATCGAAACTGCGTCAGAAGAAGCCAATCCGTCAGTCTAAATTTTAGGGCATCCAGCGAGGATCGAACTCGCTTTCCAGTAGTAACGGATTTACGAGACTAACTTGTTAATCATTACACAATCAAGCCAATGTCGATTTCTTTTCTCAACAGGCACAGTTCTCTCTCTCTCTCTCTCTCTCTCTCTCTCTCTCTCTCTCTCTCTCTCTCTCTCCAATACACACACACACACACTATATATATATATATATATATATATATATATATATATATATATATATATTCAATAAATGAAGAAAAAACTTTAAATTTGCTTCATTGCAATAATATATATATATATATATATATATATATATATATATGAATTTGATATATTGAAAAAACAAATGATGTTTACAAATGCTTGGGATCATCAGGAGAGAATGTGCACCGTTTCGGAGCCTTCCTCTCAACGGTTTTAACTACACATCGCCCCCCCCCCCTCACTATTGTGAGGTCCCTCGGAATATCTGTATCGACCGTATGTAATAGATCGGTCTTCAACAAAAGTAAAAACTGGATGTAATGACCGTTAGAAGAAGAATACGCAAACAGAACGCTGTTAGTCAAAGTTGGAATTTTTTTTAAATGCGTTATCTGTATTTACCAACACCACAAACTTTCTGGAACCTTACATCTTTTTCAGTTGTGCTGTGGACTTATTGGTTACTTATTTAATAGTTGGGGTGTATTATGAACAATTTTGATACTTAATATACACTTTTTATACAATTATACACTTTTTTAAACAATTTTACATCAGACTCTTTTGAGTCTTATTATAAACTGAAATGCTTCTGATTTTTTTAAATTAAAAATTAAATTCATTTTATTTTTAATTAAAATTCATTTTATTTTTAATTCAGATAACGCTTTTTTTTTAAATTCCAACTTTGACTAACAGCATTCTGTTTGCGCATTCTTCTTCTAACGGTCAGTTCATCCTGTTCTTGTTGAAGATCGATCTATTACATACGGTCGATACAGATATTCCGAGGGACCTCACAACAGTGTGTGTGAGGGGGGGGGCCGATGTGCAGTTAAAACCGTTGAGAGGAAGGCCCCGAAACGGTGCACATTCTCTCCTGATGATCCCAAGCATTTGTAAACATCATTTGTTTTTTCAATATATCAAATTCACACTGTCGGATTAATTTCCTTTTATTTCACACACACACACACACACACACACACACATATATATATATATATATATATATATATATATATATAATCCCTTATTTTCCACGAATGTTAAGAATGAAATTGCTTATGTGTGTTGCATGACCCGATCTAAGTAGGTATATTAAATACCATTCTGACTTCTAAAAGCGATTGTACCTGCAAGACCATTAAAGTTAAGCTGCGATGAACTTGTCTTAAATAAGTCACACCTTAGGAACCGCAAACACCGCAAACAATCTGAAAGCTGTCGATCAGACTAAGGAAAGATTCATGAAGTCTCTGCCTAACTCACTGGTACCCGTTACATCACCAATATTAAGCAGCGATTAGAATATGATAGGAACAGCAGGTAACGTAAGCAAACTTTTCGGTTATTTCCTATAAGTCTAACATAAACAAAGGGGAACCACTCTTGACTGATAAATTATTTATTTATTTATTGATCTACTAGGAAAAAAGAAGACGGGGTTGGGGTTAGGGTTTAGGTTTAGGGTTAGGGTTTAGGATAAGTTTAATAGGAAAATAAATAAATAATTTATCAGTCAAGAGTGGTTCCCCTTTGTTTATGTTAGACTTATAGGAAATAACCAACTTTTCTATGCTTAAAGCATTTGTTCTCGTAGGGTGATCGCTGATAAGCAGTGATAAGCCTATCCCTTACTTGAATGGGTAAATTAAGAATATAAATGATCAGTTTATAAGACTAATTAGAAGTGGCTACCCGGCGTCGCCTGGGTAGAGAAGGGATTTTTTAAGTTAGTCCCGCAGATCCATTGTTACTGAATCGTGAGTTGAATCCTCGTTGGATGCCTCATTTAAATCACTATGAAAAAAAATAGACCCTGCATTGATCCAGCTACTCCGAAAAGAAATGTTAATGTCTACTATCTAAAATATTAAATGAAAAAAAAAAACATGCTGTTATCATTTAAATTTTATTTTCTAATTATCTTCACGAATATAAATCAGATCTCTATTATTTTTGCTCAAAAAACCAAGCCATGGTGATATTTAATGTGTATATATATCTACTTTGTCGTTAATTGTTTTATTTTCGAAATTTCCTCCGGACATACATATACACACAACTATCCTTTATATATGTATATATAGATGGTCAAGTCACACTGAAAGCATCGACTTCCGCTTAATCTATGAAGGTACGCTGTAATGAGTATGTTCAGTATTTAGATGTGTAATCGCTTAGGAAAAACAGGTACCGTAAGAAATCTGAAGCCTGGGTGTCAGATGAAGGAAATTCCAGGAAACTTCTAAGCTTAAAGTACTGGTTCCCTTTAGATCACCGGGGTTAAGCAATGATGAGCCCGTTCAATAATTAGATGGGTACCCACTTAGAAAAAGCAGGTATTGTAATTAACTTTAAGGCCTATGTACCAGTCTAAGTAAAGCTTAGTACATTCTATACTAATCATTATTGTTTTCTGTTCACGAACTTTTTGTTTTCGAAACGAGTGAAAGCTTTCTTCTTGCTTTCCTTGTGGATTGTGTACGATAAGTTAAAACATGGACCCAACTACAAGAGTAGTGCAATGAATGGGCCAAAGAGTTCGAACAGTCAATCGAAAGAAAATTGATTTTGTAAAAAAAAAATATTTTCTTTTTGAATCTTATCTAATTAGAATAAAGATTGAATTATCATATTGACATGCCAATGTTTTGAACGACACGAAAGTAAAACACGAGAATTTGTGGTCGAAGGTAAACATAAGATAAAATAAAGATCTATAAATAAAACGACGGAGACACATGGGCGACCTAATGGAGACATGTGTAAGTAGATAAGATTATAAGATTAAGTAATAAATAGATCATTGTCTGATCTACTTTAGACTGGGTGATTCGCCTTTATCTCAAAAAGAGAATTCTGCATCATTTCCCAGGAAATATACTTGCCTGTGTGTTAATTTGTTGGGTTTTACGGTATGTCAACCCTTGATGGGTTATTTTATACCGAAGATGTTTTGTTTTATTCATTCTAGATGGGTATTCAATTTTTTTAGATACAATTTTTTAAACTTATTTTTTTCTATAGATGGGACCCTAACAGGAACTACAACTCCGGGTCTAAGTAGACCTGGGAGTAATGGCAATGAAGGAGTACTCCACACTCCCCAGAGCTCTAGAATTAGAATTTTACCATCAGATACAGTTTAATGTCATACCTAGGACACTAAGATCCCAAGGCACTGCCTTCTAGCACATATATGATAAAAAGAGTTGGGGGTTTGCAATAAGAGCAATTGGGGTGGGACAATCATATCAGTGCTAGGGCTTGATGTGACCTGCCGATTGATCAGAGGGGGTCTCCGACCACCAGTCTGGCCTAAATAAGGGCAAAGTATACTTATCTGTGCCTATACCATTTATATACATTTGTATTGGTCGATTTTTTGGTTAGATGGTTGGTTGTATTTTACGGCATGTCAACTCTTGGGTTATTTTATGCCAAAAACGTTTTTGTTTTGTTCATTTTCATAAGGTTTTCAAATTTTTTTAAACTCATTTTTAAATACATTTTTTAAAAACTCATTTCTTATCTATTTAACCCATACATGGAACCCTAATAGGTACTACCACTCCGGCTTAGAGTGGGCCTGACTGCAATGGCAATGAAGAGATACTCTACACTCCTCTAAGCTACACAACCGGAACCTCACCACTAGATGCATTTTAACGTCATGCCCAGGACAATAAGACCTTCAGTCAATGCCTTCTTGCACATATTTGATAAAAAAAGTTTTGTGGGTTTGCCACAAGAGCAATAGTGTCTGGAGTGTCATATAGGTGCTAGGGGTTGATGTGACCAGCCGATTGATCGGAGGGGCTGTATGGTCAAAGCATTAGCCCAAGTGAGATGTCCTTTAATGATAAGCGCAATTTTAGTCTCAATACAGCACCCAGGTATGATCCAACTCACTACTAGCCATTGCTATATAATTAGTTTGCGTAACGGTTATAGTCGTAGTCAATAGAATGGGTGATCTGAGTTCAAATCCAGGACGAAGCCGTTTGCGTTTCACTTCAGAAGGTCAGAATTGATCTGTTCTCCTCTCAGCTATGGGTAAATAGTACAGTAGATTTGAAATGTTCGCCTTGTTGTGACAACCAGTCTAGGAAAAGGAAAATCTTAATTCAAATTGCTCTGTTTAAAAAACAACCTTGTGTCAGATCCTGCTCGTGGGGGCAGGGGTGAATAAAAACATACGAGGTAGTTGTGAAGATAGTTACAGCGGTATTAATACATAAATATTTTTTGTTTCATTACGGTTGCTTGCTTTTATTTGTGCATTTCATCAATTTTAGCTTAATATGGGGGTAAGGGGCTTTTACACGTGGGGTGCCTTTTTGGCGTGGAATATGGCAGTTGTCAGACAAATGTAAAGATTTGAGACCAGTATTTTTCTTAATTAATATCGGTAAAAATGGATGAAATAGTGGGACAGTTTAGACAACCAATCCAATCAAAGAAATGCACAACTATATTTGTTTAAGAAATAATTTTCATTAACTTCATGTGTATTAATAAATACTGGTGGTTAACCCTCAGCCACCGCCTTCTAGCACCTATAGGATAAAAAGGGTGGGTGTTTGCCATAAGAGCAATTTGAACAATACGTTCGGGACAATCATATGAGTCTTGTCTCCTCCCTTAACTGAGTATATTCCCACAATAAGGTATTATACTCTTAGCTTCTTGTAAACACCAGCCATCACTGTCGACTGGGGAAAGAGAATACGCCGGCTACACCTATGCCGAGGGGTAAGACCCTGTTGGCCGTTGTGGCGACCCGTAATACTGATGATAGGATTGTGATGGCTGAGCAGTCTATGACCCGGGTACTAAGTGGTCCTGTAGCATGCAACACTCCTCTTCGGCCCTTACTTGAATCAATTGGCTGGTTATGTCCAACCCGACATAATGTCATAGAATACTTAACGTAACATAGTTTAACACTTGTACCCGGTCATGATTAGCGGAATGATAAGACTGCTCCGGTGGATTGAATAAAGGGTTGGAAGTTCCACGAAAGCTCCCGATTACGACATGAAATCTCTCGAGTTCAACCAGAAGGTTTCTGAGTCTGACAAGAAATACCTGAAGAAGGCCGAAACGTTGTGTATATGACAATAAATATGATGACAACAGTCCGAAAAATCTAAATGATACAGTTTTTTTTAAAGTTCTAAGAAAATAATTTACAAGCGAAATAGTGGATTATGCAGCGGGTGGTGGTTGATTGCCTCTGACCCGGAATGGTAGTATCTGTTAGGGTTCCATATATGGGTTAAATAGAAAATATAAGTTTACAAAAATGTGTTTAAAAATTAATTTCATGTGTCCACCAAGAATGAATAAAACAAAACATCTGGGGCATAAAATAACCCAACAAGGTTGACATGCCGTAAAATCAAACTAATCAACCTACCTACTAAAAATCAGGTAACAGTATTGACGTTATTGCATTAGTCAAATTAAGAAAACGATTTTTTCCAAGTTTTGATAAAATAATTTATAAATAGAAAATGCAGTTTATACAGCGGCTGTTGGTTTATTGCTACTGACCCAGGGTGGTAGTACCTGTTAGGGTTTCATATATGGGGTAATTTTTAAAAAAAATGAGTTTAAGAAATGTGTTTAAAAAAAGAATTTTAAGGAAAACATTGTGTGCCTATCAAGAATGAATAAGACTAGACGTCTTCGGCATAAAAATAACCCAACGAGGGTTGACATACCGTAAAATCTAACTATTCAAGATAGCAACCAAAAATCAAGTAAAAGTATTAACGCTTTTGCATCAGTCGAATTAAGAAAACGATTTTTTCCAAGTTTTGATAAAACAATTTATAAATAGAAAATGCGGTTTATACAGCGGGTGTTGGTTTATTGCTACTGACCAGGGGTGGTAGTACCTGTTAGGGTTCCATATATGGGGTAAATTTTTTTTAAAATAAGTTTAAGAAATGTATTCAAAAAATGAATTTTAAGGAAAAAATTATGCGCCTATCAGGAATGAATAAAACAAGAGGTCTTTGGAATAAAATAACCCAACGAGGGTTGACATACCGTAAAATTTAACTATTCAAGATAGCAACCAAAAATCAAATAAAAGTATTAACGTTTTTGCATCAGTCGAATTATGAAAACGATTTTTTCAAGTTTTAATAAAATAATTTATAAGCAAAACATGCGGTTTGTGTAATGGGTGTTGGTCTATTGCTACTGACCCGGAGTGGTAGTACCTGTTAGGGTTCCATATATGGGTCAAATAGAAAAATGGGTTTACAAAAATGTTTTTTAATAAATGGGGTTAGAGGGGAAAAATGTATGCCCATCAATGATTGATAAAACATGTCTTCGGCATAAACTAGCCCAAAAAGGGTTGATATACCGTAAAATATAACTCATCAACCTACCAGCTAAAAACCAGGTAAATGTATTGGCGTTTTCGCATTAGTCGAACTATGAAAACGATTTTTTTTTTCAAGTTTTAATAAAATAATTTATAAGCAAAAAAGGCGGTTTATGCAGTGGGTGTTGGTTGATTGCAAACATTTGTCATAAATGATAAGACAAACACATCAAATATGAGGAGAGAGAAAAAAAAGGATTTGACTTAGTCATTTAATGACCAAAGAAAAGAACAAGCGAACTTAGCGTAAAACACAAAGAGAAAAACTTTTTTTTAAAGAGTATTTATAAAATTCGGAACGAACTTTTAGAAGCGGGATGACAAGAATGACGAATATCGTGAGTGCATAATTTAAATGAAGAAGATGATTCACTGTTTCCAAATAAAAATTGTTATTCTCGCTTTCACGCATTATTGTTGTTGTTTTGTTTTTTTTTTCTCTTGAGAAAGGGCGGAGGGAAGAATCAGACAAGTTATTGTTATAAATTCGTAAGGCTGTAGTTGGATGAAAGAGGGCATCTTTAGGAACACATCTGGATATTTTGGTCTCCGATTTTTAGTAATCACCCTCCTCCCCACTTTTTTTTATTTAAATTGTAATGACACATCATCAGAGACCATCGCAGCAAAAGAACCACGCCTCGGACGGTACAACACACATCGTGGATTCTGAACACTTATGGCATTTTTTCTGGTCAGAATTTATTTCTCTTTCTCTTTTCATCACGATTACATGAACGATATCGAGAATCCGAGACCTTTTCTAAGTCTTTGTCCCGTAAAGGTTCTTGGATAATGTGACACCGTTTTCGGCGACCATTGGTGACCGCCCCTACGTTCTTGCGTTTTCAGTGATATCATAATGAGAGAAGGTCCTTCCGGAGCTTTGCCCGGGACTATTCTCAAACGGGAGTCTCCCAATGTTAACCCTTGGCATCCAAAAGCTAACCAAACCCAGTTTTGAAAGATTCTATGTATAATTTTCAAACCAAGTGAATTATGTCGAACCTCAGTCGGTAGAGTATCAGCCTAGGAACCACAAGGTTCCGGGTTCGATATTGGCCCTCGCCAACTCAGTGCATGACTAGCGAAGCTTGTATCCGTGCAGTAAAGTGAGGAGCTGATGAAAGGTGCGGTGCTACACCTCAGAAGCAAAAACAATATCCCTGGTCCAGCGCTCGCTAGCTAATACTGACTATAGGCCACTCCACCGATTTTACTATATAATTCGCTTGGTTTGAAAATCGCATTGGCGAGAAACTCACAGTTACCAAACGCCTTTGACTTTATCTCCTCGCTAGCCTATATATATATATATATATATATATATATATATATATATATCATGTACTCATTAAACAGTATAATTTTTTTTACTCTTCCTTATATCAACAAAAGCCTTGAAGAAGATCTACTCAACAGATCGAAACACTGCAGCGTCGGCTAATAAACTTACCACTCATTTCATTTAAACCTGTGTTTTTTTCAAATTTCTCACTATACTACATAACGTCGGATTCACTTCCATTTCTCTTCACACACACACACACACACACACATATATATATATATATATATATATATATATATATATATATAAAGTAATCTACAGACACGTGTTTCGAGGTATCACCTCTCATCAGTGTGGTTATACCGTTTAACAGCTACTTCTGGCCGGGTTCGAGACCCGAATGAACTTTCGTTCGCCAATCCTCTTACCCGTACGGCCATATGCAGCTGTCAAATATAGGAGACTATTTAATCGCTACATTTCTAAGCGGAAATGAATTCACTAGAGGCCTCAAACTTTATGTAAACAAAGCGAGGCTTAGCTGTACGCCGAATACGGTGAATTTTGCAATTAAATCCCTTCTAGTTAAAGTGCTCAACCAAATTGGGAGCATATATATATATATATATATATATATATATATATATATATTGGTTCGGTTTGATTTATTTGTTTAATACCATATTATGACCATACTAAATTTAACAAAATCAGATGCAAATGATTTTCTCACGGTTTTCCTGTCTAATTCTTATTTAATACTAATAGTTTATAGACGATTATGTGGTTTAAAGTAACTATTCATGTTTTATAATGATCAACATTTGTTTGTACACAGTTATATAGTCTCAAGTAATGTGCATGGTCTAATGGTTAGAGTCATAGGAAATAGACTAGTCGACCGGAGTTCAATTCGCGGACGAAGCTGTTTGCATTTCACATGGCGCTAATAAGGCATGAATCCAATTCTCCACCCACAGCTATTGGTAAATAGCAGGGAAGACTGGGCTCTTTAACCATGGATAGGTGACCAGTCTAGGAGAAGGAAAACTCTGAATTCAACCTGTTAAACTCCGCTTAAGTGATTGACCTTGTGTCGCATCCTGCTTGTGCGAGGGGGTTGGTATATATATATATATATATATATATGTATATATATATATAGTCTCAAGTATAAACGTGCATCTAAGATTAAAATGGAATTTCGAAAACCATAAATCTTGAATTGCTATTGATAGGCTATGGACAATATCGAAATCTGCTCTCTCTGATAAAATAAAACAGGAATTCTTTCAAGCTGTAGCTATATTATTACTATTGTATGGCTGTACCTCTTACACTCTAGGGAAACGCTTTATGAAAAGACTCGATAGTAATTACACAAGGATGTTGCGTGTTGTTTTTAATAAATCCTGGAGCGGTACCAACCAAAACAGCCGTTGTACGATCACTTAACACTCATCTCACAAGGCACCCAAGTAAGACGAACAAGATAATGCTGGTTACGGCTGGAGAAGTAAGGACGAACTCATAGGCGAAAATATTTGAATCAATTAATGAAACTTGTTTCTTTGCTATATATTATTGATTGATTGGATGTTTGGTTGATTTAAAGGCGTGTCAACCCGTCTAGGGTTATTCTATGCCTAGAAGTTAGAAAATCGCGTTCAGTGTACGTTCATATTAATATTTTTGTGCTATTGTTTCGTAAGACTTTTTGTTTTGTTTTGTTTTGTTATGTTTTGTTTTTGATTTTTCTTTGTTTGTTTTTTTGTTTCTGTTTTTTTTTTTGGGGGGGGGTTACACGGTTACGTGATGTCAAGTATTCCTATCTAATTTGCACACGATTGCATGTTTTCAAGTGTTCCTATCTATTATTCCCTACATATTGTGGACCGCTATTGTAATCTTGGTTGATATGTTCTCAATGTTTCGGTCACTGTACTCTCCGATCATCTTCAGAAACTTAACCCTTTATTTGAATCACAGGGGTACACTGTTCTTATTTCGCTGTCCATGCCTATCTCGCATCATTTGGGGAACCGGAACAAGGGATTGAACTCACAATCTCTATATGATAGTCTGCTAGAAAAAATAAAAGGTTGTTCTGAATTCCAGGAAGTTTAGCGAGTACGACAAAAGACAACCGAAGAAGGTTGAAGAGTAAAGCAGTCGAAATTTTTTTGAGTATAGCAACTAAGATTAGTTTAGCAGTCAGCAATGTGTAGAGAATAATAATATAAGAATTCGCGGGTAGTTAACTCGTAGCTAACACCCGTATTTTTACAATGTATTAGGTTATCCAAATGAGGAAAACCTGCACACAGTTATATGGTTTCAAGTTACTAATAACAATCCTATATATCCATTATATATATTGGGGGACATCAATTGTATCTTCACCGTTTGGCATTAGCCGTTACCCATCTGTTTACAGATTTGAGTTCTCTGGTGATTGTAAAAACATACCGCCGTAAAGTATGTAGCAATTAATTGTTCACCCTAGACTGACGGCTGCTGATAGCCGCAAGTGTAAGGAACTTGGCAGACAAAATTTCTGTCGGGTCTCTATCCCGGCTAGAGGTAGCTGTTAAAAGGTCGAGCCGCACTGATGAAAAGTAAACTTCGAAACACGTGTCTGTGAATGACTGATATATATGCTTCCCACTCTCATGGTTAAGCACTGTGGGGGAACATTAATTGTAACTTCACCGTTTGACATTAGCCGTTACCCATCTGATTTGAGTTCTCTGGTGATTGTAACAAAAACATACCGCCGTAAAGTATATAGTAATTAATTGTTCACCATAGACTGACGGCCGTTGAGAGCCGCAAGTGTAAGGAACTTGGCAGACAAAAATTCTGTCGGGTTTCGATCCCGTCTAGAGGTAGCCTTTAAAGAGTCGAGCCGCACTGATGAGAAGTAAACTTCGAAATGCGTGTCTGTGGATGACTGGTATATATATATATATATATATATATATCAACCCCTCCACGCGAGTAGGATGTGACCCAAGGTCGATTTCTTAAGCGGAGTTTAACACGTTTGAATTCAAAGTTTTCCTTCTAGATTGGTTGCTTAACAAAGGTTAAAGAACACAGTCCGTCCTACTGCCCGGAGGTAGAATAGTTGGATGTATACCTTTCTCAAGAGTATGAACACTATGTAAAATGCAAACTGCCTCGTCCAAGATTTGAACTCGTCTCGCCGTGTCCATTTCTTACAAGGGTAGCTATTACATCACACGACTTTTGAGTAAACAATTATAGCTTCAAGTAACTATTATTAGTACCAATGATATACAGTTATTAAGTATACCTCTAAAATACAAATCATTTATAAACAGATCTATTTTATTTATTGATGAGACCTTAACAAATACTACTCGTGTAGTTTCTGTTATATACCCTACCTATAAACTTTAATGGTTTGTCTCAATTCTCATAAATACGGAAGTATTATACTAACTGACTAGTCTGATACCATAAACATATCTATTTTATTTATTAATGGGACCTTAACAAATACTACTAGTGCAGTTTCTGTTATACACCCTACCTATAAACTTTAATGGTTTATCTCAAATCTCATAAATACGGAAGTATTATACTAACTGACAAGTCTGATACTACTAACAGTGGTTTATCTTCCTTCACGCCACTGACGAGAATTGTATTTTGTTTATATTAGAAAGATTCCATTTCACCTCCAACCTATTTGGCTATTTTTCATTTAGTAACCTTTGTAAGGTTACAACAGTTTCTTAAAGGTTTTTGGCATGATATTAAGTATTCTTATCAAATTCAAATAATTTGAACACAGATCTATTGGTAATTTTCACCTTTAATTGGCTAAATTTCTAGCATAAGATTGTGCGTGCGCATTATCTGAAATGAACTTAATTGTTATTAAGAACACATTTTATGATATTTTGTGTTAAAGCATGCAGTTGTATTGTTTTCGAAAAAGTTTCTAAGATTTGTTTATTTCACATTTTGCACGGAGACTTTCAAAATGGCTACCGGCTTGTTTCCAAGTGAAAGTTAGTTGGCTAAATTTCTAGCATAAAATTGTGCGTACTCATTATCTGAAATGAACTTAATTGTTAAGAACACATTTTATGATATTTTTGTGTTAAAGCATGCCGTTGTATTATTTTCGAAAAAGTTTCTAAGATTCGTTTATTTCGCACGGAGACTTTCTAAATGGCTACCGGCTTGTTTCAAAATGAAAGTCAAGGGGGTTACTCTTATTGCCTTATTTGCT
>CM042138.1:79683214-79725714 GCA_023376005.1 Doryteuthis pealeii | reverse complement strand
GATTTTTGTACTGAGGATTTTTTTTTGTGTATGTAGAGCTATTTTAACACTCTATGAAAAAATGAAATACCGTAATTATTTGTGTATATCACGTATGGATGTATGATATCCACCCCTAACTTTGGACTTCGAAATTATAGAAAAAAAACATGTGTATAATAATCGTGTATAATAAGCACTGAATTATTAGAATTTGTTGCAGTTAGAATTAACATAAATTTAGTATCTATCCAACTTTTTGATGTATAATATACACACTGAGAACTATATATATATATATATATATATATATATATATATATATATATATATATATATATATATATATATGAAGAAAGGATGACATAACGGAGAAGCAAAAATACCGAGCGAGTCAATATTTTGACTGTCATTGAAAATAATAGTGGTGTGTCAATATATGCAGTATATTAGAAGAGTGCTAAAAATCTGTGATATAGCCATTATAAAGTTCAATATCTCTGATAGAGCTACTGAGAATTACCGAGTAAAGATGTGCATGAAACCAAATGGTTGCAGATAAGCATCCATGTAATTGAATATATAATGAGTAAAATTTAAAAGTTCATATAGCTTACATTATGTCTTAAAACAAACAAAATTTACACAGTATTTAGTAGAAACACATAAATGTTCGCTCAAAAATATCGCCCTCTAGCACATATATGAGAAAAAGGATTGGGAGGCCATTGGGGCAACAAGGTTGGGACAATCATATAGGTGCTATGGCTTGGCGTGTCTTGCCAATTGATCAGAGGAGGCTCTCCGACAGCGCGTCTAGCCTAAAAAAGGGCCAAAGTGGAGTTTTGTATGTCATGGACTACTCAGCAATCACGATTCCGTCCTTAAGCATCACGGATCACTAACCAAGTCTAACAGGTGGCTTAATTGGGGGGGGGGTTGCAGAGGTGCAGTCGATGTATTCTACAGCCCCATCCAACAGGAGGATACAGAAGAATGTGTGACGTGTATCGAACAGCTAAAATGTTAATGCACACTTGAAGGGAAAGAAGTTCTTCTTAGAAGTATGCAAAACTAATAATTGTGCAATAGTTAAAATCTTTCAAATGTATGTTTTTAGTGTTTAAGTACAATAAGAAAACAAGGAAAATTATTTCCGGAAATGTCCTCACCCCTTGAAATCAAACTTTGCTTCAGTGTCTGATATTTATAATTATTTTGAAAAGTGTCAAAATAAAATAATGCAGATATTCTAACAAATTAATACTTTATTTGTAAATTTTATCACGGTGTTGTGACAAGTTAAAGAAAGTTGCAGAATGGTTAAGTGGATAGGTTTTATGTTACATTGTTTATTCAAATTTTAGAATGCCTTAGAAGTCAGATTTAATTCTCTCTTTGTTAGAGGCATTTTACCTGGCTTACAAAAATGCCTGTTTATATCCATCAAAAAGGAATTGGTATTAATTGAATAGTCATCTAAATAATTGTTTATATTATTGTAATAGTTTATTCTTCCCTCTCCTCTCACTTCTTTTGGTATTTTGAATCAACTGCCTGCCTTACTCTATGGGGGTGGGGGGCTCTTTAACCTTGGTATGGCATCTGGTCTAAAAGGAAAACTCTGAATTCAAACCTGCTTGATAAAAATGTAAAAAAGAACATATTGTAAAAGTACCAGAAGCTTACACAGGAAACGCGAAATACGGTGGAATATGGGTGTTAGAACCCAACCCATAAGAGCTGGGGCATTTGGAATGTGATGAACCACTAACGTAGGGATTGAATGAATGAGAATTTCGTGTAAACATTGGGACTATCCAGACTATGCCAAGGTTGATGTCAGTGAGGATATTGAAAAGAAATGCTGAGAATGTATTCCTTTGTGGAAGTGATCATCTATTCAAGAGTGTGTTATCAATGTAAATATAATGGAAACAAGATAAACGTTAAGTGTTACCTAACATCAGAATTTATGCAAACAGAATGAATATATTCACTAACTTATCTTAGGTGTTACGTAATAGCCTGGTAAGGGATTGAATTAAACAGGAAGCAATAATAATAATAATAATAATAATAATAATAACATCAGAAGACCTGGACATGCCTAAGAAAAGGAAACCTCAAAAGAGAAACCGAATCCCTAATAATCGCAGCACAAGACAATGCCATTAGAACAAACTATACAAAGGCAAAAATAGATAAGACGCAGCAGAATAGCAAGTGCAGAATGTGTGGAGAGAGAAACGAAACAGTCAATCACATAATAAGCGAATGCAGTAAACTAGCACAAAGAGAGTACAAAACTAGGCACGACTCTGTGGGAAAGGTGATCCACTAGGAACTGTGCAAGAAATTCAATTTTTCACCATACAACCAAATGGTAGATGCACAAACCTAAACCTGTCCTAGAGAATAAATAAATTTGCAAAAAAGACTGGAGGATCTGAAAATCAGAGGAAGAATTGAGACCATCCAGATTACTGCACTGCTGCAATCGGCTAGAATACTCAGAAGAGTCCTGGAGACTTGTTGTCACTCAGCTTCCAGTGAAATACCATCAGCTAACGCTGATGTGAAAAACTCAAAAGGAGTGATAATAATAATAAATACTTCGGAATCAAACAAACAGAAATGAAAGAAAAGGTTAAAAAAATAATATCTTGCGTTTGACCCACAGCCATCGCCTTCTAGAACCTATATGATAAAAAGGGTTGGGTGCTTGTCATAAGGACAATTTGAAGAATATGGTCGGGACAATACAATAGTTGTTAGGTCTTGAATGGCCAACAGACTGGTCGGTTTGGGTCTCTCGAACAGCCCGTCTAGTCCAAGTAAGTCTTATCCTCAGGCATTTCCGGTCGCTGCCATCGGCCAACAGGAGGCTTCATTGGTGGGGTTGGGGGTTAATAAATAGGTTACCTATCACTTGTGCACGATAGTGTAATTAAATCGAACTAACGCTTTCATAGAAAAATACAGGTAATTTGATTGGCAGATTTTGACCTATTGCCCTGGATTTTTGAGAGTAGGCTTGATAATTTGATGAAGAAGACCGGAGGGCACATCGACTGAAACGTTATGTAGATAACAATAAAGATGAGGACAAAAGTCCGAATAATCCAAATAATACAGATTTAGACCTTTATTTTGACCTCGGCTCTGATTAGACAGCTGTGAGAAACTTAGTTTAGGAAAATCAAATTTGGCAGGGTGGCGGGACGAGACGGGTCCTAATGTGGTCTGTCCGTTCGAAGCCATTTCTAACGCGCATTTGATTTTTCTGGGTTTTATAAAATTAAATATGACCTCTAAATAAAACAACAAAGTTTTGTGTTCATTAATCAAGAACTAGCGCAGCGGACACAGAACAAGAAATCTCAAGATCAAGACAATAAACCCAAATGAAAAAGATCAAACAGAAATCCAGCCCAGATTCAGATAAAATATAGAAGATACAGAATATTTGAATCAACAGATAGACAGATCCAGCAACGTATATAATACATATCCAGACCCATAGAAGAAAAGGCGTATGTGATAATTGCATTTAACTTTGCGCTAATACCCTTGGGAAAGGTATGAATCCTACTCTCCCTCCAGCTATGGATAAATAGTAGGACAGACTGGGCTCTTTAACCTTGGTTAGGTAACCAGTCTAGGAGAAGGAAAACTTTGAATTCAAACCTGTTGAACTCCGCTTAAGAAATTGACCTTGTGTCACATCCTGCTCGTGCGGAGGGGTTGGTAAATATATATGGCAGATACTATAAGTGATTTAAAGTTAGAGTGGCCTGTTGTCGGTATCAGCCGGGCAACGAGGGATTCTACCCCCTTTACACAAGCACTAGACTATGAAGATTTTTTATAAGTTGGAGCGCCACACTTACCGTCGGCTCCCCACTTTACCGCTTAGATCAGATTACCCAATCTGTGCGACTCATTTGTTGAGTTGTCGGTATCGAAACAGGTACATTGCGATTCCTAGACATGTTCTCTACCGATTGAAGATAATTATACGTTGATTTATAAAATGGCAGTATGGATATGCAGCTGAGGCTTTACTCCTCTGCAGAGGTTCAGTCGGTGTATTCTACGGCCGCAGCCAACAAGGCGGACTAAAATTTGTCATACTGGTAAATGGTACATGTAAATACCAGAAATTGTCATATAAAATGAGATTTACACAATTATCCAAGATGCAAATGGATCGCCCAATCCAGAACAAATGACCAGGTCTAGTTTTAGTACAGAAAATGGAAAAACCTGATGAATACGTGGACCTAAACAAAGAGTTGGAGAACGTGAAGATGACAGTAGTGCAAAGCATAGTTAAAGCCCTTGGAACAATCCTTTAGAACGTGGGAAAGAGATCGATACACATGGACAGAGATAGATAGATAGATAGATAGATATGGACAGACTGAAATAGATAGATAGATATGGACAGATAGATAGATAGGTAGATAGATAGATATGGACATATATATATATATATATATATATATATATATATATATATATAGAGAGAGAGAGAGAGAGAGAGAGAGAGAGAGAGAGATAGTAACAGACTGAGATAGATAGATAGATAGATAGATAGATAGGGATAGACTGAAATAGGTAGATAGATAGATAGATAGATAGATATGGATAAACTGAGATAGATAGCTAGATAGATAGATAGCTAACTAGATAGCTAGATAGATAGATAGGGACAGATAGATAGATAGATAGATAGATAGATAGATAGATACAGACTGGGATAGATAGATAGATAGATAGAGGGACAGGGTGAGATAGATAGATAGATAGATAGATATAGACAGACTGAGATAGATAGATAGGGACAGACTGATATATATATATATATATATATATATATATATATATATACATATAGATAGATAGATAGTTAGATAGATAGATAAGGACAGACTGAGATAGATAGATAGATAGATAGATAGATAGATAGGGACAGACTGAGGTAGATAGATAAATAGATAGATAGATAGATATGGACATACTGAGATAGATAGATAGATAGATAGATAGATAGATAGCTATCTAACTAGATAGATAGATAGATAGATAGATAGATAGGGACAGACTGAGATAGATAGATAGATAGATAGATAGATAGATAGATAGATAGGGACACACTGGTTGGCTTACTTATTACTTTTTATTCTATGAAGAATTGAAACTATCCACACTACATCACTGCTAAGATCGGCTAGAACACTTCGAAGGGTCTTAGAGAGCTGAAAAGTCTTGCTGGAATCCAGTGAAAGCCACCAGTTGCTACAGGTGTGAAAAACGTTCAATGAGTAAAATACTAATAATGATGGGTGAGGGTGAAACTCAGTTCGGTGTCTAGAAAATCTAGCGCATTTGAAACCGTTCCAAAACACCATTGGAGGTGGGAATGAAAGAAATGTAGATTCCAGGAAGGGTTGAGGCCGTCAAAATATCAGCTGAGATCTTCGAGGGGTATCGAGAAAAATGCTTGAAATTTGACGAGATATGTTCCTACTCGATCAGTGCGTATTCTAAACCCCGCCGACAGGGCGGAATATATTGTCTCATTTTAAGGAATTTCCTTGTCTTTGTTGTTATTTTATGCTTAAGTAGCTTCAGCTTTTTAGTCAGAGTGTCTGTTGCATTTTGGAATGCTCTATTATGTGAGCAATTGAAGAAATATACACGCAACAGTAATAGTAATGGTTATCAACACCTGTTGGTTGATTGTTTGGTTTAATGGCATATCAACCCTTGTGGGTTATATAATGCTGCCGAATCTTGATTTTCCCTATGTATTTGAAGTAATTTTTGTTAACTTGGTCTTTATTAATAAATACCAGCTGGACCTGTGGATATACCACAGTAGGATAATTTAATTATTGCAACGTTTGATATATTTACTTAAGAACTGTTGCAAATAATTCCATTGATTTAATCTCTCTCTCTCTCTCTCTCTCTCTCTCTCTCTCTCTCTCTCTCTCTCTCTCTCACTCACACACACACACACACACACGCACACACACCCTCTCTCTCTCTCTCTCTCTCTCTCTCTCTCTTCCTTCTTTCCTTCTTTTCATCTTTTCATTACATTCGATTGAAACAGATTAGCATTATCGCTTCCGCACGATCACCTCCTCTCTCTATCTTTCCCCTAGTCTCTTTCTTTCTTTCCATCTTATTATATTATAATATATTTACCAACCCCTTCACACGAGCAGGATGCGACACAAGGTCAATTTCTAAAGCGGGGTTTAACAGGTTTGAATTCCGAGTTTTCCTTCTCCTAGACCGGTTGCCTAACCAGGGTTAAAGAGCCCAGTCTGCCCTACTATTTACCCATAGCTGGAGGAAGAGTAGGATTCATACTTTTCCCAAGGGTAATAGCGCTAAGTGAAATGCAATTACCACGTCCATGATTTGAACTCGGGCGACGAGTCCATTTCCCATGCCTTTAACCATTACACCACGCGCTTCCTATAATTGAATATTATGTTGAATTAAAAGACTAATGAAACTAAATAAGAACCAAAAAAGATTATACATATTTTTACTTTATTCTAATTGATTAGAATATAAAATTATATTTAATACGTTAGAGAATAAAACAATATTATAAATCAATAACACCAAGTAATTATTTATTAAATACGATTTTATTAAAACCAGTATGCAAATTATTGACACCATATACTATGTAAACATTTATTTCTTAATGATTTATGACACACATTGCAACATTTATGGGTTGTTTGAGGTAAATCTATCTGAGCTAGACCTTAATAGAGATATTGTTGATAAATAAGATGTTAATTAAGATTAAATAATGATAATGATTATTTAATGACCATTATGAATATAATGTAAATAACTAAGGGAATTGTGATGTTGGTTGTGACGTAGTTTCGGTTACAGACAAATACACACACATAAATCTCCATTATAACGAGATTTAAATAGTTGATGACTTACAAGAAGTGATCTACGCCCAATTAAAATTAAAACAACAAACGTATTGGTACAAAAAAAAAAAGAATTAAAAAAAACGGTATACACCAAAATAAATTCCTCGGAGAAAAATGTTGATGCTTAATAATTGAAGTGGACAAACAGGTAAATTCCTACGTAAATATTATAGCATGCATATACAAATTGTAAACTTTGAATAAAGGAAAGGGGAAAATATTTTTTTTTAAAAGAAAACCATCTGCGCAATTTAACATTTGAATATCTCCAGAAATATGGTTGATAAAATTCGTTAAAGTTTTACAAAAAGACCGCAGAAAAATTTGCAGCGACTGAAAATAAACGTTAATAAAATGATGTATGGCACATATATTAACAGAAATAAAAGTCTTCTGTTGTTAGAAAGGAAAGAAACAAGCAATTATCATGTATAATTGGGTTAATATTTTATTACATTCGGTGCAAGGGTATAGTTTATAATTGCTAAACTTTTTTCGCTTAGCTGTCTTTGAGTAGCCATATATAAAGTAACAAGTCTTTTACTTATTTTTGTTTCCAAGGGTGAACTACTTTAATTATACGCTCCTACATTTGGGGCGCTGGTGTTTGTCGTCAGTGATATTATCTGCATGGGTCATTGGGAAGTTTCGGGTCTTCTAACATCAGACTTCTCTCGCCATGCTGACACTATCAGAGGTGTTCAGACTCCGATACCCCCACCAACATTAGACGCTAAAAGACGTTTGACTTTTTATTCTTTTGGACGATTGTAAAATTCTAATCCAGCGCATCTTTCCACATGGCTTCCAAGGGTGAAATATATTTGTAGTGGGTTTGTTATTCTCTGTTTCTTGTTGGTTCTAGTAGCCAGCGTTGCTGCTCGTCCACTGTTCTGGTTCTGCCCTGATCCAATAGCAGTGCTTAAACTGTTCTTTTTCAGACGGCTGCCTTCGTCCGCTGTTGATTGTTCACGTCTGACCCTGTCGCGTGCTTCAACTGTTCTGTTGATTCTTAGAGTCTAAAAGGGGCAGATAACCCATACTTCTCAAAATATTCCCATACACCAACATTCGTCGTAACCTAATCAGGGAATATCCAACGTCCGTTCTCGCAAGTTGTGATTTGGTATTTGTAGCTGGCTACCATTCACAAGTTGAATTTCACTGTAACACTGGGAAATGGTGCAGTTACGTTAAAATTCTCTTAAATTGAGCATAAACCATGTTCAATATAATTTGCAATTTAGTGATAAAAGTCTAAGGTCTGCAAATGTGCTCAGAGCAATCATTAAACTTTCTCATGGAAGATGACAGATAGAACGTGACACAATTTTGCAAGTATGTGGCATATACAACTACCTCAGCCACCTAATAGACCCTTTAACATCTTGACATATTCCTTGCAATTGTAATATATCTACGACTGAACTTTTCCATTGCTTTTCGGGTGTTTGTCTTTCTGTCAACAAATAATATTCAAAACAAAACAAAGTAAAATAAACAATCAAACAAACATAAATAAATAAGTGAATAAATAAATAAATAGATAACAAGGATGTTCTAAGTTGTTAGGCCGGGTTATTCTTTTTGTGTCTGAACTGAATAAGAAAACTGGGTTATATCGGTGCGTATCGGCACCGACTTTCGTGGGATGACGTCAAATGCATTGTGTATCGGTCAAAATTCGCTCGTTGTTTCCAGATGACGATGTCTTAATTAAAATGTTTTCCTTTTTTCTCCTCAACTCTGACAAAAAAAATAATCACAGTAATACTAGGGTGGTTGGTTGGTTGGTTGGCTGGTTGGTAGGGTTTTACGGCATGTCAAGCTTACTGTCAAGTCACGTTGAAAACACCCATTCCTGCTAGATCACCGAAGTTAAGCAGTGATGAGCGTGTTCAGTACTTCTAGTGGTGATCATTTACGCAACAGCAGGTACAGTAAGCAACCTGGTATCAAAATGACTTGATTCTGCATTAAATGAAATGAAATGGGTTGATATGCTGTAAAACAAAACCACCATTACTACTACCTACGGCATTTGTTAGGTTATTCTATGCCGAGGTCGTTGTGTGTCATTCATTCTTAATGGGTATTCAATTTCTATTTATCTAAACTCAATTTTTTAAATCACAATCTTTTAGATTCATTTTTCTCTTTAACTATTGCTTTTATGGCAAACTCCCAACCCTTTTTAGCATATATGTGCTAGAAGGCTGTGGCTGAGGGCCATTTTCAATATGTTTAACCCATAGATGGGACACTAACAGGTACTACCACTCCGTGGACCTGGGAATAATGGCAATGAAGGGGTACTCCACACTCACCAGAATTGGAACTTCACTACAAGATGCATTTTAATATCATACTAAGACCCTAGCACATATATGATAAAAAGGGTTAGGGGTTTGCCATAAGTTCAATAAGGTGGGGACACTTATATAGGTGCAATGGTTTGGCGTGATCAGCCGGTTGATCGAAAGGGGCCTCTCCGGCCGCCCGTCTGACCTAAATAAGGGCTCAAGCATCACGAGTTGCCACTCAAGAGCAACAGGTATTCCTATTGGAGATATTTTGCAGAGATGCCGTCTGTGTATTTTGGAGTCCCAGCCGACAGGGCGGTTTTATACTTGGGTGTCAAAAGTTTTGCAATATTTTAGTAACGCCAAGCACAATTTGACAGCTCCTCCTCACTAATAAATAAATAGGAAATGTTTAAATAAATAAATATTAAATAATAAAATAAATAAATAAAATAATAAATAAATAATAAAATAAATAAATAAAATAATTAATAAATAATAATAAAAAAATAATAAAATTAAAATAAAATAAAATAAATTCAAAATAAAACATTCAAGATAAAATTAAAATAAGATAAAATGTTATGTATGTAAAATAAAATAAAATGAAATAAATAAATGAAATAAAAATAAAATAAAATGTTATGTATGTAAAATAAAATAAAATGAAATAAATAAATAAAATAAAAATAAAAATAAAATAAAATAAATTTAAAATAAAACATTCAAAATAAAATAAAATAAAATAAAATGAAAAAATATAAAAATAATAAATAAAACAATAAATAAATATATATATAGGAAATGTTAATTTCCTACTCAAACAAAGATTTTATCATTTTCATTGGAATATTAAATATTTACCTGATACTATTAGCTATTATTCATTACCGAACTCTGCAGGATTTAAACTATTTGACCAAAAATAAATTAATAAGTAAATAAAATAACAAACAAAAAATATAATATCATGAATGTATAGTGTATATTCATAAACATATCATCCTTATCATAAAGGTGTACTGGCAGCATGGATTTCTCTGCTTCTTTCTTCCAAACCGTCCCTAACTCCCATCGCTCTTGGTAAGTCGTCTAGATGACACCCAGTGTCTTGCTTGTTGGCCAACACTGGTGTGTCCGTGTGTAGAAGTCCTTACTTCACCACCAGTGTCTTGTTTGCCTTGCTAGTTTTACATTGATAGTTTGCGAGATGGAATGTAAGTGGCCATATAGCTTGTGTAATTATTTTGGGACAATTACATATTTCTATGCCTTGTTATATATATATATATATATATATATATATATATTATATATATATAATTTGAAAATTTGCTTTTTAGACCATTGTTAAGTAAAGTATATTATTGTTTATATTTTTAAGGCAATTACAATGGTATATCGTATAAAATTCGATAATTATTGAAAATAATCATGACAGTAAACTCGGCAAATACACCGCTGATGAGACTTAATAAAGTTGAAACAGCTGTACGGTGTTCCACATCGCGCTCGTTATTTTCCCGAGTTTACTTGTCATGATTATTTTCAATAATTATCGAATTCTATACGATATACGCATTGTAATTGCCTTCAAAAAATATAAACAATAATATAATATAATATAATATAATATATATATATATATATATATATATATATATATATATATATATATATATACAAATCAACTAGTAATACAAAAAAAGTTTTGCAATATTTTGTAAGGTGAAGCACAATTCGGCAGCTTCTCACCAATTAATATGTACATATTTTTACAAAAATGTTAATTTCTTTATATATATATATATATATATATATATATATATATATAGAGAGAGAGAGAGAGAGAGAGAGAGAGAGAGAGAGAGAGAGAGAGAAAGAGAGAGAGTGGGGGTTGAAATGGCCAGAATAAGATCGACAGATAGATATGACCAGAATGAGATAGATAGATAGATAGATAGATAGATAGATATAGATTGATTGATAGATAGATAGATAGATATAGATAGATTGATGTTGCCATTTATGTATGTGACTTAACAGTTCTCGCATACAGCATTGAAAGAAGCATTTCTTCTGATTTTTACAAGATTCTTGGGTAAGTATTAAATTAGAGAATGTCTGAAAAACCCTAGAAGATAAACAGTTCACTTCAAAATAGAAAAAAAAACTTAGATTCTCTTCCTTGTTTTAACGAAATTAGCAACTCTTAACTCATCTCGTGTGGTCAGTTGAGGGCGTGTTCCAAAAAACGCCAGAACTGACTCACGGACATTTTTTTCTTGCTCACCTCGCCCACGACTGTCGCCAAACCACAACAGGTGTACATGTGTCTCGTACCTGCTAATGATGGGCGGAAAAAGAAGGATTGTCCGGACAATAACTGGAGGATGATAAGGAGATTCGTGGAGGCGGTAACGATGAACTGGCTGAGCTGGACAGAATTTTTCTTTTTTTTTTTTTTTTTTTTTTTTTTTTTTGCAGCCGTCTTACTCTTGCGCTGAGCTCACAAAAGACTTTTTTCCCGTCCACATAAACAACATACACTGAGCCGTCTTCTCCCGCATCCGGATACATAGAAGATGCGATGGAGTCTCTTGGTGCCTGGTACCAGTTTTCGCTGAACGCCTACAATCCACACGGCGCTCATAAAATTAGTGATATTTACGTACGGTTAATCAAGAAGTCAAAAACTTCCATTCTCAAGGACTAAAGTAGTAGCACCGCTTTCTAACATTTATTTCAACCAGTCAAAGAAAAAATAACTTAACTCTTTGCCTACTCATAACTGCTCACGTTGGAAGCGTGTGGTGTAATGGTTAAAGTCATGGGAAATAGACTCGTCGCCCCGAGTTCAAATCCTGGACGTGGTAATTGCATTTCACTTGGGAAAGGTATGAACCCTACTCTTTCTCCAGCTATGGATAAATGGTAGGGCAGACTGGGCTCTTTGGCCTTGGTTAGGCAACCGGTCTAGGAAAAAGGAAACTCTGAATTCAAACCCGTTAAACTCCGCTTAAAATGACCTTGTGTCACATCCTACTCGTGCGGAGGGGTTGGTAAATATATATAACCGCTCACAGCGTTTCTCCCACCACCGCGAGCAAAGTAAAAAAAATGATGGTTAGTTCATTATAATTGAGCAGGACTCAGATTACAATGATAATATGACCTTATTTGAATAGAATGGGTTCTGAGGTGAAAATATAGTGAACTTTGAAAGATCTCATCATACAGGTAAAAATACCAAGAAAATTTGGTACAGCCGGAGTGAGGGAGAATTTGAAAGGCAAAGATTTTTTTTAAAAATACAGTACGAAGTTTAATAAAATTTGGCAATTGTTTTTTTACGTTTTTTTTTTTTTGTGTGTTTTTTTAAATTCTTGTTAGATTTTAGCACATTTGTCTTATTTCAATGTTCCTGGCTCCAATATTGCAGAGATATAACTTTAATGATTTTTTTTTAATAAAATTTCAAAAACCATTGAAATTTCCTATGGTTATTTAATTGATTTCACTGAATGAATCCTATATGGGGATGCCAGGATCAGTTTTTTTTCTCATGTATACTTTTTGGGCAAGAAAATCCTTTATCTTATTAACAAGATTCTCAGAAAACTCTCCACTTGGATATATAAATTCATTTTTAAATTTTTACTGCATGAATTCAGAAACGACGAAGAAACGTCATTGATTTGATGTAAACATAATATTTTCTGCGGCATTTTTTTTTTCGATGTATTGTGACATTCTGTAGTAAAACAATAGAGGCCAAAATACCGTCTGTGGTATGAGAAGATAGGAAAATACACCAATAAATTCAAAAATTTAATGAATTTCCATATCAAGCATTCTATTAATTAGTACACTATCAGTCCGGAATTGACTAAAAGATTTGCTAAAACTAATATGTTTCAGCCTCATCATGAGCCATCATTATGTGATGAGTGTATCATATATATATATATATATATATATATATATATATATATATATATATATATAAATATTCATGTTATATATATGTGTGTATATATACTAAACATTTATATGGTGATTGCCACTTCTTGACAGAATAAGGCCATTTCTACAAGTTCGGCGGTGTTTGCGCGGTGCCCAGGCGTTCAGCTTTGTTTTTATTTGCTGTTATACATATGAGCCTCTTCCCCGGCTTCCTCTCGTGTGCGACCGTACATGACTAAGAAACCCAGCCTTTTTCAGGCAGGCCCTGCCACACGCATCACATATATAGTCCGGCTTAAATGTAGGAAATGTATCCATGACGTTTGTCATGTGCCATTTGCGTAGGGACCGCTTCATGATGGAGTGTTCGAGCCGTTTTACCTCAAAGCCCTTGCAGCTATCATAGACAAGTTTTCTCCATCCTGCGCGATTCGTAGCTATTTTCTCCCATTCATGAACGTTTATGTTAAGAGTTTTGATGTTGTTTTTGATAGCATCCCTAAAACGCTTTTTGGGCTTGTGCCTCGGACGCTTCCCACATTGCAGTTCTCCGTAGAACAATTGCTTCGGGAGTCTGCTGTCTTGCATTCTGACAAGATGCCCAGCCCAGCGCATCTGGTTACGTATAATGCGCATTTCTATGCTGGGCGTTTTGGCTTGTTGCAGAACTTAAGCGTCTGAAGTGAGGGATTGCCACCCTGTGTTTACTATCTTTCTGAGACACGTCTGATGAAATCTCTCCAAGGCTTTGATATGTCGACGATGTGTAGTCCACGTTTCCGAGGAATACAGGAGTATAGATAAGACACATGATTCGTACACACTGAGCTTCGTCCTGATGGTAATACCTCTATCCGACTATACTCGTTTTTCGAGGTCACCAAAGGCTCTGCTTGCTCTCTCGATCCTTAGTGAAACTTCAAATCAAGGGTTCCACATCTGGAGAGTGTGCTGCCAAGATAGACAAATGAATCAACTACCTTCAATCTGGTTCCGTTAACGTAGATGTTGGGCTCCACATACCTTTGTCCAGGTGGTGGAGTGAGCATCACCTTCGTTTTCTCCAAACTGATGGTAAGTCCAAAGGCAGTACATGCTTCAGAGAAGTGATTCATTATTTCCTGTAGGTCTTCCTCAGTGTGGGCAACGAAATCTGCATCGTCGGCATAGAGCAGCTATCGGACGAGGGTCTGGAAGGTCTTCGTCCTAGCCTTGAAACGGGCAAGATTGAAAACTTGCCAGTGGTACGGAATCGTATAAGGACACCGGAATCACAGTTTTGGAAGGCGTATGATAGAGTCATCGCAAAGTAGATAGGGAAAAGTGTTGGTGCAGGGATATCACCCTGCTTAACACCGTTGTCGATGGGTATTGGCTCCGAGAGGGACCCGTTAAAGTGAAAGCGTGCCTTCATGCCTTGATGGAGTTGTTCAAACATCTGAACGAATCCCGAAGGGCATCCGAGTTTCCCGAGAATAATCCATAGCGCGGTTCTATTCACCGTGTCAAATGCTTTTGTTAGGTCCACGAAGACCTTGGTAGAGTGCTATCTGCTGTTCGATGCATTTCTCCTGAAGTTGCCGAGCGGAAAAGATCATGTCCATCGTTCCACGGCCAGGTCTGAAGCCGCTTTGGCATTCTGGGATAGCCACGGGACAGATCCACTTAGTGAGCCGGTTGAGCAGGAGCTTGGCAAAGACCTTGCCCACTGCCTCGAGAAGGCTTATGCCCCGGTGATATATATATATATATATATATATATATATATATATATATATATATATATATATAAAGTGGTTGACATAACGGAGAATATAAAATATCGACCGTCGAGAAATTTAATTCTTTGTAGTTAACCCTGATGAACCTCATGGCGAAACTCGAGTAGGTTATCTGACTATTCGATTTTACTCTCTCTCTCTCTCTCTCTCTCTCTCTCTCTCTTTCTCTTTCTCTCTCTTTCATATATATATGTGTGTGTGTGTGTGTGTGTGTGTAAATACGCATAGAAAGGGCATATTAGTGCTATAGCCAGGCACCTCATGTAGCTTAATGTTTAGCAAGCTAGCTTAGCAAACTGTTGTTAGTGAGTTCAATTCTCACTGGGTGCCCCATACTTCTGGCCTTGTGCCACATCTAAGCTAAGCTTAGTAAATAAGTATAAGTGCTATAGCCAATACATGATGTATTGTCACTAAGAACTCATGGTATATATATATATATATATATATATATATATATATATATATATATATATATATATGTGTGTGTGTGTGTGTGTGTGTGTGTGTGTGTAGCATTGAGTTTTTGCAATAGTACAACATGCATTGACTATTGAACTTTCTATGCCTTTTCTATGCATATATTGCTATCAATATGAGTTGGGTTTTTTTTTTTTTTTTGGGGGGGGTTGTTTGTTTTTTGTTTTTTAATTTCAAAAAGAACAGAAATGTTTTGAGAAGAATAGCATCAGTAAGAGAATAAAAAAGGAATTCACTTGCTTGAATAAGTTTTTTTTTTTTGTATGTGTGCCCAATTTTGTCGTTGTGGGAGGACAAATAGATACGAAGACTCATCTCATCCCTTACAAATGAGACACTTGAAAAAAAAGTGTGGAACCGATTGGTCTAAATGTTTTTTGTATATCAACATAAACTCAGAGTTGTTCACTTGTTCAAATAAGACTTGAAATGTTAATGACTCTTCTCAAATTTGGTGACATGCACATTGTTTCATTTAAATAATTCTTAATCACATGCCAACATTTACAGTTTGTTTGGGTTTTTTTATATCATATCATCTGAGATATACAGGGTGTTTCAGAAAAAAAAAATCATAGAATTTCTTAATCTAATAACTTGACCAGTTCTCATTCAAATGATCTCAAATTTGAACAGCAGAATTTATGTAGAAATAACTCAAACTTATATGTTCATTGTTTAAACGCTTATTTTCTCTGAGAATAAAAAAAAACATAACACATTAAACAGAATGTTAAGTTGTTTCTACACATGCTGATCTGTTACACACTGGACCCGTCAGAGAACACAAACACTTGTATTTAAGAAAATGTAAGATGAGATGTTTATTCCCTCGGTTGTGTACAGCTGAGAGTCGTTGGCAGGGTTACGCAAACGTGGAGCCTTCGGGAGTTCTTTTTAAGTGATCTCGAACCTAATCGATCTCTACGGGCTTCTTTTATTGTAGTCTGACCCCCGGTGTCACGCCTCTTTGTTCGTGACACCTACGCAGTTTTTCTGCAGACACGCTTCTCCGCCCACGCAGGCTGTTTTCATTGGCTATGGGCTACGCCTACAAATTTCTGCACCTAAATCATGTCAAATGTTCACCTGCATTTTCAGGTGCAAAAGGTCAGGTCAGGGCCACATCCTGTTTTCGTTTCCAGGCTGCAGCTGACCCCCATGCACTTCCTATTCAACCTGGTCCTTGGGTGCACTGATCAGACAATATATTACAGAACGAGAACTGGTCAAGTTATTAGATTAAGAAATTTGATTTTTTTTTCCGAAATACCATGTACATCTCCAAGGATATGAATTGATGTATTATGGTCAAGTCACGGTGAAAGCACCGGTCCCCGCTAGATCCCCGAAGTTAAGCAGCGATGAGCCTGTTTAATACTTAATTCGGTAACCATTTAAACAATAGCAGGTACTGTAAGTAACATGAGTACTTTGTTTATCAAAAATGTCCTGATTCGGTATTACATGCTCCGAAAAAGGTTTATATGCCGTAAACAAAATTATATAATTTTTCTCAAACACCCTGTATACCTTAAATGATACAAAACGTTTTTTTTTTTTATCATAAACCAGAAGGATTTTCAATCGTTTCTCTTTTTGGTATATATATTTACCAACCCCTCCGCACGAGCAGGATGTGATACAAGGTCAATTTCTTAAGCGGAGTTTCCCTTCTCCTAGACCGGTTGCTTAATCAAGGTTAAAGAGCCCAGTCTGCCCTACTATTTACCCATAGCTGGAGAAAGAGTAGGGTTCATACCTTTCCCAAGGGTATTAGCGCTAAGTGAAATGCAATTACCACGTCCAGGATTTGAACTCGGGGCGACGAGTCCATTTCCCATGACTTTAACCATTACACCACGCGCTTCCATTCTCTTTTTGGTATATGTTCCTATATGGTGTAGGAGATAAAACATACATCCTTTTCAAAAGGTGATGGACGATTCGTATAGCACCCTCTTCTCTTCCAGAATCTGATATCCAGTAATAAGTCGGGGTAGGATTAATGAAATGAAATCGGCTAGACTTCTTAGTAGAGTCATGGAAACCTGATGATATTTGGTGTCGTTCAGACTTCAGTGAAAAACCACAAGTTAAAATTGGTGTGAAAAACTCACATCGAAGGAAAATAACAATAATCCTATGAACATGACCATCCTGTCTTATAAAAACAGATCGGCAAAGTAATTTTCTTCTTTGTACACCTGATAACTGTAGTTGTAGACAACCCAATCTGTAGAGACAGCTTTCCAATAAATTTTCTGGGTACCTGAGTTATTTAAATATTTTGAGAACTTTAGCAGTGGAAAAAGATTGCTGGCTTGAGAACTTTCTATCCTGAATACTCACAATCTATTTATTCAATTTAGGAGGTACATAGTGTAATGGTTATCATCGCTGGAAATGGACATGGTGAGTTGAGCTCAAATTCTGTATGTGGTTGTTTACATTTCACATAGAAAAAGGGGATTGGAATGAATCCGACAGAATGAGGTAAAATAAGGAATGAAAGAACAAAACTCAGACAAAAATGTGTAGTATATTTCGCTGGAATATTGAATTCCGCTTCTTCAGCCTTTATTGAATCATTAGGATCATATAAGTGTTTTATAGAAGGGGGACGTAGGTAGGTGGGTAAGTTTTGTGGTGAGGGAAAGAACCAATCAAATCTTCCCTCACCACAAAACTTACCTACTTCCCCTTCTATAAAACACTTGTATGATCCTAGTGATTCAATAAAGATTGAAGAAGCGGAATTCATATTCCAGCGAAATATACTGCACATTTTTGTTCTTTCATTCCTTATTTTACCTCATTTCACATAGAACTAATACCTTTAGAAAGGTATGAATCCAGTTATTCTGCCTCTAGCTTTAGTTATGGAAGACTGGGCTCTTTAATTTTGGTTTGACAACCAATCCAGGAAAAGGAAAACTTTGAATTTGAACCTGTTAAACAAGTCGGGTAGGATTAATGAAATGAAATCGGCTAGACTTCTTAGTAGAGTCATGGAGACTTGATGATATTTGGTGTCGTTCAGACTTCAGTGAAAAACCACAAGTTAAAATTGGTGTGAAAAACTCACATCGAGGGAAAATTACAATAATTTTATAAATATGACCATCCTGTCTTATAAAAAAAAGGCCAGCAAAAGAATTCGATCATCATTCAAAAAGCAAGACATTGATATAGAAATTGCAAAGTGGATTTAAAGACAGACATTATTCCAGGGTCCCATCTGTGGATCAAACGGATATGTTATAGATAATGTTTAAACTGCGAGAATGTGGCATTTATGGGCCGGGTTAGTTCAGTCGGTAGAGCGTTCGGATAGAAACCACAAGGTTCCTAGTTCGATACCGACCTTCGTCAACTCAGCGTATGGGTAGCACAGGGATCTGATGGTAGATGTGTCGCTCCACCTTAGACGCAAAAGAATAATCACCTTGGTCTAGCGCTATTGAAAAGGGGATATACTCCCTCGCTGTATGGCTCATACCGGCATCAGGCCGCCCCGACGATTTTTCTTACTTATTCCAGTAGCATTATGAGTACTAGGAATGATTAATAAAAATACTGATATACAAACTTAGAAAATCGTAGGAAATTCATCTGTATCTGAAACACAAAAGAATGCATATTTTAAAGACAAACCTTATTTCAGGTTGTCATCTCTGGATGAAACCGGTCTGTTTGAGATGATGGTTAAAATGTTTATGAACAACATAAAATGGCTGTTAAAACATTATAGAGAGTCCTCGTGGCGTAATGGGTAACGTACTGGACTGTGACATTGTAGTAAGCAAGTCCGGACTCCAGTCGGGCTATTACGTTCAATTTCGGACTAATCCGCTTGGGAAAGGTTAGAACCCCCTCATCCCCGAGCTATATGTTAAATAATACTATTAGTGTTCTTCAACGTTGACATTAAGTAACCCGCAAAGGTTGATATGCCATTTATGCAAAGAAAGCAAACCAAAACATCTTAAAACATTGATATGTCCAATGATAATCTTCTTAATTAATAATTTTCTCTTGTGCCGAAGAAGAAAAAAGCAAGTTCTCAAAACGATGATTCATGCTAATTTCTAACACATTTTTACAGTCTTTAGAATGTTTCCTGTGGTTTGTAAACGGCACACTACAGATTGGCGAGGAGAGAGGGCATCTCGTCATGGTTATCAAGCTAGTCTCGCAGATCCATTAATACTGAATAGCGAGTTCGATTCTAGTTGGATGCCTCATACTTGAGATCTTGTGTCACATCCTATCCATGTCGAACGGACGGAGAATAAAAAATCCGTTCTATCATGATTTTAAAGTAAGTAAGCTAGTCTCGCAGATCTATTAATACTGAATAGCGAGTTCGATTCTAGTTGGATGCCTCATACTTGCGATCTTGTGTCACATCCTATCCATGTCGAACGGACGGAGAAAAAAATCCGTTCTATCATGATTTTAAAGTAAGTAAGCTAGTCTCGCAGATCTATTAATACTGAATAGCGAGTTCGATTCTAGTTGGATGCCTCATACTTGCGATCTTGTGTCACATCCTATCCATGTCGAACGGACGGAGAAAAAAATCCGTTCTATCATGATTTTAAAGTAAGTAAGCTAGTCTCGCAGATCTATTAATACTGAATAGCGAGTTCGATTCTAGTTGGATGCCTCATACTTGCGATCTTGTGTCACATCCTATCCATGTCGAACGGACGGAGAAAAAAATCCGTTCTATCATGATTTTAAAGTAAGTAAGCTAGTCTCGCAGATCTATTAATACTGAATAGCGAGTTCGATTCTAGTTGGATGCCTCATACTTGCGATCTTGTGTCACATCCTATCCATGTCGAACGGACGGAGAAAAAATCCGTTCTATCATGATTTTAAAGTAAGTAAGCTAGTCTCGCAGATCTATTAATACTGAATAGCGAGTTCGATTCTAGTTGGATGCTCATACTTGCGATCTTGTGTCACATCCTATCCATGTCGAACGGACGGAGAAAAAAATCCGTTCTATCATGATTTTAAAGTAAGTAAGCTAGTCTCGCAGATCTATTAATACTGAATAGCGAGTTCGATTCTAGTTGGATGCCTCATACTTGCGATCTTGTGTCACATCCTATCCATGTCGAACGGACGGAGAAAAAAATCCGTTCTATCATGATTTTAAAGTAAGTAAGCTAGTCTCGCAGATCTATTAATACTGAATAGCGAGTTCGATTCTAGTTGGATGCCTCATACTTGCGATCTTGTGTCACATCCTATCCATGTCGAACGGACGGAGAATAAAAAATCCGTTCTATCATGATTTTAAAGTAAGTAAGCTAGTCTCGCAGATCCATTAATACTGAATAGCGAGTTCGATTCTAGTTGGATGCCTCATACTTGAGATCTTGTGTCACATCCTATCCATGTCGAACGGACGGAGAATAAAAATCCGTTCTATCATGATTTTAAAAAGTAAGCTAGTCTCGCAGATCTATTAATACTGAATAGCGAGTTAGGTCTTTGTTGGATGCCCCATACTTGCAACTTTATTTCACAATCTACCCGTGGCGAATTGGTTGGGTATAAAAAGAGGCGTTCCATCGTGGTGTAATTGTAAGCAAGCTAGTCCCGTAGATCCATTAATGCTGAATAGCGAGTTTGATCCTCGCTGGATGACCCATACTTGCAGCCTTATGTCACATCAAATCCGTGACAAACGGGTTGGGTAAATACCCTCCCAGCAGTCAGGGCGTCCTACCGATTTCCTAACCTCTAGGCATAAGATAACCCTAGGCGGGTTGATATACCATTAAAATCAACCAATCAACACATATAAATAGAAACACACACACACACACACACACACACACACCAATGAACCTGATTTTCCCAACCATATTGCCCTTATGGTGGGCCCCAATCCCTTTTTATCATATGGGTGCTAGAAGGCGGTGGCTGCGGGTCTACATGTCCTGGGAATGACGTTAAACTCTATCTGATGGTGAGGTTCCAATTTTGGAGGTTTGGGGAATGTGGAGCACCCTTTCATCACCATTGCTCCCTGGTTTACTCTGACCCGGAGTGGTAGTACCTGTTAGGGTCCTATCTATGGGTTAAATAGAAAAATGTATTTATAAAAAAAATTGTATTATCCATTAAGAATTGATTTATTTCAAAACTTTATCAGCATTAAATGACCCACTGAGGTTGATATGCCGTAAAACAAAACAAACCAAGCCAAACCAAACCAATGAATCCACATACAGAAAAAAATCATACGCACAGAAACACAGAAACACATGCGCACTTACACTCACACACAGAAATGCAAACACGTACACAATTTATAAGAAAGCTCTGAAGTAATTTCCCCATTGTTCTCTCTTTGTTTCGACAAAAAAAGAAATCTGAGTCTTTTTCTCATCGGAAAAAAAGTAATTTTGAGATCATCAGCGCACCCATCCTCGATTTACATGCGTATCTTCCTTTTAATCCACTAGATATAAATCGAAATATTTCTCTTAACAAATATACCAGACATGTGCGGGTGGGGTGACGACATAGGCAAACTAAGCCACCCACCTTTGCAAAGATATCAGACTGAGACAAAAATTCCCATCGCCAACATCTGTATTATGGTCAAGTCCCACATCCCGATAGATCACCGAAGTTAAGCAGTGATGAGCCTGTTCAATACTTAATTGGGTGACAACTTAAGCAAAAGCAGGCACTGTAAGTGTTACGATTTTATGGGCCATCCTTTAGGTTTCAAGCAAGAGAGCTTGTCCAGCGGAAATCCTTGGTTGTAAGTTCCTTCGTCAATGATTGCAAATGGACGTCTGTTCAGTATCAGTGATGAAGTAGTCAATCAGCCACGCATTATGGCTATTGATTGGCGGAGGAATAAACCACGTGACCCGCTGTCTATAAATTTAGGTGGTGAATTGTAGCACATCTTATATACAAAAATATTCCAACAATAAGTAACCTCAGTCCTTTGTTTATCGAAATCACCTGATTCGGTATTAAATAACCCAAAAATAGCTGATATGCCGTAAAACCAGCCAACCAACTTTTTTAACAATGTTAGGGAAATAATAGAAGCGTCCCGAAAGATTATTCAGCAATTCATTGCAGACACAATCATAATCATCTACTAAAGTTTAACTTAATTTGACCCGTGCCAGAAACATTTGGGGGAGTCCCTGTGACGTAGTGGCTAACGTGCTGGACTGCGACATCGTAGTAAGCGAGTTCAAACTCCAGTCGCGCTATTACGTTCACTTTTGGACTAATACCCATGGGAAAGGTATGAACCCCTCCTCCTCCCAGTTATGGGTTAAATAGTACCACTACTGGTCTTCTACGTGAATGGCTTTAGCATTAAATAACTCACAAAGTTTGATATGCCATTAAACATTGAAACCAAACCAAGCCAGAAACGTTGTGTGCCAAGTAAGAATAGAATAGTACAGCTTTTTTCTGCTTCAGAGTTCGTTAACCATTACACCACGTGAGGTGCTCTAATACATCTGTAGTACGAAGTATATCAGAAAAGTTCAAGAACAGGTATCACAAAAGATGTGAGGGGCATTGTCCACTGCGTGTTCTTGCCTCTGGACTTGACGATCAACCAGCATGTCTACTAATAAATAGTGCGGCTTTGCTTCGTTCAGTGCTCGAGAAGAGGCGAGAGATGTGACAGGACAACTCATGGGTGCTTCATCATGTCAACACACCTGCTCTCACTGCCCTGAGTATCCGAGAGTTCCTGGCCCAGAAGAACATCACTGTGATGGAGCTAACTCCTTACTCACCCGACCTGGCTCCATATGATTCTTTCCTCTTACCCAAGCTCAAGGGGGTCATCAAGGAAACTTGTTTTTAGGATGTGCACGGCATCAAAAAGGCCGTGACGACAGAGCTACGGAGAATCCCGGAAGAATCCTTCCAGGAGTGCATGCAAACGTGGCAGAGAAGGATGGGAAAGTGCATTAGACTCAAGGAGGATTACTTTGAAGATGATAACTTGTAGTTTGTTGTTTGGATTTGAAATATTTTTTTTGTGACACTAGTCCTGGAACATTTTTGACATAGCTCGTATGCCATTAACAAACCATGGCCTGTACCGAGGAATTTTTGGAGATCTTTTTCTTTTCCCTTTTCGCAGGTCCGTTCTGACCCGGAGTGGTAGCACTATCAAAGTGGATCTGAGAGTAATGGCAACGAAGAGTGACTCGAACATTCTCCAGAGCTCCACTTCTAACTCATATATGAAAACGCCCTGTCGGTTGGGACTGTAAAAAACGCCGACTGTGCTGCTGCAGAGGAATAGAACTTCCAATGGGATCACCTGTTGACCGCGGGTACCGACCCGAAATGCCAGAGGGTATAATCCCAGTGACTGAGCGGTCCGTAAACCGGATACTAAGCTGTCCAGTGACATGCAACACTTCGGCCTTTACTTGGGCTAGACAGGCGGTCAGAGAGGCTCGACTCGATCAATCGACTGTCAATTCCTTGCAACTATATGATTGTTCCGACCGTAATCAAATTGCTCTTATGACCTTTTTATCATATGGGTGCTTGAAGGCAGTGACTGGGGGTCAACCACCAGTTTATTAATAAACATGAAGTTATTTCTTTTAATCTATCAATACACATGAAGTTAGTGAAAATTATTTCTAGCAAAAAAATGTTTACCTGCAAACTATTCACTTACAAATCATGTATACAAGAAAAGACCTGGCATTAAATAGTCCATAAGGGTTGATGTGCCATTAAGCAAATTAACCAACCAACCAACCGGCTTATATGAAAAATAAGATCAGATGTTGATAACGATGGTATTTGGATCGATGTAAATATTGAGAAAGAACAGGTAATTTATATCATATAAATGTTACAGTTTCACGTGAGTAGCCGATTGATCGGAATAGGCCACTCAAACCAATCGAGTCCAAGTACACACCAAAGTATAATTGCGTTCTTTGCACATTTGTCGACATTTTTCTGAAATTGTGCTTTCATTGACTTTTTGTTTTTTTTCAAATTTAATTTTTTAAATATTTTTTCTTTGAAATATTCTTTATTTCTTATTTATTTTTTTTTTTTTTTCTCATTTTGTCTTTTAGATATTTTCTTTATGTCTTCCTTTGTGACAAAGCCCTTCTTTCTTTTCTTTCTTTCTTTCTTTCTTCAAGCCTTTCTTTCTTTCTTTCTTTCTTTTTCTTTCTTTTTTTCTTTTCTTCTTTCTTTATTTCTTTCTTTCTTTTTAAGCTTTTCTTCCTTTCTTTCTTTCTTTCTTTTAAAGCTTTTGTTTCTGGCTGTCTTTATTTCTTTTTTTCTTTCTTTCTTTTTTCTTTCTTTCTTTTTTCTTTCTTCCAAAGCCTTTTTTTCTTTCTTTTAAAGCTTTTCTCTCTTCTTTCCTTTAAAGCTTTCTTTCTTTCTTTCTTTCTTTCTTTCTTTTCTTCAAAACCTTTCTTTCTTTCCTTCTTTCTTTTTTTCTCCAAAGCCTTTCTTTCTTTTTTTCTTTATTTCTTTTTTCTTACGGTACATATGGCCACTATAAAATTAGTGGTATGTTAAGTCGGAGCGAACACCCGTACTCTTATAATGCATTAGTTTATCCAAAAGAGGATAACTTAACACAGAATATTTGGTAGGGGAAAAGACAAGTCAATTAATACAGTATAACATTTAATTATACAACATACAAAGAGGGAACCAAGTTCCCGTCGCAAAGCACAAAAGAGTCACAAGGTGTTCGAGGAACATGAAGAAAGTTTTAAACAACAAACAGGTGGAAACCACTCACTATTTTTCAGTAGATCTGGGAACAAAGACAGGCACTATGTGCGTAGCACTGCTGAGAACGCGAAAAGACAACGTGTTTCAATTCCAGGCTCGTGTTGGTAAAAGAGGGTTATTCTAGAGTTCGCCTTGTCACGTGAGCAAAACGGACACGGTACGTGAGAAATCCCCTCCTTCAAAGTATAAAGAGAGACAATTCTATTTATCTCCCAAACCGCGTACCACTCAGCCACTAGGCGTCACAGGTCGCCATCTACAGCCAACAGATCACATCTTTTATTTTGATGAAAGGGGGAGTATTACCTCAATTCAGGTGATGCAATCGGCGTATTCTAGAACCCCGGCAACAGGGCGGTCGCCAGAGTTGTATATCATTCACTTGTTACCGGAGGTGAATAGAGTGTGGGCCTTGTCGTTTTTGTTTAAATGCTAATGCGACCTGCTTTCTAATTTAAGACTGGCCTTTTTCTTTGTGTGCGCATTGCTTATTCAAAGAAAACATCTTGATTTCTGTAACACCTTCGCATGTGAATCAGTGCAGAGGGATGACACGCCCCAAAATCAGATCCTCTGAAAACTAGGTAAGGTCGCTTGATCTGTCTTTTTCTTCTTCCCCTGTCCGGATGTTTGCTAAAGGTTTCTTATGAACGATTGAAAATAAACACAACTTTTTCATTAAGAGATATTCAACAGTTTGACGTTTAAACGATGAAATAATCCAGTTTTATAGTATTTACACGCACCATACAAAAAAAAAAAAGACTGACGAAGATGAAACTGGACAAATGTTTTACGAAATGTTAGGTCCAACCTCGGAGTGTTTATTTTTACGGAACGCACATGTGTCTTAATTATATATATATATATGTGTTTGTTTGTGTATGTATGTGTGTGTGTGTGTGTGTGTGTGTGTGTGTGTGTTTTTAAAAGGAAAAAATAAAGAAAGAAAATGTTGAATGGATAAAATAGAAATTCCCTAACGACTAGGTATAAAATACATTTCAACATTTTCTTTCCTTTACTTATTTTTCCTTTCAACATATCGTCGGATTCAATTCTATTTTCAACTTACACACACACACACATATACACACACACACACACACACACACACATATATATATATAATATATATATATATATATATATATATATATATATATATATCTTCCCTTTGTATTTTTATAATCTATGCTACCGGGGTACCTATTGATAAAAAGTCCAAAATCAAACAGAAAACGTAGGCGGCGAATTACCTTGTTGGATGCCCACTGTAATGAACTTCCAAATTGTCAATATTTAACTACACCCCCTCCTCAGTTGTTGTATGAGACAGTCAATTTAAAGAGGGCACATATAGATTATCATAGCCAAAAATAATCTGCCACACGTAGGCGTTATACTACCCTCTCTGTTTATGCAATAGGGGAGGTGACGTTTGAAATTCCCGAGAACAGGTAAAATTTTATACGTTATCCCCAAAATTGTAGTAACTTTCCACCCTTATCTACATTTTGTTTTTTGTTTTTTGGTTTTTTCTATCTCAGTATAGTACACGACTTCCTACCTTATTTCTTTATTCCTGGAAACAGGTAGCCTTTTATACGTTATCCCAAAAATTGTAGTAACTTTCCACCCTTATCTACAATTTTTTTGTTTTTTTCTATCTCAGTATAGTACACGACTTCCTACCTTATTTCTTTATTCCCGGGAACAGGTAGCCTTTTATACGTTATCCCCAAAATTGTAGTAACTTTCCATCCTTATCTACAATTTTTTTCTATCTCAATATAGTACACGACTTCATACCTTATTTCTTTTTAATTTTTACCCAAACAAAATTTGATTATGAATTTTCACGTAATTACGTAACCATATTTTTTTAGTCGGAAATTCTTTGCGTCTCAATTCAATTCCATTATTATTTAACTCCCATCCCTTTTTTTTAGATTTCTTCTCTTTCTATCTAATTTTAAATAATTTGAATCTTAAATCCTTGAAATTCGTCAACAAATTCATGCGGTGATAGATATTGGTTCTGATAAATCTCAGGAAATGAATTAAGCACAAATAAAATGGCCAGACATTTACCGTCCTGTATCCTTCTTGAAAACTAGAGCTAGTCGGTTGATTGATTGGTTTTAACAGCATATCAACTCATCTGGGGTTATTTTATACCTAGTGGTTAGGGAATTTCGTTCATTGTACGTTTACATTTAAATTTATGTGTAGTTTCTTCACGGTTTTGGCATTATATAAAGCATTCCTATAATATACAAAGAATGTGCAAACAGATCTATTTGGCCCATAAATTTGACCCTAACTGGTACTACCACTCTGGGTCAGAGTGAACCTGGGAATAATGGCTATGAACGAGCACTCTACACTCCCCAGATCTCCAGAACTCTCACGACGAGTTACAGTGATTGTGTGTAGACGGACAAAGATTTTAGAAGAGGGGTACAATTTTGAAATTTTTGGATCGGAAAATATTGAGATTTTATTGAACATAATCTATAGATTTGAAGGATTTTTAAAAGTACGACTTTTAGTTGGTTGGTTGGTTTATTAATTTTAACGGCATATCAACCCGTCCAGGGTTATATCATGCCTAGCGGTTGGGGTGTTATACATATTGTATTCATATATATATACTTTTAGTAATTGGTTTTAACAATGTGTTAGCATTATTGGGAATTATATTGTATGGCATTGATTTGTTTCATGTCTATATTCTATGGTATAATTTTATTTCCCTTAAAAAAGAGAAAATATCCCCAATGTTAACATTTTCAAATAGATCCTTCATATTGTTTGCCTTAAAAAAATGTTTTCTGATGTGAGCAAAAAATCTGCATTCCATCAATAAGTGTTTGACTGTTAGGGGTGTTTGACATGTTTCACATTGTGGTTGTTGTTCTTGTTTGAGTATATAAGAGTGTGTTAGTTTTGTATGACCAAACTTTTAGTCAAGTTTGTAAGAAACGGAAAGAAATACATTCGGTTATTTAGCGTCAGTCGAATGGTAGTCTTATATTATGCAATAAATAGTATGCATTTTGGGCCGGTTTAGTTCTGTCGTAGAGCACTTGCCTAGGAATCGCAAGGTTCCAGGTTCGATACCGGCCCTCGCCAACTCAGCGTATGAGTAGCACAAGGCTCTTTGCGGTAAAGTGCGGAGCTTAGGGTAGGTGTGGCGCTCCACCTCAGACGCAAAAGCATTCTGTTTGGTCTAGCGCAAGTGAAAAGAGGATAGACTCCCTCGCTGTCTGGCTGATACCGGCATTATGCCACCCCGTCGATTTTACTTACTTACTTTATGCATATACACAATTTAGAAACACCAGAGTTCACTCAATAATAATAATAATAATAATAATAATAATAATAATAATGAAACGCATAAAATTCTATGGAACTTTGAGATACTGACGAATCACCTTATACCACCAGAACACCAGACATAGTATCAATTAACAAGAAAAAGAGAACTTGATAACTGATAGTTTGCTTTCTCCGCAGATCATTAGGTGGAGAAAGAAAACGCAAGTGCTAGGACCTTATCAGAGAATTGAAAAAACTGTGAAATATGAGGGAGAAAAGGACGCCAATTATAGTTGGTGCCCTTGGAACGGTCCCCGGGAGTTTAGAAAACAGACTGGAGGAATTATAAATCAGAGGAAGAATCGAGTCCATCCGGATAATAGCATTGTTGAGATCGGCTAGAATACTTAGAAGAGTCATGGAGACCTGAAGGTACTTGTTGTCACTTAGACTCCAGTGAAAGGCTGAGTGTTAGGTTCATCACTTTGATCCAGAGACAAAGACACAATCTATGCAGTGAACACACCCCTTCTCAATTGCTCCAAAGAAGACCAAGGTTATTTAATATGCAGGGAATGTGATAACCACTTTTAAGAGATTTTTGAAACTTCATATCTCCGTCAATTCTCAACAGAATGTAATTTCTTTGGTGCCATTTTAATCTACGCATCGAAATCTATCAGAAAAGCCAATTAAATCGACACCTAAAATTTTCACGAAATTGATCATTTCCAGGCACTATAAGGGCTATAAGGGCTCATATTTCCGCTAATTCTTCGAATTGAGGGCTTTCTTTGGATCAATGAATTCTATGCATCAAAATCTATCAGAAAGCCAAATAAATCGACACCTTAATTTTCATGAAAATAGGTACATTAATGCCTTTAAAATGGCATTTAGGGGATTTTTTAAGCCTCACATCTTCATCAATTCTCAACAGAATGCAATTTCTTTGGTACCATTTAATCTACGCATCGAAATTATCAGAAAAGCCAATAAAATCGGCACCTAAAATTTTCTGCTGGGCCCCATGTATTTCCAGCATTAACCAAGTTGACTTTCAATTCGGATGAAGAAGACTCACAGTATAAATGTACAAACATATATTTAACTAATTCAAAAAGAGTGCAAATTTAAACTCGGTTTAGCTCAGTCGGTAGAGTGTTCAGCTGGGAGCCTCAAGGTTCCTGGTTCGATGCCGGCCCTCGCCAACTCAGCGTATGAGTAGCACAGGGATCTGTGCGATAAAGTGAAGAGCTGACGGTAGGTGTGACGCTTCGACTCAGACGCTAAAAAACAATCTCCTTGGTCTAGCGCTAGTAAAAAAGGGATAGATTCCCTCGCGTGTGGCTGATACCGACTCTAGGCCTCCCCGATGACTTATATATATATATATATATATATATATATATATATATATGATATTGATAATTGAATTATATTACCATGACCAGACAACTCGGCAAACACCATGTGCGACATCCGGAGCACTGGACAGCTGTTTCGACCTCCTTTGGTCTCATCAGCAGTGCATACCACAATCTCCGCCGCTAGAGATTGAACCAGTGGGCCACAAAGTGTCCTGGAGGTAACCTTGTCCTCTGTAATCCTGCGATGGGATACACGACAAATATAGGTTACCATTGACTAGATGATTTGGCATTCTCCGTTTGTGGCGTGGGCTGGTGGCCCAGGAGTAGAGTCTCCGCTCTTCACTGTATGGTCCACTGGTTCAATCTCTAGTGGCGGAGATTGTGGTATGCACTGCTGATGAGACCAAAGGAGGTCGAAACAGCTGTCCAGTGCTCCGGATGTCGCATATGGTGTTTGCCGAGTTGTCTGGTCATGGTAATATAATTCAATTATCAATATCATTTATGTAATTCCTCTATATGTGTGTGTGTGTGTGTGTGTGTGTGTGAATATGATATATTGAAAAAACAAAGGATGTTTACAAATGCATGGGCTCAGCAGGAGAGAATCTCTCCTGATGAGCCCATGCATTTGTAAACATCCTTTTTTTTCAATATATCATATTCACACTGTCGGATTAAGTTCCTTATATATATATATATATATATATATATATATATATATATATATAATAATGATATCACATAGGTATACGTTTTATTTAATAAAACAATCATCAAGGTTTTTACAGCCGGAGACGACTAAAAGTCAAATTGTAAATCATATGGGTATATATATATATGAGGGGGTTTTTAGGAGAAGAAGAAAAGACAAAAAAAAAAAGGAAAAAAAAAAAAAAAAAAAAATTTTACTTTCTTCTTTCAAGTCCCCATTAAGTGATACCAGGCCCCAGACACTCGCCCAATAAAATAAGCGAGTGCCTAGTCTGATCTGTCTGCACAAGGTAGGACGAAAAAAATTAATAATTACGGCCTCAAGGACCTGAATGGTGTTTCGTCCTAGCCCTGTGCAAAACAGAGAATTGGTGTAACTAGACCGGCAAGCGCATGCTGATTAGATGTTCGTAAATCGAAGACTCGTTGCTCTGCGATAACCGGATGTTATTGGTTTGTGTTCGCGTATACTCGGGTATGTGCTGGTTAATTCTGACAGCCAATCTTTGGATCGTGCCAATATAAGTGCTTCACAGGCTAAACAAGTAAGCTTTGATTGAGTATTGGCAGTACGTCCTTATTAGCGGCCTGGTAGAAAGATTGTTCTAACTTTGGCTGCATAGCAACGGCCCACCGAGAAAGTAATTGTCAGCCAAAGTCTGACTAGCCGGTCCAACCCAAGGTAGACGAATATACACTGGCATTTGGATGGACCAAAAGGTCCATCACGATAGAATTTTGCCACAGTAATAATTGTGTCTGTGATGACACATTATTTAAAAAAATTTTCGTGATGTTCTTGAGTTCTCCATTGATTTGTTACCTGAACAAATTTTAAGTGCACGAAAGGTTAGGCACTTAATCAAATTAACAAATGAATCCCAGCTCAAGTACAGTCCAGTGACGTCGACTTTCGAACACGCTGGTCTCACATCAAGAAAGGCCAGAAATCCGGCTGTAAAAACCTTGATGAGCAACGGACGAAAGGGAGTATCCACCTATGTGATCATATGATTACCCTTAGAGTATTATTTAAATTTGCTTGTACCAGAAATTTATTTATATATATATATATATATATATATATATATAGGGTGATTGAAAAGTAACTCCCTATTTTAAACAATTTTTTTAATATGCAGTTACATTTTTCTCAATTCTTTAATGTATGTTCCTTAATATATGGCAATTAAATCTTTGTTGGTGGGCAGTGCTCCTCCACGTTTTTCTATTATTGTTTATGAATGGCTGCATCAGGATGTTTGGGAGATGGATGGGCAGACGTGATCCATATGAGTAGACTGCCAGAAGGCCTCATTAAACACCTCACGACTTTTTTCTTTGGGGTTGGCTGAAGGAGCAAGTCTACTCTACGAAACGAATAACTTTATCTACTAAAGTCCATCTTGATACTGGGAGTGACTTGAGAAACGTCTTGATGGATGTACGGATAGCACTACAAGTGAAGTAACAATGTCAAAATGGGCGCCAATCTACGGTAGTGCGTTGGTTGGCCTCTTTGACTACCAAGGGCAGGTAATTAATTACCGTATATGACGGCATATAGGAAACCCTTTTTTTAAAAAGATTTTGGCTCAAAAATTGCCCTGCGTCTTATACATCATAGGTGAAGTTTGAGACCTCCCGTAGGCCTAGGCTAATCTTCTCTATGATGCTCACTAACCCAGCTTACGCTCAGTACTTTTACCTACCCTAAACTCCAGGCATCCTTATTATATTGCTGGTATTGTTATAATCAAGGTTAACAGGAGCGTATGGTGGGGAAGATAACAATATATGCTTAAATACACTAAAGACTCTTTTCCTGAATCTGACCTGCTGAAATGAGGGTGCTTCTTATATGCCCGTGCGTCTTATATACCGTCAAATACGGTATATATTTTTTCCCAATAACAGTTCTTTGAAATGCAAAAATAATACTGTTTATTGATTGTTGTTGGGTTTTAAGGGGTCAAATAAGAACAAAACGACGGGTAACAAATGTAGGAAAATGTATTAACAAAAGAGTAGACAATTACAGTACAGAGAAGTGGGAAATACGTCCGACAATAGAGTTATGAGCTGACTCGCATTGGCTTACTCTCCAAGCCATAATTGTCCCTGATACTTATAGTAATCGTCGGCGCATTCCATTAGTCTATAGGGTATATCACCTATAACATTGATTATCTTCAAAAGGGCCATACCATTCATGAAGGGTACGATGCCAACTTGCTGAGGCGGTTACAAAAGACTAACAAGACCAAATGCACAGGAAAAATGGCGAAAGAAGACTTGATCAATCAACACAATTCTCCAACACACAAGTCTTTGATTTCAAACACTCTTGTGCTTTTATATCTTTATCTGGATGATCAACTTCCCTATTCTTCTGATTCGGTCCTATCTGACTATCATTTGTTCCCTAAAAAACACGACATTTCAACCTTTGTTGGGTTATTCTATGCCGAAGACGTTTGTTACGATTTTATGGGCTTTAGGCAAAGCAAGAGCGCTTGTCCGGCGGAAATCCTTGGTAAAGAATCCTTTGGTTGTTCCTCAGTATTGTCTATTGCAAATGGACGTCTGTCAGTATCAGCTATTAAGTAGTCGAACAGCCACGCATTATGGCTGTTGATTGGCGGATGAATAGACCACATGACCTTTCCCAGTCTTTAAATCTAAGTGGTGCATTGTAGCACACCTTATATACAACAATAATCCAACAACGTTTTATTCTATTCTTGCTTGACGAGTATTCAAAAAATGTTAAAAGTCAGTTTTTTTCAATACACTTTTAAAATATTATTTTTCCTATTTAACCTATAGAAGAGACCCTAAAATGTACTACCCTCCGGGTTAGTGTGGACTTGGGAGTAATGGAAATGAATGGGTACTAGACATTCCTCAGAGCTCCAAATTGGAATTTCACCATTATAGGCAGTTTAACGATAAACCCAGGACACTAAGACCCCCAACCACCGCCTTCTAGCACATATGATAAAAAAGGTTGGGACTTGCCATAAAGGCAATAGGGTTGGGATAATCATATAAGCACTAGGGTTTGGTGTGACCAGACGATTGATCTGTGGGGCCGCTCCAACCGCCCTTCTAGAATAGGTAAAGTGGAGTGTTGCATATCATGGATATTTCAGCCAACAGGAATCCATCCTTAGGCATCAGAGGTCACCACCCATGGCCAATAGGTAATCCCATTGTGGGGATTTTAACCTCTACAGAGATTCAGTTGGTGTATTCTTCTGCCCCATCCTACAGGGCGGAAAAACACTTATATGTTTATACACACACACACACACACACACACACACATATATATATATATATATATATATATATATATATAAGATTTTGGGATGTTTGTTTATTTTTTTTAGAAGCATTGGTGAATAAATATTTATATTTTTGCTTGAAGGCAATTACAATGCGGTATATCGCATAAAATTCGATAATTATAGAAGATAAATGTTATTTATCTTCTATAATTATCGAATTTTATGCAATATACCGCATTGTAATTGCCTTCAAGCAAAATATATATATATATATATATATATATATATATATATATGTATAAGCAGCACTTAAACATTCTTGAAGCTGTTTACATTTTATTCCTTCGTCCCACTTTGTGCAGACAAAAACCCAAACCCTCCCTTTACTTGGGGGACATTTCCAATCCTGGTGTAACCTGAGGGGTATATATATATCCCCCCTTTTTTTACCCCTCTGGCTCACCCCCACATTCGTCCCTAAAGACTATTTCTTATACAATCTGACTTTTATTGGTCGCCGGTGTTTATACTTGAATACCCCCCATATTTTATATTTTATTTTCGTAATAAAATATTACCATCTCGTAACTTGTATGATCTCCCAACATACATGTGATCCCTCTACTTTTAGTACTAAAAATCCTTGGTAAAGAATCCTTTGGTTGTTCCTTGGTGCTCCTCAGCATTGCAAGTCCTTCGTGAATGATAGCAAATGGACGCCTCTCAGTATCGGTGATTAAGTAGTCAACCAGCCACGCATTCGGGCTGCTGATTGGCTGAGGTTTAAACAATGTGACCTCGCTTAGTCTATAAATTTAAGTGTGTGAGTCAAATGATTAACTTATATGGAAAATTCAATTCTTATGAGTAGAAATTAACTGTTGTGGACTTCATTATATGTAATTGGTTGCATCTTTGGAAAAAATGTTACTAATATCATTATAATTTTCATTTTTTCTTGATAAAAAAATTACAGTTGGCTGAATCAATAAAATGAATGGATTTTCATATTCTGTGACTATGAAAACATATGATTAGACATATTACACCATTATTAAGCCATATATTGTCCATTTTATTTTATTTTTTTAAAAACGATTTCCAGCCGCCATTTTGAAAATCCCAACGGAACCAACCTAAAACGACATCCTAGGTCAATTTTCTCATTAGAATCGTAATCAGCAGTAGAAATGACCACAGAAAACTTGTCTTTTTCAATTTTTAGGAAAAAGTATTCATTTGCCCACCTCTACTATAAGGATGTTTTGGGTTTCCAATGAAATTATCAGCTGATCCACGTATAGGCAGCAGCTTTTCGTTAATGCTTATTTGGTTAAAAAGAACAGACAACAAAGCATGTAGGACTTTATTCTAAAATTGATTTTTTGTGGGGGTTAAAGGAAACGTAATTCCGGATCAAAAGTACAGAGAAATTCTCAAAAAGATTCACGGCTTTCGAGTGCTTTCGTCCGTGTCTCCAACCATTTCTGAGAATGAGGGCCTGTTTTTGTGGAATTTGGATGATGTCAATTTTCGTTGAATCCATATAAAGAATGAATTGAACAAGCTTTTTCCGGGTTTGTTTTAAACGAGTGGGTCATTGAAATTTAAAACAAAACCGGAAAATACCAGTTTATTTCTCATATGCCTTGAAATAAGGGAAATTATCGAATTACGTTCTCTGAGCTGTAACCAAGAAAAACACTTTTATAGTCCTACATGCTTTCTTGATTATAAAAATGTTTTTGTTTATATATATATATATATATATATATATAGTATCAATGATATTGGGCACTGTCTGCTTGGAAATATAGCATCGATATTATCTACAATATATATATATATATATATATATAATATATATATATATATAAACACAATATATATAAACACACACATACATACACATGTATACACACACATACACACACACCCACACAGTATATATAAACACACACATACATATACATGTATACACACACATACACACACACACACACAGTATATGTAAACACACACATACATATACATGTATACACATACAGTCATACATACACACAGTCATACACACAACGCCCATGAACCCCTCCCTCACATATATAAGAGCATCCAAAAAAACAAACTACCTCATAGAGGTTCTTCACAAACGAATGAACATGCTACTATCAGACACACTCGCCTACCCGGATTTTAACAGCATGTTAAACCCACTATAACACTTGAACATTTATAACTCTTCTATAATGCTCCCTTTCTAATAATGTATCAACAATTTCTTCAAATAATAAATTTTCTCCTGAAGATGACCGAAGGTCGAAACTAGTTGAGATTAAACAAAATACAAGAAATATTCCTGATTGTCTTAATAATAATTTTTGTTCACACTATATATATATATATATATATTATACATATTAATAAGTCATCCACAGACACGTGTTTCGGCGTTTCACGCCTCCCCAGTGTGTCTAGACACAACAACTATCCCTGGTTAGAAGCGAACTCCGATTGACTAGTTGCCAACCTGATTTCTAAACCTCTCGGCCACTTTGATTATAACTACATAAAAAAACTCGTCTCGGCTTTTAATCATATATATATATATACAACTTTTATATATCTTATTATAATGGAGATTGTGTGTTTTTCTGTGTGTAACCGAAACTATATTACCACTTAAGTCACAATTCCCTTAGTTATTTACGTCACATTCTCCATGATTCTATTTCTATTTAAACCGCAATTAATAATAAAACTGTTTGACATTATTAATGCTGTTGGCCTTACCTAAATACTAATAACATGTAATTGTATTTATATATACAACAAAATACCAGTTTTCAGTGTAAACGTAAAGCTAATTTGCATATTGATATTAAAAAAACTGATTTTAATAAAAATGTGTTTGGTATTATTGATTTCTAATTGTTTGGTTTTATCTTAATGAATATGAGTTAAAATCTCTTCAATAAATCCTAAAAGAAATTCATTAACAAGAAGAAATAACTGTAATTTTATTCTTTACTTCCTATTTTAACTAAATAGTTAAATTAGTAAAATTTAGCATTAAAAACGGAAGTGATGAAAGAGTAAGTTTCAGTTGTTCTATTTTCCGATTATACCCCCTCCGTTTCAAATCTTTTTATCTGAATTCTTAATTAGTTTCATTAGCCTTTCTGATTTAATCTAATATTTTATTACATTTAAACTTAAATACTTGGGGGTGCACATATTTGCTAGTATAAATTATATATACTAGCAAATATATGCACCCTCCGGGTGCAAGTATTTAAGTTTTAATGTAATGAAATATCGTATTAAATTAGAAAGTCTAATAAGAATGCAGATAAAAAGATTTGAAACAGAGTGGGGTTATAATAGAAAAATAGAAATAAAACTTACTCTTCCATCACTGCCGTCTTTCATTGCTGAATTTTACTTATTTAACTATTTAGTTAAATTAGGAACTAAAGAATAAAATTACACTTATTTTTTCTTGTTAATGGATTTTAATCTGAGATTCATTGGAGAGATTTTTGCTTATATTCATTAAAATAAAACCAAACAGTTAGAAATCAATAGTACTAAACACATATTTAATAAAATCACATTTTTAATATCAATATGCAAATTAGCCTTCCCGTTCACACTGCAAACCGCTATTTTTTGTATATATAAATACAATTGCATGTTATTTGTATGTAGATATGGACAACACTAATAAAAAGGTGAAGCAATTTTATTAACAATTGAGGTTTAAATATAAATAAAATCATGAAGAGTGTGATGAAAATAACTATGTTAACTGTGACTCGATTAGTAATATAGTTTCGGTTACAGACAGAAAAACACACAATCTCCATTATAATAAGATATATATATAAATTTAACTTTTCCTTATATCAACAAAAGCCCTGAAGAATATCTACCTAACAGATTGAAACACTGCAGCGTTGGCTGAATAAATATCACTCATTTTATTTGAACCTCTGTTTTTTCAAATTATTTTCACTATTTTTATACGTTATATATATATATATATATATATATATATATATATATATATTATGTATATAAGGGAAAATGGAAATATATCCGAAAAATAAATTAATTCACATTTTTCCTGATATCCAGTCGTTTTCGAAAACAGACACACACACAGGGGCAGGTGACCATATAGTTGCTTTTTGTGGGGTGCTGTTTCAACGACTTGTTCAGGACTGGTCGTAACATTCTTGTGCAAGTCCCATCTAGCTTATTCTCGAGGCGCTTTGTTAGGGTTCAGGTGGTGCAGCCATACAGCAGTACTGATATAACCTCTGCCTGGAAGAATTGTCGCTTTAGCTTAGAGATCGGATCTCCATATTACTGATAATCTGTTTGTGGCCGCCCCTGCCTTTTCTATACGTGTATTAACATCACTTTCTGTGAATGGGATATTACTACCTAGGTATATGAACCGTTCTACTGGCTTAAGAGGCTTACCGTCAAGTGTGGAGATGCCTCCTTTCTTTTTGAAGCACATGAACTCGGTTTTATCGGAGTTCACATAGAGGCCGATATTTTTGCTGTCTTCTCCAGGCTATGCAGTAGGGACTCCGCCTGTGCCGGTGTATCTGCAAGAAGCGCAAGGTCATCAGTGTAGTCTGCATCTGTGACTGTTTGTGCAGGATATCGCCTGCTTCTTGCCTTTCTTAGTGTAAAGCCTTTTTCTTTTATGGTATCTAATGATGTTCGAAGTGCATAGTCTAGGCATATTATAAATATATATGGTGCTAATGTATCTCCTTGTAGGACTCCAGCGGCAATATCAAAGAAATCTGTGTTGCCATCAGGTGAGCGTACCATTGCTTTAGTGTCTTTGTAGAGCATCATTATAGCGGCAACCGTTTCTTTGGGGAGACCGTACACTAGTAGTATTTGTTCCCTGCCCCCCCCCCATCTCACAAACCACCCGGGTGAGACGGACTAGGCATGCAGGACACTGCTGGAGAAGCGGGGACGAGCTCATAAGCGTTCTCCTGTGGAAGCCAACACATGGACATGCTAACGTAGGACGCCCACTAAGGACCTACATTGACCAACTATGCGAGGACTCTGGATGCTGCACGGAAGACCTCCCAGGGGCCATGAGTAATATGGAAGGTTGGCGAGAGATAGTCATGGATATCCGTGCTGCTTGCGTGACATGATGATGATGATGATGATAATGATATATATATATTATATATATATATATATAGAGAGAGAGAGAGAGAGAGAGGGGATCTATATATATATATATATATATATATATATTTGTAAACTCTATCCTTTGCTGACTGCAATGACGTCAATCCTGATAAACCCTTTAATATATGTATGTCACAGTTCACTCGTTACGTGACAGTGATGACGTCATAACGTCTCATGAACTGGCCCTGTTCAATTTCAGTTCTGTCCAATGTCTTCTACGTGTTCCGTATTGTTTTTCTAACTCGTTTCGCCTTGCTTTTTGTTTTTCCTTCTTTGCGCTCTCCTCTAAATGTCTTAGATGGCTTTATTTTATTTTTTTTCTTGAACATCCAAAGTTTATTCTAACATCTTAAAAAGAAAATCAACGATTATTTTCATAACCCGACATTCGAGTGAATGTTAAACGTTAAACTGAGTGTTAACAGGCAAATGTCACGTGGGCCAAAAGCAAGTGCTAACAGGTTGCCAACAACAATGGCAGATTCCGCAAAGTCGAAAGAAAATGGTGGGAGATGCCCTGCAGACAAAGATGCAGATCTGGCATAAAGACACAGATATTTTTTCAATCAGTTAAAAATATTAATTCTAATCGAACCTCCCATCCTCCTCAACTTCCGTTTCAGAAAGATGAAGTTATTACTTATAACACTGCGTGATAACGTTCGCTTTCGGGGTAATATGGGTGCAATGATAAGTCAGCTAGACTTACAAATGTGTCCATTTCCTGTCTGGAAAGAAATTATTCAAAGTCATTCAAAATATATCATACAGAAAATATCTATAATATGTAAATTTAAAACTGATTAAAAAAAAGATTGAAAATTTAGAAAATTAGAAATCTATCATTATTAATCAAAGGAAAATATTTTGGTTAAAAAAAAAGAAAATTTAAACCAAGAAATGATTAGAAAAAAGTGTCATCAATTAATGGAAAAATTTGGTTATATGTTTTTATAGAGTAACTAGTGTGAAAATAATAATAATAATAATAATAATAATAATAATAATAATAATAATAATAATAATAATAATATGGAAGTCAAAGTTATACCAATTGTAGTTGGTGCACTTGGAACGGTCCCACAAAGATTGGAAAAAAGTTTGGAAAATCTGGAAATCATAGGGAGAATCGGACCATCCAGAATACTGCACTGCTACAATCTTTAAAAATTAAAAAATTCACACTGTAAACTGCTATTTTGTTGTATATATAAATACAATTGCATGTTATTAGTATGTAGGTATGGTCAACAGTATTAATAATGTAAAAACAATTTTATTAGTAATTGAAGTTTGAATAAAAATAAAATCATGGAGAATGTGACGTAAATAACTAAGGGAATTGTGACTTGAGTAGTAATATAGTTGCAGTTACAGACAGGCAAGCACACAATCTCCATTATGATAAGATTGTACCTCCAACCCTTAACTTTCGTTGAAAAATGAAACTATTACTTATAACACTACACTCTTAATTTCACTTTCGGACTATTATCGGTGTAATAATAAGTAAGCCAGTTTCGCAAATCCATTACAACTGAAAGTCAGAAAAAATGGTGAAAAATAGATAAGAATACTTGATAACATATAATTGCGTGTAAATTATTTAGATAAGGAATACTTGATATATAACTGTGCTCAAAAATCTCTTAAGAAACAACTACATGAAAAATATAAATATTAATATAAATGAACGCGATTCGCTAACTCCTAGGCATAGAATCAAACTTCATCAATCAATCAATCGAAAAGACCTGAGTAAACTTAAAATACACTTCTAAGATTTCTCTACAATTTCCAAAATGATAATTCGAAGGACTTTTTTATTAGCTTAATAGTTACAATATCGCACCCCCACAATTTATTTTTAGATAAAGAATAAGATAAGTGTATTAATTTATTTAGTGTGTTAGCGTGTGTATGTTCTTATCAAACTGTTCGGCCAAACCCACATACCTATTGAAAAAAAAAATCTTGTCTTTTGTTTTTGAACGTCAAGTGTGTTCTTCTTGCCTTAAGAGAAGATAATTCTCTTCTTAACGTAGTTACTGACGTATCTTACGTACCCGCCCATACCCTTTATTCTTATTAATGAGCCCAACACCCATCACGCCCAGATTCGAAAACAGCCACGATTAGATTAAAAAAAAAAGAAGCTGATCTATTTTTAGTCATTTAAATAATAAAAAATTAAAACAAGACAATTGACGCCCAACGAAAAATCCCCTCATATGATCAGCTTCAAGTCGCCTGAAGGTGGCGCGCGTAATTCCACCCAGTAAGATGAAAAACAAAAAGAAACTTTATTGAAATGTAATTAAAATACTAGAACGCTGGCCATGCTTTTATCGGGCAGACATTTCTACATTCTTTGATTTTTATTATTAATTTAATTTTAATTCTTAATGAAACCGATACTAACTTAATTTGTAATGTTACCCCTTATTGAGCCCTTTTGGATCATCTACTCTTTTTTGCCCAAGGTAACTTGTGTCAAAACAAAAAGTCGAACACCAACCGTTTTTCTGTTTGCCAATATAAAGTTTATTTCCGCCGTAGATCACTACCCAGTAGTAGTAGTAGTAGTAGTAGTAGTAAAGGAAGATCGAAATAAAGATCAAACTTACAAAAAATATTTAACTAGTGTCACTGTTTACGCCAGTAGGAGAGAGACAGAAAGAAAACAGAAAGAATACATACAAATTAGCTAACCACCATCGGCTCCGTGCATAATGAGTCTCGGACGGTCTTTCTCCTCTTTCTCTCTCAGAACTCGTCTTTATATATCTATCTGCTCATATTCTAATTACCTAAAGATTTTTAATTAAGTAATAATTCTCCCTAATCGGTCCATTTACGCCACTGACAATTTACAGACATCAGCTAATTATTTACTGACGTTCCAGAAATGTACTTAATGTTTTCCCTATTGTTCCAAAGTATTTCTTGTGTATATTTAACGGAATAATTTCTAAACAACCGTTTATACTCGGATGTTTTCATATTAATGAAATTTCTATTGTTTGTTTCGAATCTAGAAACCAAAATTACAAATACAATTCTGCAAATGACTGTTACGAAATATTCTTGACTTTATATCTACGCGAGCCAACATATATATATATATATATATATATATATATATATATATATATATATATATATATATATATATGAGGACCCTTTCGCATTATAATGTATCGACCGCACGTGGGTCGGTCATCAACAAAAATAAGACGGGAAAAAAGACCGTTAGTAA